>JACDOX010000101.1:1931605-1955638 GCA_014549065.1 Cardinalis cardinalis
ACCTTGGGGATGAGCTCCTGGAGGTAAAACCCTTCCCTGGATACACCTTGGGGATGGAGGTAAAATTCTTCCCTGGATGCACTTTGGGGATGAGTTCCTGGAAGTTCTTCTCTGAATGCACTTTGGGGATGAGTTCCTCTAGGTAAAACTCTTCCCTGGATCACTTTGGGGATGAAATCCTGGAGGTAAAACTCTTCCCTAGGTGCACTTTGGGGGTGGAGGTAAAATCCTTCCCTGGATTCCCTTTGGGGGTCGAGGTAAAATTTTTCCCTGGATGCACTTTGGGCGTGGAGGTAAAACTCTTCCCTAGATACACTTTGGGGATGAAAGTTTACTTCTGGAGGTAAAATTCTTCCCTGGATGCAATTTAGAGATGAGCTCCTGGAGGTAAAACTTCCCTGAATGCAGTTTGGGGATGAACTCCTCTAGGTAAAACCCTTCCCTGGATCACTTTTGGGATGAGCTCCTGGGGGTAAAACTCTTCCCTGGATGCACTTTGGGGATGAGCTCCTGGAGGTAAAACCCTTCCCTGGATGCAATTTGGGGATGAGCTCCTTGAGGTACAACTCTTCCCTGAATGAGCTCCTGGAGGTAAAACTCTTCCCTAGATGCACTTTGGGGATGGAGGTGAAATTCTTCCTTGGATGCACATTGGGGATGAGCTCYGGGAGGTGAAGCTCTTCCCTTGATGTACTTTGGGGATGAGCTCCTCTAGGTAAAATTCTTCCCTGGAACAACTTTGGGGATGAACTCCTGTATTGCTGGAGGTAAAACTTCCCTGTATGCAGTTTGGGGATGAACTCCTCTAGGTAAAACTCTTCCCTGGATGCAATTTGGGGATGARCTCCTGTAGGTAAAAYTCTTCCCTGGATGCAMWYTGGRGATGAGCTCCTCGARGTAATTGTTCCCTTTAGCGTGTGCAGGGAGGGAGAGGCATCTTGAACCTTTAAATAAAGCCTGGAAGTGGAATTAGGTGGCTGAGCAAGGAGCTGTGCTGATTTATGCCAGCTGAGAACTTGGCCTTTGGCAGGTAAATGTGTTTGCAGGGAAACAAAAATCACTGGCCTGTGAAAAGCAATGTCTTGTCAGCAAAGTCTGTGCTCTCAGCATGTTCACAAGCTCTGCGTGGGGAGGGGCTGTTGGAAGGCAGGAAGGGGACAGTAAATCAATCCTTGGAGTGCATGTGTGGTTTACAGGGAAATTCACACTTTTCGTTAAAAAAAAAGCCAAAACCCCCTCAACGTTGCCATATGTGTTTTTACAGATGACAGGGATATTCCCCATCCTGAAAATAAATTTCATGCTGTAATCTGTTTTGATCWGTCGCAACTTTAAATACTTATTTTCTGTAGTTGTGTCTGGCACGAGTTCACCCACGAGGCAAGAGAGCTCGTTAGCAAGTGGAGTATTTTGTCTTCACTTTTTCTCCAGTCTCCTTGCCTCACCTTCAGCCTGCAAACACAGCTTTTCCTTCACTTCATCTGCCTTTTGGGCTGTTGCAAAATGACATTTTGCTGCTGTACCTGCAGTGATTCCCCACGTGGTGATTGCTTCAGTGATTTAAAAAAATCATCCCTCCCTGGGGATCTTGCCCTTGGAGAGAGAAGCAGGGATTTGCTGACCTGCTGCTCTCCGTGGGTGGTGATGCTCTGAACTTCCAGCAGCTCCCTGTGCAATCAGAAAACCACCTATTTTTTCACATTTCTTGACTTGAGAAAGAGCAGTTTGGCTTCCTGGGGGTACCCTGGGAATAGTCAGAATTGTCCAAGCATTTGTCATTGTCTAACAGTTCTGTAATTAGGGGGTTTCAGTACACATTGTACAAGAAAGATCTTTTTTTTGGCTATAGAAACACCATCATCTGAAGTTGATTTCATTTTAAGTGTGAGAAAAGGTATGGAGGTCTGGACCGTGATGGAGTAGGGTAGGAAAATTGCTTTCTCCTTCAGAATGATGTTTTTTTCTGTCCTGACACTGAATTCTAATGATGAAAAGAAAGGGAAATCRTTAAATTTTGGGTGTGCTGAAAGAACTCATGGCACTGTTCTCCTCTGCATCATATCATAGGTAGAGCAGAGGATCTGAAGTTAAGTACATGAAAGAGGCACCATCTGGGATTAATCACAAGGCTGGGTTTTGCATGGATGAGCCACGTTATAAGGAGCATTTCCCAAAGTGATGGTGTTGCCCTCATTCTTCTCTCTCTGTTAAGTTGGGAAAAAATAAAAAAATTATTTGTTTTTTTCCCTTCAGTAGAAGGAAAGTGAGATCCTCCATCTCAAAAATGCCAAGTTTCAGATAAAAATCCAAGAAGGCTTTAGTAACTACCTTGTTTCTCCTTGCAATCCAGTTTAAGATGTGCCACCAGCGGGCAGGAGTGCAATTCCTTATAGGAAAGGATAAATTCAAACATCCTGCATTACCAAGGGCTGGGTTGTGCATTGGCCATGTGCAGTGAGATGACAGAACTCACACCTGGTTCTCACCTCACTGCATGTTAAGGTACATTTGCATCTGCATCTTTAATTGCACCTCAGTTTTCAGTACTGGAACACCTCAGCAAGAGAAGGGATTCACATCTTGGGAAGGCTCTGGCATTTCTGGGCTGCCCCATGTGGACAGTCTGGCTCCATTAAAGCAGAGGATGCCCCTGCAGGGTGTGCAGATTATTCCCTGGGGCTTTTGCTGGAGTTCAGGTTAATGGGATGGCCATTTAGACAGATAGATGTTACCTGCCCATTTTCCTTTTGACCTGGGGTTTGACTGGATTCAATTGGAGGGTGTGGGATGCTCAGGCTGCCTCAGCTCCTTATTCATAAAATCTTTTGTTGCTGAATTAATGAAATACCAGCTCACTTTTAGCTTCTGCAAACAACAGTAGCCTTGTGGGGGCATGATCGTGGCTTGTTTTCACAACCTGACATGGAGGAAAATGCAGGTCACATCAAAAACCTTCATGTATTTTTATTTTTTAATACCTCTTCAGTGAGGTATTTTGGATGGCTGTGTGGCTGGAGAAAACAGCTTTTTGGGGGAAGAAGGTCCTTTCACCCTACTTTTATACATGTGGGAAAACTACTTGGGTCAGAATTTAGTCCCTGCACATAAAAGTTTGTTTTTTTTACAGGACACAAATCCTGCTTTCCCAYTCTTTTTTCCAAGCAGAGGAACCATCTGTGGTGCTCCTGCCTGCCTCTCGTGCTGGTTTAGTGCAGGTGTCTGCCCTGCTTGGTGTCTTGTTGGGCTGGGCTCAGTGCTGGGGCTGATGGTGCCCAGCGTGGCCCTCAGCAGGGTCACCTGGAGCAATATTATTATTATTGTTATTGTTATTTTATTATTATCATCTCCCCAGGAGGAGATTCAGCTGAGTTCTATAATAAACCAGGCTGCCAGAGCCCTCTCATGAATTACTGATGTTGGGATGTTCTGCCATCTCTCCCTCTCTCGCTGAAGATGGGGCAGGGTTTGGAAAGAAACTGCTCCTTTGGATGTGGAGTTTTCTCTGCCCATGGTTGGAATGAGCTGAGCTTTCAGCTCCTTTCCCACCCAACCCTTTCTGTGTTTTATTCTCTGAGGCCACAGCACCTCCAGAAAGAGTAAAAGCTCTTCTTTTTTTGACTCTTCAGACAAAAAWCACTGTAGAAGTTTGCCTGTTGTCCATTCTGGACTGTTGCCCAGGTGACAATTATTACRATTTATTTCTTTATGCCATCTTTGCCATAGCTCAAAGCCAGAGAGCTTTTGTGCTAAACGCATTTTTATTGCTATTTTATTTTGAGGTGCTTGGATTAATAGAAGTTATTCTGTAATAATACAATAGATACAGCAGTATTTTGCCCAAGTAAATGAGCTCCCCTGCCAAACTCACAATGCCATTTCTGTTCTGAGGCATGGGGGATTGGCGTTTAATTCTCAGTTCATTTGCTGTGGGATCTCAGAACAGAATCACAGAATGGTTTGGGTTGGGAGGAACCTTAAAATTCATCTGATTCCCTGCCCAGGGACCCCTTCCACAATCCCAGGGTGCTCCAATTCCTGTGCAGCCTGGCCTGGGACACTGCCAGGGATGGAGCTTCTCTGCACAAACTGCTCCAGCRTCCTTTGCAGAGGAGGTGCAGGTCCTTTTTTGGCGTGCTTTGTGTGCTTTTTGGGTTTGGGTGGTGATTTCCAGGCCGGCAGCAGGTAGGGCTGGCAGGGGAGGGCACAGGGATCTGTGCCTTCCCAATGTCCTTTCTCCACATCCCCAGGTGGGGAGCCACAGGGATCCGCTGCCAGCTCAGAGCAGGATATTTTCTGTCCTTACAGATTTCATGCTCTGTTGATCACTTCAGATGATGCACATGTTTCAACATGTGCCCAGCAAGAATTTTGGTGAGGGAAATTCACATTCTAATTAGTTTTTCTCTCCAAGCTTTGGGAGCTTGGTGTACTTTATGAGGTTTCAGTATATAAAATCTGACTGATAAAAAAAAGGCTTTGAAACTTTCCCCATTGTTTCAGAGAGCCTGGTTGTRTCTTGGAATGCTACAATTCCTGTGGTAAGAAGGAACCCAGTGCATTGTACAAAGAAATAATTATGACAGAAAGCTAAGCCAGTATTTTTACTAGCTTTGGGGTATCATTTAACTTGATTTTCATAAAAATCAGATGATACTAATTTTATGGATTTCCATTACTGCCACGTAGTAAAAACAGTGTGGGTTGTTTTGGTTTTTTTTTAATATCCATATCTAATGTTTCTCTTCTGCAAATTAAAGTTTGAGAAGCAAACAATCCTGGAGATTTTTCCTCTGAACCCAAGAGCTCGGATTTCAGTGAGTTTGTACTTTCTGCTACTTCAGTGCATGAAACTGGAAACCAAAACTTCTGTAGGTGAAGGCAACAGTGCATTTGGGATCTGAGATTAAATCTGCCATAAAGCAATGTGGGATTGCTTTAAAGGCTGAACTTGGGGGCTGACCTGACCTCATACCTGCAGCAAGTTTTTATCTTTCTCTGAGCTCTGCTGACTTTCCAAGGGGTTATGGAAAGAGGCATTTCAAGAAGAGTTGAGGTTGATTTAGATCAGTTTATTCCTTTTGCTCAGCCCAGGCTTCGTTTTTCTTTTCTAATCTCTAATGCAAAAAGTAAAGCACAGATTTGTAGGCTTTGACTCCCAGAGTACTGTTTGGTTAATCTGACATGTTACTTTACTTAATTTGAAATATTTAAAGTGATGTTTCTTCTGAAATCCTAGATGCTCTCTGTTTTGTTTTATTTATGTAGGCTTTGCTCATCACTGTGGTGTCTGCAGCTAACAGAGCATTAATTTATTTTGCAAAAGAAAGTGTACTTAAAAAAAAAGAAAAATTAATACTGGGCATAATAACTCTGTAGGGCAGTCCAAAACCTTGTGGAGATATATTGCTTTGATTATGCTTTCATTTTGGAGTAATTAAATAATTATAACTTAGAGACCCAGCTCACAGCTAATTAAATTTTAGACTATTTGATACATGTAGTGAGTAGGATTAATTTAGCCAGAGTAAAGCCTATAAATTTTAATCTAAGAAGTCTGCTGTTTAGGAAAATTGATGGTAATTTAACTAAATCCAAACAATTTGTAAAGCATACAGTATTCCCAGTGAACAATTTATTCTCAAACTTAGAGAAATTAAGTCAACAAACTCCCTGAAAATTTCAAGTTGAGCTTGAAGGCAGAATGCAGCTGAGCATTCATCCATTTTTGCCACTGGATGTTTAAATTGATGGTTGATTAATGAAGCATGGCCCAGGATGTTGCTTCTCACCCTGCTTTTTCCGTGGCAGCTGCAGATAGCACCATATTAACTCTTTGGGAGTGGTGATATTATTTCCTTTTAGCCCTTGCTTGGGTCCCTCTTTGTACAATAAAAGGCTTGGTAGGTGAAAATTTTGCACTTCAATCTCAGTCAGTAACCAATTGTTAGGGGGTTCATTCTTGTCCTTGCATTGTCCTGATTTAACTGATGAACTTGCATCATGTTTTGACCCACTTTTTTCACATTCACATTGTGAATACTCCTAATGTGTCTGACTAACCCATATGACACCAGGCTGGAAGATTTGGCCTGATACTTCTTGTTTGAATGAAAAAAAAAAATCCTTCTAGGATCACAAACCCAGGATCCAATACAAACATCTGCAGTAACAAAAATTCCTTCTGTAATCACCACTGAATTGTTCCTGGGCTCCGYTGTCCTTATTGTTTTAAGCAGCATTGGTGTATCAAATGTGAATGTAAATATTATGTTGTAAATTTAGAGCGGGAGGAAAAAGCTGCAGCATTGAGGCACAGGGTTGTTTAGGTTGGAAAAGTCCTTTAGGACACAGAGTCCAACCATCCCCCAGCACTGCCACGGCCAGCCCTGCCCCGTGTCCCCAGGTGCCACATCCACAGGGACGTTAAACCCCTCCAGGGATGGGGGCTGCCCTGGGCAGCTGTGCCAGGGCTGGACAACCCTTTCCATGAAGAAATTTTCCCAAATATCCAATCTAAGTCTCCTCTGGTGTAACTTGGGGCCGTTCYSTCTSCTCCTGTCCCTGTTCCCTGGAGCAGAGCCCRRCCCCCCCGGCTGTGCCCTCCTGKCAGGAGCTGTGCAGAGCCACAAGGGCCCCTGAGCCTCCTTTGCTCCAGGCTGAGCCCCTGCCCAGCRCCTTCCCAGCTCCCTTCCCTTCYCTGGACCTGCTCCATCCCCTCCATGTCCTTCTTTCTGTGACTGGGGACCCCAGAAGTGCCCCCAGGGCTGGAGGTCGSTGACAGGGGCTGTCACTGCCCTGCTGCTGTGGCCACAGCACTGCTGACCAGAGCAGGTGCCCTGGCCCTGCTGCCCACCTGGGTCATGTCCTGGCCAGGCTGTTTCCCCTGGCAGCTGCAGCATTTCCCATTTCCCAGTGTCCAGAGCAGGGCTTGGTGCTGCTGCTGTGCTCAGGTGTGGATCCATCACAGCAAAAGGGRTGCAGCATCACGTCCTTAAATTGTCCTTCATCCCCCTGACTCCCACTCCTGCCTCCTTCAGCACAGTTTTAGCAGCCAGTTCTCCTCAATGGCCAGAGCCTGCAGGCAAAGTGCAGGAGTCTCAACATCTAAACATCTGTGCTGTTGTCACGTCTATATGATTCTCCTCAGATCAAGTTGCTTTCCAAAAATCTGGGAATAATCCTTAAAACCCATTCAAGGGATCTGTGGGGAAAAAAAAAATTCTCTCATTTGTGGTTTACCAATAACAGTAAATTAGCTCTGCATTGGTTCCTGTTTTATATAGATCAAGATTTGAGGACCACATTTTCTTTGAGTCTTATCTCCTTATCCCACAGTAAACTTGGAAGTCTSAGTGGTATAAATTAGAACAAGGTGTACTCCTCCACTTACATGAAAATCATTTTCTTTTACCAGATAAACAATCAGATATTGTATGGAAGAAGCCACCAGAATGCTTCTGCAATCATTAAAACTGCCCCATCCAAGGTCAAGCTGGTTTTCATACGGTAAGAACCATYCTCATCAAAACTTTTGTTGCACTTTAGCCTCTGCCATGACATATTTACATATTTAGCCTGCTTTGCACATGCTGAACTTTCCCAGTTCTCTTTGAAGCTGAATAAACCTTTTCCCTGACTATTCTTCTTGGAACAGTTCAAGAGTTCTCCATAATAATTTWAAAAAAATAAAGACTAATGGAAATGAATGCTTATTTTAGGGGTGTCTGCTGAAAACTTGAGCTTTTCCTCTTGGGCTTGGGAGCGGCTTCTCCCACAGCTTCCTGAAGTGCTTTGGGGTGGGTTGGAGAGGGCAGGTTGTTCATCCAGCCAGGAGGGAGTGGAGATGGTGCAGAGGCTTGGGATTGCTGGAGAGGAGCAGGGATGAAGCACAAGGAGGAGGAGCTGGCTGGAAGTCTGGAGGACACCTTTGTGTGGGCATCAAAAGAGGATTTTGAAAGTGAGCAAGGGCTTGTTTGTACAGAGGGGAAGGCTGGCTTTGCCAAGGAACGCTGGGATGGATTGTGTGGGAGGGAATATGCTAAAACACCCTTTCATCTGCATAAAAATTACATGTGGGCATTTTTCTTTYGCTCCAAGCATGAAAATTTTTCCTCTTTGTACATGAATTAAAGACACCTGCGTGCACTCCCTCAGTAGTTCAGGAAGTGTTGCTCTCCTGACCCTGGGCAGGAGGTCTGGGAAAAAGCTGCCTCTTTCCCAGGACTCATACATGCTTTAACAGGCTGGAATTTCACAGATGTGCATTTATGACCAAATTCCAGCTGTGACTTTTGCTGGGCACTTCACCCCCCATGCCATTTTATAAGGTGCTCTTCCCACCAACACCTACATCATACTTGCTATTGTTTTATATTCCTGGCTCATCCACAGGTTCCCTGTGAACAATGTAATAATCTGTGCCTGAATGCATATAAATGTGTACATTTACTGCCATGGCTCTGCCTGCTGCAGCRTGCCCAGAAGTGATGGAGGAGCAGCATTAGCACTGTGAGGAATGAGTTGCTATCCTTGGCAGCTCAGAGGATCTGGAGGAGATTAATGCTCCTGCCTGCAGCTCCTGTGTTACTTTCCCCAGCCGCTGAGAATCCAACGCCACGTCCCRCAGCTCACTCACCATTATTTAATTGCCTGTGGAAAATGTGGCTGCTTGGAGGTTCCAGAGGCAAAACCCCCACTTGTGGGAGCCCAGGCCAAGAGTGGGGCTCCTTCCCTGGTGCTCCAAGCAGAACTCCAGGGAATGAGCCCTGGCAGAGCCACTTCCAAGGGCTTCAGGTCCTTGGTGTGTGCTTTGGGTCCTTGGTGTGTCTTTTGGAACCTTGGTTTGTCTTTTGGGTCCTTGGTGTGCCTTTTGGGTCCTTGGTGTGTCTTATGGATCCTTGGTTTGTCTTTTGGATCCTTGGTTTTTCTTTTGGATCCTTGGTTTGTCTTTTGGATCCTTGGTTTGTCTTTTGGATCCTTGGTTTATCTTTTGGATGCTTGGTTTGTCTTTTGGATCCTGGATTTTTCTTTTGGATTCTGGGTTTGTCTTATGGATCCTTGGGGTGTCTTTTGGATCCTTGGTTTTTCTTTTGAATCCTTGGTTTTTCTTTTGGATCCTTGGTTTTTCTTTTGGATCCTTGGTTTGTCTTTTGGATCCTTGGTTTATCTTTTGGATCCTGGGTTTGTCTTTTGGATCCTGGGTTTATCTTTTGGATGCTTGGTTTGTCTTTTGGATCCTGGGTTTATCTTTTGGATCCTTGGTTTATCTTTTGGATGCTTGGTTTGTCTTTTGGATCCTGGGTTTGTCTTTTGGATCCTGGGTTTGTCTTTTGGATCCTTGGTGTGTCTTTTGGATCCTTGGTTTGTCTTTTGGATCCTGGGTTTGTCTTTTGGATCCTTGGTGTGTCTTCTGCCCTTTGAGACACAAAGGCCATGCAGGTTCTTAGCTAAAATTCTCCTTTTCTAATTGTGATCTTCAAGGCAAAAATTCATCTCAAATATTCAAGAGACACGAGAAATAGATACTGGAAATACCATTGGGTGATTCTTGTTTCCATCTCAGAGATTTAAAAAAAMCCCACAATTTCTGCTTTTAAATGCTGCTGCTGAGGATGTAARCTTCTGTATTCCCAAGAGCACAGGTCTTGGCCTTACCCTGAGAGCTGCTGGGTTTGTTTGCTCAGCCCAGGCAGGCTCTGGAGCAGCAGTAARAGGGAATTCTCCCACTGAGAGGATGTCCTCAATACCTGGAGCACTGCCCCAAACGTGGGGAGAAAACCAATGTCCCTTGTTTTTTGATGTGTGCTCGAGTTCTAGCAAAGACAAATTAGACTGTCTCTCTTAAATGTGGATTTTAAGGACAAACAAGAMTGATTTGCTCTTCTCATGCAAACCCTGTCCATGAGCCCAGTCTGTCTTGGTGCTTCCCATTCCTCCAGCTCAGACTACGAGCCCAGTGGATGCTTCTGAGTGAAAACATGAGCTGTGGCCTTTCTGTGCCTCTGGATGTRTTTTGGCTGTGTTACACCACAGCTCGCTACAGCAAAATGGCACAGACTGCAGGAGCTCTGAGAGAAATTAATTTGGTCTTCATGTTCATCCAAATACAAATATTCTCACTTCACCAGTGAAAAACCTGAAGAGATTATAATTTTGGAGAAACACATCAATCCACAGCCTGGAAAGGTCCTGACTGAGCTGATTCAGGGCATAGAATCCAAGCTGGTGAAATTTTTGGGCTGTTCCAAGTGCCCTCTCTGATACCCTGAGGCCTTTTTTCCCTGAGATGCAGGATGCTGAGTGATAAGCATGCTGCTTTCCCCTTGGAAGCAGGAAACAGCATGCAGGTTTTCCTATTCCTGGTGTTTTGGTTCATGTGCAGGGCAGGGGGATGTTTCCATAAACTCCTTAATCAGTTGTGAAAGAAGCCCAGAAATTCCTGGGCACAGAAAAGCCTTTCTGGGAGAGCTGTAATAACTATCATTAAATAACTTCAGAGAATCACAGAATGGTTTGGCTTGGAAGGGACCTTAAARATTATCCAGCTCCAGCCCCAGATTTATTTCTTTTTCTAGACAAAGATAAAGGATAAAAGGTATCCTCAGCCTTTTGGACGTTTTRCTGAAATCCTGACTTACCACGTGTGCTGTAAAAGTCTGTTCACACTTTTTTACACCCAGGTAGTATTACAATTGCATTCCCACCCTTTCCTGGAATTTCTGCTGATGAGACAGAGCTCAATAGCTGCTGTGAGAATCACAGACACCCCGTTATGTTTGAAGGCTTCTCACTCTGCTTTATGAGCATCTTTTCCTCAATTAAGCTGACGATGATTATTTAAAACAGTTGATTTTGGCCAGATTCCAGAATATAAGTCTTAACACAGCCCTGTTTCCCAGTGGTCTCATTAATTACTTGAGCTTCTAAGAGCATCTAAAAGATTTGCAGTTAGAGTGTCACTTTCCTTTTTTTTTAGGGGCAATAAGGGATGTCATGTCTTTGTTGTCTTTTGAAATTCTTGCCCTGATTCTCCAACAGGAATTAGGTAATAATGTGAGAGAGGGACTTGCTTCTTTTAGGAGTGTCTGTGCCCCAGTTCCCAAAATAAGATGTGTTTCTACCCGCTGTGGGTTTTGGTCATGTGTTGTAAGTCCATCCCTGTAACGTGCTGAATGAAACAATATAATTAAATTTTACATCTGGAGTAGGAAATCCAGTTTACATCAGAATGCTCTCTTACAGTGACAATTTTATGATTCAGCAAATTCAGTGTTTTTTCCGTGCTCAATTAACTGCCTTTAATCTGGTTTGGTGCTTCAGYGTTGGTATAATAAGCAGATCAAATATAGCTGAGTGCTTGAATCAAAGAGAATTCCACTGATTTCAAACCATCCTCCCATTGTGCTCRGTCCTGTGAGTCACTCCTTGCTCTACCTTTATCCCTTAAAAGAAAATTGCCTTTTGCAGTGATGARCCATGAGAAATGCTTTAACAGTGAGGGATTTTTTCTGATTTAAATTCCATCTGTCATCTGTCCTGAGCCCTCCCACAGTGCTCTGATACTGCTGCTTCCTGCTGGTGGGATTGTGAAGCCCACAAATCTGTCACCCAGCCCCTCCTTCCATTTCCAGGTGGGATCTCCTGTTATTTATGGGGATGTGCAGAGGAGAGAGGTCCTTGAGCTGGGGATTGTCTGGGTTGTTCAATGCTCCCCACTGCTGTGACTTTGACTCTTCTTTCAGAGCCTCTAGAAGTGCCATCTTATGTTTAGTGCCACTCTCTAACACTGCCATGCTTTAGAAATTATTAGAAATTATTTCTATAATAATTAGAAAATATTAGTAAATATTTCTATAATAATTAGGAAAATATTAGAAAGTATTTCTATAATAATTAGGAAATTATTTCTATAACAATTACAAAATTATTAGAAATTATTTCTGTAATAATTAGAAAATTATTAGAAATTATTTCTGTAATAATTAGGAAATTATTAGAAATTATTTCTGTAATAATTAGGAAATTATTAGAATTATTTCTATAATAATTAGAAAATTATTATAAATTATTTCTATAATAATTAGGAAATTATTTGAAATTATTTCTATAATAATTAGAAAATTATTATAAATTATTTCCATAATAATTAGAAATAATTAGAATTAGAAATTATGTTTGTTCAAACCTACATAAACCCCACTGCTGTGACTTTGACTCTTYTTTCAGAGCCTCTAGAAGTGACATCTTATGTTTAGTGCCACTCTCAAACACTGCCATGCCTTAGAAATTATTAGAAATTATATCTATAATAATTAGGAAATTATTAGAAATTATTTCTATAATAATTAGGAAAATAGTAGAAATTGTTTCTATAATAATTAGGAAATTATTTCTATAATAATTAGAAGTAATTAGAATTAGAAATTATTTTTACGTTTGTTCAAACCTACATAATTGGCCATATTTTAAGGGTATAAACTCGTGCTTTTACTTGCTTTGATTGCTGAGCTTCTTTCATGTGGGAAAGTTTAAAACCAAGCCCTTGCCAGGCCCTGTGTGTGTGCAAGTTTGAACTTTTCCTGTTTTCTCCAGAGCTGTTTCCTCCTCTCTGTCACACACATGTGGGAACAGGCTCAGGAGTGGTTCAGGAAGTTCAGTGATTTGGGCTCCTCCAAAACCTTTGATGACCTAAGCTGCAGTTTATAAGAACTTTAGTTGTTCATTTAGAACACCTCTGTGCCTGTGGCTCCCATTAACTGGGGGTGGAAGGAGAGGAAGTGCAGAACAAGACTCTTCTTGCTGCTGTGGGAGAGATTTTTCAGGAAGATGCTCAAAGGTGCTGCCTTGGAGGAGAAACCCAGTGTGCTGCTCAGAGTGTGGCTTTCCTGCAGCTCCTCTTTTCCAAAGGGAAGACAAAGATGAGAAAATACAAGATCTTGATGATTTTTTTTTTTAAATTTTAACTTAAGCAGGATGTGGACAATATAAGCTTTTGACAATCTGCAAGATTTTATGTTCTGCTTGCAGAGGAAACATTTATTCCCTTGTTCTACATTTATTTACACTGTTATTTGCATATACATTTAAAAGCTTTCAACAATGTGCAAGACTTTATRTCCTGGTGTCACCTTATGGAAGAAACATTTATCCCCTTGTTCTACATTTATACTATTACATTTTACACTATTATTGCATTTATTTACACCTTTATTTAGATACACATTTGTAGGCTTTCAATAATCTGCAAGACTTTATGTCCTGGTGTCACCTTATGGAAGAAACATTTATTCCCTTGTTCTACATTTATTTGCACTATCATTGCATTTATTTACACTATTATTTGCATATACATTTATAAACTTTCAGTAATCTGCAAGACTTTATGTCCTGGTGTCACCTTACAGAGGAAACATTTATTCCTTTGTTCTACATTTATTTACACTATTTTTGCATTTATTTACASTATTATTTACATATACATTTATAAGCTTTCAGAAATCTGCAAGACTTTATGTCCTGGTGTCACTTTGCAGAGGAAACATTTATTCCCTTGTTCTATATTTATGTACACTATTGTTGCATTTATTTACACTATTATTTACATATACATTTACTAACTTTCAATAATCTGCCATTTTTCATGTCCTGGTGTTACCTTGCAGAGGAAACACTGATTCCCTTGTTCTACATTTACACTATTACATTTTACACTACTATTGCATTTATTTACAMTATTATTTGCATATACATTTATAAACTTCCAGAAATCTGCAAGACTTTRTGTCCTGGTGTCACCTTGCAGAAGAAACATTTATTCCCTTATTCTACATTTATTTACACTATTATTACATTTATTTACACCATTATTTACATATATATTTATAAGCTTTCAACAATCTGCAAGACTTCATGTCCTGCTGTCACCTTGCAGAGGAAATATTTATTCCCTTGTTCCACAGCTCTGTTCTATCTCAGATTTTTGTGTCATTTCATGCAAGCTGTTGGGTTTTCCTTCTGATTCTTGATGTATTCCCACAAAAAGCATCCCCAGCCCCTTGCAGAGCTGTAGCCAGATGCTCTCTCATTGTTGGTGGCTGCAGATATTTTGGCAGGAGGTTCTTCTCCCTTGGTTTAGACGTCCAGAGGACATCTGGAGCTCTGTGGTGAGTCAGAATTGTCAGGAGCCCCCAGAGAGCAATTCAGGGTGTCCTGGGGTGAATTAAATCACTCAGGTGCTGGGCTTGCCCCTCCAAGTTGCAATTTGGGATTTCTCTTGGTTTTGCCTTTCAGCACCCAAGTTCAGCTTCCCTTCATTCCTYCCTGCACCTTCCTGGCTGCTCCCTCTGGATTTATCTTTGCCTGTGGCTCTCTGCAGGCTTCTTTTGTACCCAGTTTTTGTGGTGTTTAAGTCAGTAACAAATCTATTTGCCTCGGCTTAAGCTGCAAAGGTGCAGGTGGAGCAGAACATCAGGAGTTTTATTTTTTGGTCTACAAGACAGGATGGGGAATGTCCAAGGGTCCTGCTTAGACTAGAAAGAAGTAAAATGTAGCAAGGAAAGGAGCTTTTCTCTTGATTGTGAAGGTTTAGACACATTAACCCCAAGCAGGATTGAGCACCAGCAACTGGGAGCAGCTTTTTTGGAGGTGGTTCTGGAGCAACTGTTGGCAAATATGTGGAACGCTCATCTGCAGTCACTGTAATTTGAATATGATGTTCAGACTTCTAAGATGTCTGCCCCTGCATCAAAAGAAAATGATTGCTCCTTTAAGTCGTAAATAAATTCACATTTTAGTTGAGGACACTTGTGGAAGTGGAGAGCAGAAACAGCAATTTATTATTAGATCTGTCACTTTAAAATATATTCCCACTTTGATTCTGCTTTGAAGCATTCTCCTTTGAAGCAGCATTAAAGTATTTAAATATGTACGAGTCCTAGCAGGGGGAGATTACAAGTTGTGACACTGTGTAACCTTGGGGTTTTTTATATTTTTGTATTTTCTTTCCCAGGGGAATTACCATAAGTTTTTTTTTTTTAATTGCTTGGAATAAAAATGGCCATCCACTTAAAGCTACATAAAGATATTTTTTCCCCATTGGTGTAAAAAAATACAAAGGTGTTTGTGTATGAAGTGAAAACTAGTTTGGATAAGTAATTATATCCCAGTTTGTCATGAAGCTTCTGTCTAGGAATTTTTAGGGTATTTCTTACCAAAAAAAGAAGTAATTTTTATATATATAATATTATATATATGTAAAATTATATATAATATTATATATATAWCATTATATATAGTAATGTATTTATTTACTTTTTTATTTATATCAAAACATAGATAAGTAAATATATAAATATTTATTTATTTATATTTTTAATATATAATATAAATACAAAATATATGTATATATTCTTTATATATCTATATTTATTCATTTGTATCATTTTCTATATTTATATAATTTTCTATAACTATATGTTTATATAATTTTATATTTATATTTTAATATATAATTTAATATATATTTGATATATATACTTTTTATTTATATATCTATATCTRTATATCTGTCTAGCTTTATTTCCATGTTTGTTCCTAATTGCACAGCATGCAGCCTGCACTGTGGGCTGCAGAGTGGGGTTGGTTTTCATGCTGATTGTACTTCACATAAACAATTGTCAGGAAAAGCTGTGCAGTCAAGGCAAAGTCACAAAATCCCAGGGTGATTTACTCCTGTAGGTTAGAAAAGCACCAAGCATGAGGAGATCGATGTCTCACCAAGATAAGAGCAGGGAAACCATCCTTGCCCAATATGCCCTGTGGGGTGAGATGCCCTTGGGAATTGTGAGAGGCTGATGGAATTCGGGGCTGGGTGCCTGCCCTGGCCCCGTGYGTGCAGCAGGAGCCGCTCCCCGGCTGGGCTCTCCCTCCTGCAGGGCTCTGGGAGCAGAGGCTGGGAGCCAGGACAGCTCCGGGAGCACCCAGCCAGCTCCTCTGGATGCTGTGGCTGTGAGCTTGCAGATAAGGAAATGAATTCCCCAGCCTTTGCCTGCAGGATTTATCATTTCAGATGCTGTGACTCCATTRCTGCTGTGCTCAGAGCTGTTGATTCACAGAGTTATTTCTCAGGGATCAGAACGTGCTAGCTCCATGTCTTTTAACCCTTCAGGGGGAAAATGACACTTTTTTTTCTTTCAGGCACTTCCATAAAATGTGTTTAAAACACATAATAGTGTTTATCCCAGAAACTGAAGAGTTTATTATTATCTAATAAATAATAGTTTATCCCAGAAATTAAAGAGTTTAATAGTTTATCCCAGAAATTAAARAGGAAGATAGTAATTTATCCTAGAACTAATAGTTTATCCCAGAAATTAAAGAGGAAGAGATTCTGCTCGTGTCACAGTAACGTGGAGTGTAGTAGAGAGAAAATCAAACCTGGAAGAGCCAGGAGAAGTCACTTCCCTTCATCCAAGAACTGTACCTGTGGAGCAGCAGCATCACTGATCCCTCCTGCAAAAAGGCTGGAGAAGGGACTTTGKGAAAAGGCAGAAAGTGATAGGACAGGGAGGGATGGCTGTAACCTGGCTGAGGTAGATTTTGGTTGAATTTTGGGAAGAAATTCCTCCCTGTGAGGGTGGGCAGGCCCTGGCACAGATACCCAGAGCAGCTGTGGCTGCTCCTGGCAGTGTCCAAGGCCAGGCYGGAGCACCCTGAGACAGTGGAAGGTGTCCCTGCCATGGCAGGGGATGGCACTGGATGGGCTTTAAGGTCCCTTCTCACCCAAACCATTCTGTGATTCTGTGATGATTTGCCTTAAATGGTATCACTGAAGTCATCTGTTACCTGCTTTCGTTTTACAGAGGCCAAAAAACCACAGAGCTAATTCCAGAAAACAAATCAGTTTAAATGGCAGTTGAGGAAAAACATTAGCAAGGCAGAATGCTGTTAAATACAAAAAACAAATTAATCAGATGTCAACTTCAGAGGCGTTTTAAAGCGAGAGAAAAAGATGCTATACATCATAAACATTTAGGAAAAACAACTCACTTTATATGTAGGGAGAATCAGTATTCATCTCCTCATCATCAAATCCCTAAAAAGATTTTATAAAATCTTTTSCAAGTTTTTACATTGAAGCTTTTAGAAAAGACTGCAGCAAAAATGAACAAAAAAAGAAAAAGCAATCTGTTACATTAAAACAGGTATTGTATTTCCGTAATTCTGAATGKGAAACTATAAGCAAGCAGTTTACAGATGTGGAGACCATTAAAAGGGGCTTACTAAGTGTGAGCACATCTATGGGTGTGTAGGGAGCATAAAATCCAACTGCACCCTCTGATAATCCACACAAAATGGGATTTCCAAAGGACAGGATGTCAGTGTGTCCCAGGTGAGGGATGGGATCTGCTGGGGAGCAAGGAACCAGAGCAAAAATGATAAAAWCCAGTTGTCATGGTGTTGAGGGTGTTTTTTTAATGGGCAGAGCCAACTCCAAGGAGAAGTTTGCCCACCCTGGTTTGGTGTGTAACGGGGTGTTTTGTTTTGTTTTGTTTTGCTGTGCAGAAGTGAAGATGCAGTCAACCAGATGGCTGTCACTCCCTTCCCACTGCCTTCAGGCTCCCACTCTGCCATTGAGGTAAGGTTTGTGRGCTGTTGTTTTTAATTAGAGACTGCTAAATTGGATAGATTAATCATAATTAGCAGCTGCTGATAAGTTTGAGCACCTTGTGTAATTAAACCCGGGGTYGTAAAATGCGTTGGGTAGAGACTTGGCCTGATAGGCTTATTTTGCCCTGTCTCTTTTTTATTGATCTGGTTGYTCCTGACAGACCTGCATGGCATTAACAGCAGCTCTTCAACAGGGCAGGAGCCTCCTCTTCCTGCTGTWCAGGAGGCTCCAAACTAAAATCTTGCCACCTCCTCCAAATTTAAACCTTGTCCTGCTCCTTTTCAGCTGGTTGTGCTGAGGCAGCTCTGCCTGGAGTAATCCTAAATGCAAAAACAATCTCAGTGTGGTGATGTTGCCAGTGTTTTCCRTGATTTTTGTTGCTCCCTCAGCCCCAGGGCAGACTGATTGCTCCCCTGTGCACCAGGAATCCCTGCAGTCACCACACTCGCTATCATTTTGACATCTCAATGCGGTGTAACTAAATTTCCTAGATAAACTACACGGTTAGCCTCGCTGCTGCTTTTTAATTCTATTTCTATCTGAGCTAATAAAGCAAAAGATGTTTTGTAATTCAATTGGGGTTTGGTCTTGCCTCAATAAATCCATGTGCATTGAACTCCTGGTATTTCCAGGAGCGTGGCTGGGATCCCTCAGCAGGGGCCACGGGAGGTAAGGCTGGATCCATCTCCTGTTTGCCCTCTTGCTGTTGTTTTCCAGATTCTCTTACCTCTGGTGGCTGCTCCTTGCAGGCCTGGTGCTGCACAGAGCAAGAACTGCTACAACACTGCTCATGTGTGTTTTGTTTGGATCTCAGTCATTTTTGGACAAAGCTTTGGCTTTTCCTTCTCTCCCCCACACCAGCAGCACATCCCAGGTGCAGCTGGTGCTTTATAAATTACTCAACAATTCACAGAGTTCATCTTATCTTTAATACCTGCGTTTGTTCCCAGCTTTGTGTCATACTTGTGCCTTCAGGAGGAAGCACAAAGCTTTGTTTAGGCACATTCTGGTCAGCTGGCTGTAATTAGACTCTACCCAAGTGTGTCTGTATTTGCCTTTAGAGGTAGATGCTTGTGGGTTGAGTTTCATGCATTAATGGCAAGTTCTGACTATTTACATTATGTTTGTTTTATAAGTAAATACAGGTTTTTGCTTCTAGCTGGTATCTTTTTATTATAKAAAATCAACATAACCAAATATGGTGATGTTCTACAGAAGTTTACATTGCTTTCTTTGGCAGCTCTTCCTCTCTTTAAATAAAGAAAAAAATAGCCTTATATCTTGAAATGATATCTTCAAATAGCTTTGAAATACCACATAAATATTTAACATTGTGTCTTACATGCACCCTACATGTAACCTGTCAGATCACATTAAACAGCCTGGCTGTGGAATGGAATATCAGGGTGCCATAGTTACCATGGATTACTGTGTTAGTTTTCTTCAGCTCATCTCTTGATCTTTATCTTATCTCTTTATCTGCCGCTTATCTCTTTGTCTGTGTTATATGAGAAGTGATAAACAGTAAATACACCTTAAATCAGGGTCTTGTGCTGTGATACTGTGGGCAAGCCCCAGAAACAGAGTCTATTAAATATTAATTGCTGTAAGGTGTGTTTTTAGAAGTTTCAATCACCAGAAGGCCACAGWATGAGGTATTTTTTGCAACAGTGAACAGAGGTGCTTTGTCCTCTCCAGTGGTGACCGAGACATTTGACTTTACATTTACTTAAATGTAAAATGCCTAGTGAAAATTCAGAAATAGTTTTGTTTCTGGGCCTAAAGAGTCCAGGGGAGGCCACAGGGCTGGAGCCAGGCTGGGAGAGCTGGGGGTGCTCCCCTGGAGAGGAGAAGGATCCAGGGAGAGCTCAGAGCCCTGCCAGGGGCTGAAGGGGCTCCAGGAGAGCTGCAGAGGGACTGGGGACAAGGATGGAGGGACAGGACACAGGGAATGGCTCCCACTGCCAGGGTGCAGGGATGGGTGGGATGTTGGGAATTGGGAATTCCTGGCTGGGCTGGAATTCCCAGAGCAGCTGGGGCTGCCCCTGGATCCCTGGCAGTGCCCAAGGCCCGGCTGGACACCCTGGGACAGTGGAAGTGTYCCTGCCATGGCAGGGGTGGTCCTGGATGGGCTTTAAGGTCCCTCCCACCCAAACCATTCCATGATTTTCCCAAGCTGCTCAGACTGTGTGAAGGACACTGGCACTCCTTYAACGTGCTGAGCATGGGGCAGAGGTCTGGAGAAAAGCTCTCCATACCAAGTCCACAGCTTTCACAGCTGGCAGGGATTAGTCTGGCCTTCTGAGCTGCCCCTAAGGGCAGTTTTGGGAATGTCTTGTGGTGCTTTTTGTCAGCCAAGTGGGGACCAAGGTCTGCCTTCCCAGAGTTACATCCCTCGTTCATCCCCCGACACTGGGAGGCTTTAATTGTGGATCTTTCCACCTTGTCGTGCTGCTCCTTGTCTAAAACATACAACAAAAAGGAGTAAAACTGTCTCATTTTTCTGTTCAGCTGTTCTGGGGCCCAGAGCTCTGTTTAAAAGCTGTTGTCAATCCTTTCTCCAGGAGCACGGTGGCACCGAACCYGCAGGTGGTGAGGAAGACCCGAGTTTGGAAGTTGTCATGAAAAGCTTGACTGATGAGGAAGCCAGCAAGGCTGTGAGTGACTGGAGGCAATATTTAATGTTGATTAGAGTTCAGAATGTGGAGGCTCACTGGGCTTGATTGGTTCTCTCTGCCTTTTTATTGGAGTGTTGCAGCACTTTTGTCAAATAATCTCCTGTACATGTAAAAGCAGAATCAAACTCAGCTTTATGTACCCAGCCTGTTTTCATGAACTGAGCACTCAGTAAAACTTCTTAAAATACCAAGATAAGAGTTTCCACATAGCATTTGGGCCCTCTCTTGGGTTCTTGGTGAGTGAGGGGATTGTGTTTCCACTCCTGCCATCCATGTGTGACAAACTTTAGAAAAAGCCTGGTCTGTAAATCATGTTCTCATTTATATTCATAGCTTCATAAATTCTAAGGCCAAGATGTCTATTATAATAATCTAGTCTTGCCTCCTGAATAGCACAGCTATAGAGCTGCTCTCAGTGATTTCTGCATTAAGGCCATAACTTGTGCTTTAATGTGGTTCTGTCAGTGTGCACTGTAATAAATACTGAACTTCTCATTGGCACAGATGGAGATCTTTGTTGTTTGATAGGTCAGGATCATGCATTATCAGGRATCTCAAAGTCCTTCAGGGTGCAGCTCTGATTTCTTCTTTTTGGACACTGTGTTAAAGATTTAAAATGGAAAACACTAAACATGACTAAGCTGGGGGTACCTCAGGATTTGCTGAGAGAGTTTTTTGCTGCCTGCTCCAGTTTCAAGGAGTGCAGGACTTGCTGTGTGTCCTCAGCTAAGGAAACCTGACATTTCTGGATATTTTTCCTCTTAGATGTCTTCTTCCTGCTCCATCATGTCTCTTGCAAGGAGTGTCTTGGGRTTTGCAGATATAAATTGAATATACATAATGCTCTGCAGCTAGTAAGTGTTTAATTAATGAGTCTGCAAATTCCAGGAGTTAGGAAGTGTTATGTGCTATTCAAGCATCAGAATTAATCAACCATGGATTGCTTTATGTCCCTAATGTATCACTAAAAGGTTGAGTTATTGCTGTTTGGTAGCCCAGTGCAGATTCCTTTGATGGGCTGGAATAGAAAGGARTCAGATTTTCCCTGGATGTATTTGCAGGTGTCACTCACCTGGTTTTATTGGAATTCTTGCTCAACTTGGCAAGAAATTGTAGAGGGGTTGCAAGGTAATAGGAGAAATTGCTCAAAGACTGAAGCAGATAAAACCACACAAAATATGTTACACAAAAGTGAACTTTTGGTGTAGGCCATGGTGCTGTGCAGCTCTTTGAGTGGTGTTAGARGAGGGGTGAATTTAACAGGAAAAAGAAATGGCAGCAATCCCAGGTAGGTG
Source organism: Cardinalis cardinalis (assembly GCA_014549065.1). Taxonomy (NCBI): domain Eukaryota; kingdom Metazoa; phylum Chordata; class Aves; order Passeriformes; family Cardinalidae; genus Cardinalis; species Cardinalis cardinalis. Next base: position 1,953,247 of record JACDOX010000101.1, read on the forward strand.
TGGAGGGAAGATGCCTCTGGAACCACAGGAAACCCAGAATATATTGGCAGCAAGAAAGAAGGGAACTGTGGAGCCAAAGGGCACAGGTTGAAAGGTAAAAAGAAAGAAAAAKACTTGTCCCAAACAGAGCAGTGGCAGAGAGGTAAGAGAAGGCAAAGGCCTGCACTTAGAAAAGTGTTGGAATTCCTGTAGACCCARCTGCCCATTCCACAATGCCTTCAGTTGGGCCAGCCTTGGTTTAGGGGAATAATGGATGAAAAATAATGGCAAAAGCCAGTTTCATAATTTCAGAGTGTTCTTTCAGTCAGGATTKTAAAACTACATGGGGGATATTTCTGAGTGGGTCTGAGTTTTTGGGAGTGTGCTGATGGTTCTGGCCCAAAGGGAGAGGGTTTTCTCTTAACTGGCATTAAGACTTTGACTCTGCAGTGCAGCACAACAGAAATTGGTGTTTTTGGGAAGGGAGATCTGTCTTGCAGTCTTCTAGTGAAGCAAAAGAAAACAGTGCCTTGTTTTTCACAGCATGGTGCTGCTACCAGAGCCTCAGTGCTAYTTCACCATTGTTACTGAATTTCTCAGAAACATGTCAGGAGAAATCAGGAATGTGAAAGTCAACAAGTAAGATCAAGTTCACTGAGTAAATAAAAAGCGTGTGCTTATCAGCAGAGATCTTCCACAAGCTCAAAGCATGGGCAGGATGTCTCACCAAGTGACAGCTGTAATAAAAGGAAAGTTAAAAAATTCACATCGTTCTCTGTTCATCTGTTGCTGATAAATTTGTCAGTCTCTCACAACATACTCTTTGTTGTCACTTCATCACTTTAAAAGCTATAAAGTTGTATAATGGACATCATTGTGGGCTTGGATGATAAGAAGGGGGAAGGAAAACAACTTTGTTTCTGAACTGGAGCCAGTGGAAGTGTTAGGCACAGTCTGTGTGTTTGTTAGCTGAGGTTTAGGTGGCCTCCTGGAAGGTTCTGGGTTGAAGAAATCTGATTTTCTATAAGGTGTGCTTGCAAAAGAATTGGTGGAGGGGGCTTTGAGATGCTCTTGGAAGATTTAATCTGACAAAGTGAAAATGGTTTGTGAGAATGGATTCATTTGCCTTTAAAGGTTTGAACTTGGAACAATAATCTGATCACAACAAACAGAAAACAAATCCTTGAAACACTGGCARAGAGGAGGGGCTGTGTGAAAGTGCTTTTGGATGGAGCTGAGGGGTTGAATTTGATTAAACCAGTGGGGCTGCAGGCTTTTGACAAATGCTGAGTGTATTTGGTGCTCATTTTGTTCAGGTTCCTCTAGCTCAGTTAGCAGATCAGGGAGATGTGAAGGTGGTGCTTGCTTGTGGTGCAAGATGAAGCTTCAGATTTTAGTCACAYATCACAATGAAAAAGGGAAGTATGAAGTAATTATTCATTGCTCATTAAAACAATCTCTCAGAAAATGACAGAGCAGTCTTCCATTCCTCCCCTGACACCTCTGATAATACAATGAGATCACCCCTTTATCTTTTTTTCCTGTTATCCTTTTGGATAATAGTTGCAATTGTAGAGTTACAGCAAGCTTGGAGAAAAAATCAAGGGGGGAAAAGAATCCTGTGGGAGTTGGGCTCTTTTAGCATAATGAAACTCCAGCAAACAAGGCCAGCACTTCCAAGCTGCAACAATTCTGTTTACCTTTTTTTACTGTAGAAATTGTCATCTTAATTAGAAATTCTTTCTGAGATGCAGAGTAACTTTTGAATGTTTGAAAAAGGTTTGAAGTAATCTTTGGAGGTTGGCACTGCAAGCTAGGCAGTCAATCAGTGGTTTTTAATATGGGATAAGAAAAATGACTATTACTTGGATCAAAGTGAAGAGCTGACAAGGGAGGGCATTGTACCTGTCTGGAAACAGCTGTAAAAGTAGGATAGAAAAATATATTTTTGTGTATTGCAAAGGCAGAGAAATAAGTTAGGCTACAAGTGGAGCCAGTGATTGAAGTACCATTGTTGGAGATCTTTTTAATGGGGCTGGAGGATGCATTTGAAGCAGTTGCTTTGTTTAGRAGAGCCAAAAAATGAGGGGGAGGAGAGAGCAGATGACTGGGAGYCCCTTCCTGCTGTGGGCACTGAGGGGTCCCTGCACACAGCTTGGGAATTGCTGTCCCAGTCATTCCAGAGCATCTGTGAAAACCTCCTCCCCAAAAATCCTGCTGTGCACTGCATGCCCTCCGAGCTGAGGGCTGGCATTTTAATAACTCCTGATATTTTAATAACTCCTGATACTCCCTGGGCTCACAGCAGCTTTGCCTCATTTAAGGTTTGGGCTTTGCTTGGTGGTACAAATGGATTTACATGGAGAAATCCTGGAATCCCAGACTGGTTTGGGTTGGGAGGGACCTTAAATTC
>JACDOX010000101.1:1955855-1983895 GCA_014549065.1 Cardinalis cardinalis
TTTTGGAGGGTATTTTATTGAAGCTAATGAGACATTTTYAATACATCTTGCTTTCTTTTTTTTGACTTTTTAGGATGTGAAGTGTAAGGCTGACACACCAGTGGTGGCAGATGAGCAGGAGGCAGAGGAGCAGCTCCCAGAAAATGTATGTGTGTCCAGGAAAATGTGTGTCCAGGAAAATGTGTGTCCAGGAAAATGTCTGTGTCTCCATGTTAACCAGCAAGGGAGGGTTCTGAGGGCTTGGTTTGGTTAAAGACTGAGTGATTCTTGGGGAGAAGGGATTAACTGGAAAGACATTAAAATCATTTTATTGATGGAAATGTAAAACATGACTGGCTCTTCTTTAAATGTGTGGGAATTGTTTGTTGTCCTCCTGTTGATTTGGAGGATTTAGTGAGCACAGTGATCAACAGCTGATGACAGTGACCTCACCACGTCATGGGGRCTGATGACTGATCTCTCTTGCTTCTGCTTTGCCTGTAGGTCCTCAGCCAGATCAAACAGCCCAAATCTTCCACRGCAGCCCCAGGGAGCTGCCAGGAGTCCCCCCTGGAGCCAGCAGCTCCTCACCTTCCTCCAGAGCCAGAAGCCACCAGCCAYGGTAGGAACCAGGCATTTTGCCACAATATCCTGTGTTTTTACTACCCTGACCCAAAATGGGTGTTTCCATTTTGTTTTCCACAGAACTTCTGCTGAAGTTTTGTTTCTTTGAGCATCCAGTGGCCTGTTCTCAGTCATTTTATAACATGTTTGTGTTTTTCCGTCCTGTCACAATTTTTGAGAGCTTGGAGCTGTCTTCACTTGTTTTTCTTGATTTTACACAAAATGATGATCTTGTTTTCTATTGAAATAGAAGAATAGACAGTTTGGGACATGCTGTTCACTCCATGGTGCTGGAATATGGCTTTACCTGTCTTGAAAGGAATACCCCTTTCCATCATGATCTGAATTGCAGAGGTTGAAACTGCATTAGATGTCCTCACAGGCAGCATTTATTCCCAGAACTCAAGTCACTCTGGTTTAGAGACTTCAGAAGTGACTCAGAGTGGCCCTCTAGTTCAGTTTTATGAAGGTGAAGAGCAAAAAAAAAAGCTAAATTAGCTGCTGTCACACCATTCCTTTGGTGGTTCTCATTTTCTTGCTGTGCTGCGTGACTGATTTCTTGCCCTCGTGATGTTCTCAGGTGTCTTCCCACCTGCACTGCCTGTGGATCCAGCCACCTGTGCCATAGTCCCAGGGCAGGAGATGACCATAGAGATCTCCAAGGGTCGCTCAGGCCTCGGGCTCAGCATCGTCGGGGGCAAGGACACCCCCCTGGTGAGTTTCTGTTAAAATCATGTTTGCTGCAGGCACAGACAGAGAAAACATGGAAAATAGCAATGCCCTTAATAGGTAATTGCTCTAATRAATTGCTGGAGACAGGGAGGACAAGCCAACTCTAAGCTCCAATAGAAACTTGGTGATTTTGCCTTGTGTCACATCAGATGATGCTCCTGTTTAAATTGTTRGTGTTTCAGTAGTTTTGCTGCTGTGGTCAGAGGCTGCAAATGTGTTTTCTTTTGTTTAACCGTTGTGAATCACGAGCTGGAATGGCTGGACTAGAAATTAATGTTGCAGAGGTGGAGCTGTCTCAGCAAGGATAACAGCTCTGTCCTGAGAGCAGGAATGCTCAGTAGCTCTTTAAACAAACTGTGATTTATCTGCCTGCCAGCAAAAGCCCTTGCAGAACAGAGGTAAACCAAAGGTAATCTTTTATTGCTTTCTCTGTCTTTTGGCTTAATCTGCCTCCTGGATATGCTGGWTTTTGAAAAAAAAAAATTATCTTCAGATGAATTAAAATGTTCAAGCGTGAGCTCAGCAAATTGGTGATGCTAAAGCCCATAAACCCCTCCTGCCTCTGCTCTCCTGTCTCCTCTCCACTTCCCATCTTTGCTACAGTGTAAGAGAAGCCAGATTGGGTTTTTTAAATGTCAAATTCAGTTCTTTCAGTAAACAAGTCTCTGTTGCAGAGGTGTCTGTGCTGGGGTCTCCTGAATTCCCTGACACTGAGACTCTTCAGGCACTGGAGCTGCTCTGGCACATGCAGGTTTTGCCCAGAATATCACAGTGGTGCATCATTAAGCATCAAAGTGTCAGCAGGTACAGACAGTTGAAATGTAGCAGTCTTCTTCTAGAGTAAAAAAAAAAAGGAAAAAAATTGAAAGGAAAGAAGTAAGGAAGTCAAAAGGAAAAAGAAAGTTTTCTGTTGCAGAGTATGGGCTGGATCTTTTACAGCATTAAAGCTGAAATTGGAAAAAGTTCAGGTTTTGGTCCCATTTATCCCAGTCTCCAGTTTTGTAGAGCTGGGATCAATTCCTTTGTTTCCCATGGAGATGGAGCTGGGTTAGTTTTCACTCTTTCCAGCCATGCACAGCTTTGCCCCCAGTCCCCCTTTTTTTTGTCAAGCTCCTCAGTGTTGAGTAAATTCAAATAAGTTGCTGGGTGTTAGTCATCTCCCTGCTTTTTCATTTAACTGGAATTTGGAAATACTGCATGGCAGTCTGTCAGGTCCAATATGGTGTGTGTCTTTAATGAGATTTTAATATAAATAAATGAAAATTGTGAATAACTGCTGTACAGAGCAGATGAGAAAAATGCAAAGGGTTTTAGTYTTTAAATTGAGTAAATGGTTTTGGTTAAGTATTATGCTTTCATTAGTTTGTTCATTAAAGTGTCCTCCTAGGAGTTGATTTTAAAAGTCTGTGCACTGGAGTGCAGTAACAAACCATGAAGGGAGGGAGGTCCAACTCCCCACTTTTCAGATCCTCAACTTACARGACTTACCCAAAATGAGTCCCTGTTTCTTCTCATAATTCTGAATCTGCTCATTGAAAGGCAAGAAATGGTGTTTCATAGGAAACAAGGTGCTGTTGGGAAGCCACAGCCTAACCTGGTCCTTTGCCATGTGCACAGGCCCTCTCTGGGATTCTCCATCACTTCTCCCTGCTCCAGAACAGCCCCTTCTCCTCCAGGCTGGAGCTCAGGGCCACAGCTGGTGGGATCCCAGAGTCCTGGAAGAGTTTGGGTTGGAAACCTTAAAGATCCTCCACTTGCACCCCCTCATGGGCAGGGAACCTCCCATTTTTCTGTGCTTCTGATCTTCTCCAAATTACTTTGATGCCTTCCTTTTTTTCTCCTTTTTTCTCTTTTTTTTTTTTTTTTTTTTTGTTGCCCTGGAGTCAGAAAACCTTCTGCAAAGAGTTGAAACCAAGTTCACGTGACATAATGAGGAGTAAAAGCAAATACTGCTCAGGGCTGTTGGAAAGTTTCTGTCTCTCTGAGTTTCATGGCTTAGAGAGAAAACAGAACCAAACAGCTCCGTGGGGCTGAGTGATGGGATGGATKTGTCTTGCCTCTCTGTCATTTGGTTTTAACCCAGTCACACACAGGGACATCTTTTGTATTTTAAAAAAGGCAGGATCAAAGGAGTTCATCACTCCTGGAGGTCTCGTGTGGCAGAAGTTTTGTGGCCAGGATTCACTGCTTGGTGCAGTGCAGAGAAATTGGGATGATTTGTAATTGGCTTCAGCAGAAGTGCCCAGAAACCCCTGAAGGAYGTGAACCCCAGCTCCTGGGATCTCAGAAGGAATTTGTCAGCATGGGGAGAAGCCAGGAATGCTGCTCAGAGCATGTAAAGTCTAAAATGGACATGGCAGAGCCTGTCAGGGCCTCACCCATGTTGTCCTAAAATGTCCTTGATCTAAAAATGCTGAGCTGAGGGTACTCAACAGCAGCTCACAAGGGATGGGAAAGCTCTCTCAGAATATTTTATATCTTCCTTGAGCACAAGATGTACAGGCCCAGCTTTTGGAATAATAAATCTGGCAGCCAGGGACAGGCTGCTTGGAAATGAAATATAGAGTGCAACTTTTAAGTCATAACCTCAGGAATCTCATCAGGAATCACCAAGTAGAGACTTGAAAAATACAGCCTGTGAGCAGGGAGGTTAATTTGTTCAGGAGGTTGGAAAGTGATGTCTTAACCCCTGTGAAATGTTTTTTGGTGAGGAGATGTCCATCCCCTGAAGCTGCAAACCCTTCCCAGTGATGTGTCATGAGCCAGGGCTCTGCCTGGGCAGCTGGAAGGATGTGCTTGCAGGAAAGGCATGGCCAGGGAAGGGTTGTCCTTGGGAGCTGTCTTCATGTTGTTGATCTTCAGGCTGCTCTGGAGCAGCTCTATTTCATTTCCCTCTAAGTGCTGATTTTTTTGTAAAGTATTTTTTTTCTCTTCACTCACTTTCATTTCACCTTCCCACGTACCCCTGAGAGAACACAACACATGGCCTCTGCTTTAAAGCAATTAAAGTGCAGAGTGGAGCTGGCTGAAGCACAGGCCTTTCAGTTTGTGATTTTTTTTTTTTTTTTGGTTGTAGTCCAATCAAACTTGTAAAAGTAACCTCAGAGTGGGAATTTAAAACAGGGTAGGGGGAGAAAAAGAAATGTTTTCAGAAACATCCCCAAAATGAGGTTCAAGGCTCCCCAGGACACGCAGGAGATTTTCATCCTAAATCCTCAGAGAACAGGGCATCARGGAATTGTTTTAAATTGTGCTCATGCAAATGGGATGAGGGCTTTGTCCAGAGAGGCTCTGGGTGTTGGGCAGTGTTAGATCAGTGGAAGGTGTCCCATGGCAGGAGATGGAATGAGATGGGCCCTGAGGTCCCTCCCAGCCCAAACCAGCCCAGATTCTCTGAAATCCCATCCCATTATCACCCCAGAGTGGGTGAATGCTGCCCACTTAACAACTTGCAGTGATTTTCTGTCATCWGGATAGTGAATTTTCAGGGCTTTGACTCCTGGCAGCACATGGAAGAGGCTCTGCTCTGAGACACAAACATTTCCTCTGCAGGGTGGGGGCTCTGCTCTGCTGCCAGCTGAATAATTTAGTGATGGTCGAGTTGATTACTGGTGGTTATTGACTCTGCCTGGGTGATGGAGACACTCAGACATGCCAGAGGGCATGCAGCAGTTTCAAGGCTGGTTTGGGGATGTTCCTCCAGGCAGGGTTGGAGAACCTGGGAGGGAGGAGGGCTCAGAGGCTCAGCTGGGGCTGGAAATCACTTCAGCTAATTGCTGAAGAGGTGTAAAAGATTGCAGGGTCTGTAACTTAGGGCTCTCTGGAGGTGGAGTAGGGGGTGGTCATTATCTCAGCCTTTCACAGAAAGGAAGAAAAATATCCTCTATGCTGTGTGGTGTTTGTTGTAAACAACATCAAACCTCTTATGCAGGATTTTTTTATACTGRCTTGTCTGCTTTGAATGTGGTAAATTTTCTTTTTGTACTTTTGCTTTCAGCTGACTTTAATAAAAAGCATTTTTAAGGCAATTAAGAAACTTTAAGGTACTCCATCTGTAAAATAAAGTGATCCACGAAGCCAGGGAACTGGAATATGAAAAACACCAGAATATTCCTGTGCTCAGCTAACAGGAGCTGGTGAGAGCTGGGGAACAAAAAGGTTCCCTGATCACCTGGGTTAGCCCTGAGGCTTTTCTGGGGAGCTTCCTGAGGGTGGGATGCAGTTTGACAGAAGAATATTTAGATTCATTCTGTCAGTCCAGGTGAGTCATCCCTTGAATAAACCCCATCTGTTCAGGAAGGGCAAGGGAATAATCAGGAAAACTGTGACTTGAAGCTGCAGCTGTTCCAGCCCCAGTGTTTGCCCCTGGAGCTGTGAGGGATAATTACCCTGTGAGGGCTAATTACCCTGTGAGGGCTCCGTGCTGCCAAAACCAGGCTGTTCCTGCTCCAAAGCCAAGCCTAGAGCTCAGCTTTGTGCTCAGCTTTGTGGGGCCTACCTGAGCATGAGGGCTCTGGGACTGCTGTGTCACTGAGCAGCTCCTCCCTCGGCTGAGCTTTCATCCCACCCTCCCCACTTCAGTAACKTTTAAATCCAGGCAAAAATATCTTTATCAGGTGTAGACAGACAGCATCTGAGTGATTGCTCAGGCAGACAGGCAGTGCAGCTAGGAGTGAGAGTGTTCTGCTGAAATGTGCTCACCTTGTAACTACAAATGAGAAGGGGGATATTGGCCTCTGGGGAGGCTCCAGCAATATGAGGGCTGTAAGATGCTGCTGCTGCTGTTAAATCCCTCACACAGTGCATGGAACAACGGGATGGGAAAGGGGAATGGCAGCCCTGAGTGTTGAATCGTGGCTTGGGTATCACTGAGGGAGAGCCTGTGGTTGGGAGAGGCAGAAATGCAACCCCTCCTAAAGCCCTAAAGCCCACACTCCTAAACCAGAAGGCAGCTGTTTAATGACAGGGTGGTGAGTGCAGTGAGATTGTGAGGGATGGCTTTGCCTCCTGCCTGGGTGATGCTGAGGTGGAGCTGGTGGATCCATCATCGTTCAGGAGCACGCTGGCCCGCGGGAGCATGACAAACCCAAGCTGCTCCGTACATGACTTGTCACAAAAGGGAATTAGGGCACTAAGTTTTGCAAATCATGTCTTTGATGGCTCTTTGGCAAGGGTTTAGCTGATGGTAGGGCTTCCTTGCGTAGCAGGGCCTTGCTTGGAGGAGCTGCTGCCTTCCAGGAATGTAAATCAAGCATAAAATTGAGGCTGACAATATCCAAAAGCAGCAGGACCTGTCAGGATGGGCTTCAGGAGGATCCTGGCTGCTGCTGGGTGAAACCCCTGGCTCTTGGCTTCCTGGACCTCATGCATTCTTTATAAGCTGTGCTACGCTCTGTACACTGCAAACTCTCCTTTTTTTTTCTTTTGGTAACTTAATAAAATAATGAGAGTGAGAGAGTTAAGGTTTTAATATGTCATTCTGTGTTTTATTATTCCCTCTAAAATGAGCATGTATACTTTTTGAAAAACTTTGGTTTGCTTTGGCATGTGATTCACAGGAACATAGCTCTTTCTATCATTCTGACTTAAGTCATATATTTTTACACTAAACATCTTATTACCTTAGTTTTATTATTTCAGAATCAAAGGAGAGCTTGCAAATGTCTATGACTGCAGAGAGAAGGAATGTTAATGAATAGTGCCATTGAATTTTCAGGTTTTAGCTTTTCTGATCTTAGAGAATATAACTGTAAGCAAAAATATTATGCAAGCTGAATAAAATTTAAATAAATAAGGACCAGATGTAACTATAGGGGCCTATAAAATGTAATACAAATACTATCCACTTCCTTAAAATAAATCTGTATTTTAGTATGAAAAATTATATTCATATTGATATTGTGGATTAATCTTTTTTATGAAAGTTGGCAAGTGAACACCACCTCTTGCAAGGGCTTGTTCTTAAATGGGAAACAGACCCTTTGCTGTGACCTTGAGCAGGGCAGGCTCTGGGTCTCGTGCAACGTGGAGCATTTCTGCATTAACACAGGAATAGACTTTTACATTCTGCAGCCTGTTTTACTGCAGTACTGTTTGCCTGAGGATTTGGGGTGCCTGCTAATGGTTTGTGCTGGCCAGCAATGGCAAAACCCTGCGGTGCCAGGAGGAGGAATTTGGGTGAGATAAGCCCCTCTGAGATGTCAGGTGCTTTGCTTGGGCTTGACCTTCACCCTCCCTTGCTGGAAAGTTATCTTGGAGATTCCATTTGGATCTGCAAAGGGAAGATCAGAGATCATAACATTGCTGTTGTCATTTCCTCTGCCTGCAAGTAACCAGCAGCTGAGTTTATTTTAACTACTGAGAGGCTCCTGCATGGGGTTAATTCTCCAGTGAAACTCACTGTGCAACCAGTTGATTTCTGCTTTTATCCGGGAACCAGCCTGTAAAAAGTGAAATTTTTACAATTTCAATACTGGACAAAGCATTGAAGAAGTTGAAAAGGAAATAACCAACAGTATTGTGCTTTCCCTGGGAAAGAGATAAATCCCTGATCCTGCACTCAGCAAAACCCCTTGCAGTGTTATTATCCTCAATAATGCTAATTTAGTGTAACATTTGTGGCTGTGTAGGAAATCAGTTGGAAATGTGTCATGTTAGCTTGGGAAAACACAACTTGTCAACTACATCAGAAAAACATCTTTTCCAGAGCGTGGTTTTATCTGTAGTTTAATTTTTGTCTTCCTCAGGGGAAGTGCAGAAAGCTCCATTCCCTGCACCAAATGTGTGGTTATGGTTGGTGCAGGGTTCATTCCCTGGTTCTGTGCTGGTTATTGCAGTCCTCAGTGGGGAGTGGTTCACCTCCTTCTGTCAGGTGCCTTTGGTCCTGCCCAGGTCACGGCTGGAGCTCAGGGACTGACACAGCTCCACAAAGAGAAGCCCAAAGTTCAGCTCAGTCCAAGCAGTAGGACTTGGGCTCTGCAGGAAGGCTCTTTACCACAGTCTGGACCTTCTTCCYTGTCAAATCCAGCCAACACCAGGAATATGGAGATCTCTCTGCTCCACTKCTTTTGAAATCACCCCTTTTGCACCCTGATCCACCTTTATCACAGGATGCAACTTCATCAAAATACCCTTGGCAGTTAATATTTGTGCCTCCTGCATGTCTTGTGTCCTGTTCCTCCCTCACCCTCTATCCCCAGCATTCCCAGTAACATCCTGGGGGCTGTTTTTCAGTGGCTTTTCAGTTGAAAGCTGCTTCTTGTCCTGCTCAAGAGCAGCTGCACAGTAGAAAAGAAACGCTGGACAGACTGGCTCAGGAGCTGTGAACTTGCAGGAAAATGTGAGCAGCCCAAGCCTAAAGCCAAGCCTAAGCCTAAAACCCAAGTCAGCAGCTTGTGAGGCCCTCTCACCATGGTTTATGCTCCTGCAGGCTTTAAGGATCACTTGGTCAGTGATTTTCCTGAATAGGATGCTGACTTCACCACCTTCCTCCCAAAAGGCTCAGTCAGGGCAGCGCTCTCTGGTCCTTGCCTGGGGTCTCTGCCATACCAGTTCTTGACATTTAAGATACAAAGATTAAGCTGTCAGTCTGGCTGAATTTAATTCTCAGAGTTAACATGTCTGTCTGTGCCCTTTGCTGAGGGCTGAGTGTGATATTCTTCCCCTCACGGGTCTCTGCATCGTTACAAATCAAGCAGAAAAATATCCTCGGCCTGGGGGAGGAGTTGAGATCCATTTCCCTGGGAGTTCAGGGTTCTTGCCCTCCTCAGATGAAGGGCAGTGCAGTGCAGACCATGCTGTGCACGTGGTACCAGCTTTATTTTCCAGAGGTGGGTGCTAATTTCTGTCAGGCCCCTTGCCCTCACTGTTTATTGTTCACTCTGCMCCAGCTTCGCTCGTGGAGGTGTTGACCAAGAGGCTCCATGAGCTTTTCCTGCTTCTCTGCCTTCACTTCCAYAGCCAAACCCTCATTTTCTGCCTCCTGTGCCTTCCCTCTGCCCCACAGCTGTGCAGGCACAGTGATGTTCTCAGTCACAGCAAAGCTCTGCTGCTGAGGGCTGTGCCTGTCCCACAGCTCCAGCCTGGACCCTACTAAATACCTTCTCTTTGGTGACCATTCCTGCTTCTCACCRGGTTTGGGGCACATCATACCCCAACCAGCTGTGCTTTTGCCATGTTTGGAGCCATTCTGGCTTGCAGGTGATTTTTGTGGCCATGCAGTGCTCTGTCAGTGCATCCAGCTTCATTTCCTTGGGCCGCAGGCCCTTCAGCACCAACATTTTCGAGCCCAGGGTGGTAATCTCAGCAGTAGCAGGGAAATTCCCTTCACATCTGTGTTTTTTTCAGTGTTTTCATGGTTGGGCAGTCTCAGTTTACACCTGCCAGGGTGGACTTTGTTTAGCATGGAGGAGCAGAGTTTGCATGGCCCGGCTCATATTCCGCATCCTTCCGTCCCAGGCAAGAGCTGCTCGGCTCTGCATTAATTCCCCATTTGTGTAATGCTCCCAGACTGTGCTCTGTCAAAATATACAAAGATTAAAGCCCCAGTTTGTTGAATGGATTTGTAAACTTTATGAAGTATGTGCTTTCAGCAGCTGGGTATCTTTTTTTAAACAAGTGTGTTCTTGATACGGGAGTGTTTTTATTTCCCCTCCTGCACKAAGAGTTTTTGTGGCTCTGCCAAGCTCCACCATGGAGAGCCATAATCTGTATGAAACTGGTGGTGAAAGGAGGTGGGGAGGGATGGGGAAATCTGTCCAGAGCCACCACGAATTCACAGCCTCTAGCTGAACATTGGCACCACTTTCTCTTCATCCCTCTTGACTGATTGATTTTGAACTACGTAGGCTTTGATATCAAGCACACATTTAATTTGAACAGGAGCTGCAGATGTCCAGAAACCAAAAGCCATCCTTTAAATAAATGTATTGTTTCAGTCATAATAGATTCTGGTTTTTTTCTGAGGGACTGAGAGGGGTGTTCCAGCTTCAATCCATGCCTGTTGATAGAGTCATTACAGCTTGGTTAGATGGCTGGAGTATGACATCTCATCACTGCATAAACTCTATTAAAATATTGATATGATTTAAAATGTTCCCTAGCATCAGTAGTTTGGTTTTAGTGATTTGTCATGGATGATCAAAACTAACAGTCTTATCCAGATCCCACTAGATCCAGTGGAAAAAAAATTACTTCTGGGTTAAGTGCTTTGAGCTGATCCCAGGAGTATCAGAGGAAAGAGATGTTTGCCATGCTTCATAAGCTAAGGAAAACTAAAACTGACATTTATGCCTATGGACTATGTAGAAATCTTTACAGTGCATCATGGACGYGTTGCTCTGTTCTGTTTTTAATCGATTTGATAAGCCTGGTTCAGCTACACTACTTTAAAAAAAAAACCCTGCTTAAGAAAAACAGTGTTTTGGCAGATCAACGAGATGTTTCCTTCTGCAGGGTAGGCACAGAGTGAGCAGGAATGTACCTTTTCATGCCATGTGTATTTTTAGTCCTGGGTCTGGCTTCTCACACATGCAGGAACCACAGTGTAGCACTRAAGTGTTGCCTTTTCAAATAGATGATGCAGATTATCCAAGCTGATAACACTTGGTGGTTCCTGGGTCTGAGCCTTCGGTATGTGCAGTTTTACATTTAATAAAGCAGTGCTGGGAAAAGCTGCTAACTCCAGGTTGGTGGATGTTTTAAAAGCAACCACAGATGGAAAACAAATTTAGAGAGATGTGATCGAAGGGTCCTTGCTCAGAGGTTAGGAAATATGAGATTAAATCCAGTCTGAAAAGGTTTAATTTGACCATCCTGTGTACGTGCCCAGTGTGCTATTCCATGGTCATGCTGCCAGTTCACTGCCAAACCCCCTGGCCATCCACTGCCCTGGTGTGCCCCAGGGGAATGATGTGCCTTCACAAGCTGGTCAATATTTTGTGTTCTCTCACTGGCCACTTCTCCCAGGCTAAAGTCCCTTGCATTGYTTTGGAGTAACACCATCATTTGTAAAACAAAGGTGAAAAATACCTCAACCCCAAACCAAYCAACCAAAACCCCACAACAACCCAAACCCCACTACAGGGAGAAGATGGACATGCCTGTGTTGCTCTATTCTGTTAGTATTTGTTGCTTCAGTTATTGCAAAAAAAAACCCTGCAGTTGGCAGGGGTGTGTGTATATATATCTGTATTTTATTTTATTTTTTAATCAAACCATTCTTTTGATTTTCTTAATTACTTGGTACACAGCTCATAGTGTTTCCCCTTCATTTCTGCAGATTGAAATCTCCTTTTTCCCCATCTGGAACTCTCGTATCAGCTGTAATCCATTTGTGTTTGCAATCCCCCAGGCTTTTTTCAGGGACTGGTGTCCATGGATCAGAGGGAACCTGTGGCAGTGGTRCTGTGCTCCAGCAAGATCCCATCATTAAATAAGCTGTAGAGGGAATAAAAGGGAATTGTGCTCTCAGTGTCGTGATCTGAGCRTTACCTGAAGGGCATTGGAGTTCTGTTCTGGTTTTTGTTTCTGTGCTGGGAAAGGATCCTGKGGCAAGGGGTGAATTGGTGATGAGRGATGTACCCAAGAGTGTTCTCCAAACTTGGAGAGCTCCAAACTTCTCCCACCCAGCAGCAATTCCCTGCCCCTGCTCCATCCCACAGCGGGCTTCCCATGCTCCAACCTCACCAGCTTTTCTTGGGAGCTCTGTGGGAAAGCTCCTCTTTGGCTTGTACCTGTTGGTGAGGGTTCTGCAGGGGCTATTTGARCTTGGGTTATCCAGGACCTACATGTGGAATTAGAAATCACCAGGTGTTTGCCCACAGCCAGCTCTGAGGCTGAGGGTTTGCTGGTGCTGCTGAGAGAGGAGCAGGTTTGGCACACAAACAGGAGCATCCCATCCTGCAAGCTGCAGCACTGTAACAGGATGCTCACCTATATATATATTTTTTAAAGGAAAAGAAAGAAAAAAAAGAGAAACAARCAAACCAGAACAATGCAAAGGGAAAGCACCAGCAAGAGAACAGTTTGTTCTTTGTAATGCTTTTTCTTTGGGGACGTCTATTGCTGGCAGTAAGATTAAATCACTGAAACCTTCCCTGAAGCTACATCTGCCACTGCCTGCATTTTCCAACCTCAGTAATAAACTAACATTTGCCATTGTTCCTTTCTTCTGGATTTCATTTCTTACAGATTTAACCAGTGCTATTTACCACAAGGCATTCAGCTCTTGCTTAAAGCCGAGGTCTATGCCAAGTCCCTAAAAATATTCATAGCTCCAAAGAATCTGGTTTTAAATAATATCATTAAAAGTAGACTATATTAATACTACAGTTCACACTGAGTTCATGAGCTGCTGATGCCAATGCATAAAAATGATGGAAGAAGCTCTAGACAAGACTGCCCTGAAGTGGGGAACAAAATCCTTTGTACCTTTATACCAGTTTTTTATTACAGGAGTCACTTTCTTATCCCAAACACTGAAAATTTGAAAAATCTGTGTTACAGTCTTGCTCCTCCTGACTTGGAGTGCTGTGTTGTTGACTGTGGAGCTGGTGGGGAGTGTGGGGTGGGTCATGGTGGCCAGTTTGGGGCTGTTGGGGAAGCAGGGTTCATGCCTCTGCCTTCTTCCCACAGGATGCCATAGTGATCCATGAAGTTTATGAAGAAGGGGCAGCAGCCCGAGATGGCAGACTGTGGGCTGGTGATCAGATTCTGGAGGTAAAYTACGTTCTCTGTGTCTGTGCTTGGTTGTGGAGACTTGTTTTCAGTTCAGCAGAGGTCCCTTGTAGGTTGAATAGGTTCCATTCTCAAGGCTTCCCTTCTGTCACTAAGAACGTCCTGCAAAATTCATATTTCCTTATATATTCATATAAACTGAAGGTACAAATTGAGAATACATTAAATTTAATTGAGCAAGGCAGTTCTTGAATTACATAGTTCAGCTGTCATGTCCAATAGCTTGGTATTATTCATCTCTTTAATCTTTCATTCGGAGGCCTGCTCTTCCAGCACCACTCCCGCATCTCTGCTCTGCCTGAAATCCAAATATTGAGCTGGGACAGCGTGGGGTGAGCAGGAAAAGGTGGCTCTAGCATCCCTGCCAGTATTCCTGCCAGTATCCCTGTCAGCATCACCCCACAGCATCCCTGTCAGCACTACCCCACAGACTCTGAGAAGCATTAGAAAGTCTCTTTTCTTTGCTCCTTTTGATGCTCAAAAAAGGAGTCAGAGCTTTTCATTGTTCGGTCTTAAAGTTGTTTATTGTATTTTATTTATAAAATTCTTTCACTTGTCTTGCTGAGGTCTGCTCAGCAAGACAGTCAGAGGCACTCTGCTTGCTTTTGGGGCAGTGTTATCTTTTATACTAAAAACTACATGTACAATACTTACAATTATTTTTTAATACTTATCACTTATGTTAGACAGTGAGCTTCTACTCTAAACCAATCTAAAAGTGCCACCATCACAGCAGAAGATGGAGGCCAAGAAGAAGGAGAAAGGCTGGACATGCTTAGATTCTTCTATCTTGCTTTTTGAACCTTCATTCTAAAAACTTTAAAAATCYTRTTTTTTCACCCTGTGATAAATTCACTGTCATTCTACTTAAACTTTCGTGATTTGTAATTCTTTATATAATTGTTTTTWMTAAGGGCTAAATCAAAGGCACAGGGGTCTTGGGTTCTGTGCTAAGGTCTCTGAGCCCCCTGGGCAGGCGCTTGAGTTTTCTGTGAGCATCCCTCCAGTATCCCTGCATCCCTCCCAGCATCCCTGCATCCTCCCAGCTCCCCCAGGCCACACTTCACTCAGCTGGGGAATGGCTGCTGGGAATAAATGTGGTGGTTTTCCCCCAGAAAAGCAGGGAAAAGTTGGAGGGAAAGGGTTAAGAGAGAAGTGTTGGTCTGCAAATGAAACTTGCGTCAGGCAGGGGTTCAGAGCAGCTGCTTTGCAGCTCTGCTGTCAGCTCAGGACAAATTCCCAGCATGGCCATTAAGGCCTCAGTGTGTAGGGTTAGGAAAATAGCAAGGGGTACTTGGGGAGTTGTCTTTACAGCTCTTGCACTGCAAATATTTTTGTTAGCATTGAGGCCCAGTGTTGTTTTGGTTTTATAAATAACGGGGTATTAACAGAGCACAGTAATTAGGGGGTAAGAATGGAGCAGGTTAATTAATTCTTCTCTGGCCAAACAGGAAAGGGCTAATGTTTGTGAGCCATAATATTGTTATTATTTCAGCTTTTAAAAGCTGTATTAATCAAAWAGATGGCTGAATTAGTTTCAGATTAGTGTGATAAAGCACACGTTGATGCCTGTGTCAAGGAAAGAATATCAATGCACTTATAAATAAATGTGTGCAGAGTTGGTACAAAAGAATATAGGGAATGAAGATTAGCCTTAATTATCTTAATGTAAAATTAGATATGATTTTATTTTTGCATATCTAGAAATTCTGAGAAATATTTTCATAGCCTTAAAACTCATGGAAGTAGATTAACATTTGTGGTTATTCTGTTGCAGTTCATGCTGCTTCCTAAAGAGACTTCAAAAATGTCTAAGTATTGATATGTTTTGGTATGAAGAAATAAAAGATGATTTAGTTGACAGAATATTGGCAARCACCTTAAAGGGCACTTGTGGATCAGGCTTGGCAAAATCAGATTAAGTTTCACGTTGCAATAGGGTTTTTTTAATGGAACATTTGAGCAGAACTTCTTGTTCTGTCTGACATTTCTAAAATGCTGAAACCTCCTCAGGTTTTGGTAAGAGAAGTGTTAGCTGGCTGCTCCAGCARTGGTCTGGTGTGCCATCTATTGGGGAAAAAGGAAAATCACCACTGAATACATCCTGCCTGGGATTCTCTGAGGCCATTTATTTGCTGGGATTCTCTGTGGCCATTTATTTGCTGGTGTTTCTGATTCCCTGTGTTTTTATCTTGATGATGTTACAGAGCTGGGGGAAAAGGGATCTGAGTACTGAGATACACAGGGAGCTCAAAGGAGCACATCCCACTTTGTGTAGCTGGAGAAAGAAGCGTTGCTTGAGGTTCCAAAGGCTTGAGGTTAAAAAGAAGGGAAGAACACCCAAAACTTCCAAGCCCAAATGTTCTGATTGTTGGGATTTACTGCAGGCAGAGGCACAAAGCTCCGAGCTCACACTCCACAGGAAAGCCAGGATCTCCCTCTGGGAATGGGAACTCTCAATTAGAGCACCAAGGGGTGTCAAAGTGACAAATGTGGGCTGTCACCCAGGGGCAGGGTGTGATGAAAAGATCATTTATCCGTGTCATGGGGAAAGCAAACACTGATGGTTGCAGGTGAACGGGATCGATCTGCGCAGYGCCAGCCACGAGGAAGCCATCACTGCCCTCCGGCAGACGCCCCAGAAGGTGCAGCTGGTGGTGTACAGGAATGAGGCACACTACAAGGATGAGGAAAACTTGGAGATTTTCTCTGTGGATATCCAAAAGAAAACGGGCAGAGGGCTGGGGCTCAGCATAGCTGGGAAACGGTAAGAGTGTCTCTGATCTGACAGCGCTCCCAATGGRAAATATTTGGGATTTTGATGTGTGAAACAACTGTAACCAATGGGAAGTAAAGGGGAAACTTCATAAGGAGCAGAATTTTACATGTAAATATCTCCCAGGATGGGATGGGGCCGTGGTTCTGGCTCCTGTGTCAGATCAGAGCTGAGAAGTGGAGGCTGTGGCTGCCCAGGGGAGCTCCGGGCACAGAGAGGGAATCCCATGCAGAGCTGGGGGCTCACTCTCCTGTGCCATCAGGGTAGCTGTGTCTCAGGGCTTTGCAGACCCTAACCATGGCTTTTCTGGTTTCTAAACTGGGGGAGAAACCTACCCTACCTCTTTGCAGAAGGAATTGTGAGTTGGATTGAGCTCATGCTCATTTCAAAGGAGCCGAGGCCAGTGGAGGGTGAGAGGCTGAGTTAGACCCAAGGCCTGAGCAGCTCAGGGGGCTGTGCCACTCTGCAGAGAGCACTCTGCAGAGCAGAACCCGAGATRCAGAACCACTGAGAGTGGAAAAGCCCTCCAAGGTCATCCAGTCCAACCTTTGACCAGTGTCACCCACCCAGAGCTCTGAGTGCCACCTCCAGTCCTTCCCTGGACACCCGCAGGGATGGGGACTCCAAACCTCCCTGGGCAGCCCCTGCCAGTGTCTGACCACCCTTTGCATGAAGAAATTCTTCCTGATATCCAGCCCAAACCTCCCCTGAGGCCGTTTCCTCTTGTCCTGTCCTGGCTCCAGCCTCGTGTCAGGGAGTTGTGGAGAGGAACACAGTGGGAAGTAACAGCAGCCTAATAAAATGTGACTTTTTCCTGATACATCTCTAAACCACTGCTATTAGATCACTCAAACCAGAGCACTGATAGTTCTAATCTTCCTTTGCTAAAAGAGATTTATGGCATGACACTTGTTCAGTGTTGGAGTTGCCATCCTGCATTGCCAAAAATAATTTACTTCTGCAATTACAAAGCACCGTGTCATTCTCCTGACTGCCCATGGTCAGCAGAGTTTCTGCAGCAGTTTTTGGGTGCCAGTGTTTAACCCAGGTGTTGTGAGCAGATTGTGGGGTGGGTAATTAATTTAGATTATGTAAATTACCCTGCAGATGGTAATCACAGTCTCCAGCCCTCCTCCCTTTGCTTCTGTGCTGAACTTCCTGTGCTACCCCTGAATCCTTCTGGGTGGGGATCCCCTCCTTAGAAAGAGCCCCGTTGCTGCAGTTTGTTCAATGATACCCAGGTATAATCCAGGGTGGGAAGTCTTGTGTGCTTCAGGTGAAAGATAAAAAAATGCCAGATCTTGGCATTGCAGCTGGCACCAGCTCACACCATGGAATCACAGAATCATTTAGGGTGGAAAATCCAACCAAGATCACTGAGTCCAACCTTTAACCTGACCCTGCCAGCTCCACCACTAACCCACRTCCCATCAGGAGATGGTTTAACTCCATTACAGACCAATCCTATTCATATAAATGGTGTTTTCCATAAATCTTTCTGTATCCTACAGTCAGAACTAGCAGTTCAAGGGGAAAGACAGCATTAAATATTAGCAAAACATGCTGTGGTTTTAAAACTCATCGATTTTTCACACAGCTGAATGGGGTGTAAAACTGGTTCTTCCTCTGCTCACAGGTTTCTTTTAATGTCTCTTAAATGCAAGTAATCTAAATTGGTCTCCCAAAGAATATTGGATTGTGTAATTAGCCATATGCTTCTTGCATTGYTAGAAATGGAAGTGGAGTGTTTATCTCTGACATTGTTAAAGGAGGAGCTGCAGACCTAGATGGAAGATTAATTCAAGGAGATCAGATTTTGTCTGTAAATGGGGAGGATATGAGAAATGCCTCACAAGAGACTGTTGCCACTATACTTAAGGTGAGTACAGAATACATTCTGAGATATTGAATTGCAGTTACTGACACTGTGCAGGGTAATTATCCTGAAGTGCTATTTACCATACACAGGACAGCTCCAGCTGATTACTGAGACAAGATTTTCATTGGAAATAACTGGGAGGTTCATTTAAAGTCACTTCTCTGTGTATTTYTAGGATTTGGATGATATGAAGGGGGAAGACAAAGGCACATTTAGTGTTTAGGCATTTATTTGAAAATGCAACTGTGTTAGAAAAACACTTGGAAACRGGAGAGGCGACACAAACCAGAACTGAAATAAATCTTTGGCTTTGCTGTGCTGACCTGCAGGGATAAAATGACAGCTTAAATCTGTTCCTGCACAGCTTCTCATCTTCCAGGAGTGATTTTACTCTGAAATTCTGGGAGAAGTTGCCTTTTTCCATGGGCAGGGGTGGGATGGCCACGAGTGCCATCAGTGGATGCTGAAGACGCATTTTTATTCCAAACTGCATCTGCCCCCAGGGCTTTCCCCCTGCCATCCCCACCACTGTTTCTGCACATGATTTCTTTCATTCTTCAGGGGAAAGGCTAATGATTTCCTTGCTTTTTCCATTCAGGGCTGGTGCCTTGCCAAAAGTTTACCTATTTAAGAATTGGGAACCGGTGGTGCGAGGGTATTTTGTTAAGTTGGATCCATATGGGTTAAATTCACCCTTTTCTCCAGCATTTTACCTCTRAAGGGTTTTTCAAATGTCTGCTAAAGAAGTTTGGGGCTTTTTGTTTCTTTTTCCTGAGTAAATTGGCCATCAGTTTGCAAGGGGGAGATTCATACTAAATTCAGCAAGCAGGAGGAACCTTCAGGACAAGCCTAAATCCAGTTTTTGTATTGTCTAAATACAACTGTTCATGTTTGGAACATTCCTTGTGGCTTTCTTCACGGACTTGTGGTGCTGAATATAAACATAATTCTCTCCAGGAGAGCATGAAATATTATATGTCTACTTAAATTGTACATTGTGGGTTGTTTTTTGTTTGGTTTTTTTTTCCAAGTGTGCCCAAGGCCTGGTGCATCTTGAGCTTGGGAGACTGAGAGCTGGGTCATGGCTGTCATCAAGGAAAACATCCCAGAACAGTCAGGTTGGTGAYAAATTCCTCTGTTTAAACTGGAGCTGTGAGGGGCAGAGCACAGGGATGGTGCACAGATGTGCACATGGAGCTCATCCTCCCACAGACACTGCTCAGGGTGGGGAACAGAACATTTTATCCCCATAAAAATTTTCAGTGCTGAACTGCAGTTGAAATGCTGATGGAGCAGAAGAGCTGGTTAATGTATTTATTGCTGAAGGAGTGTCTTCCCAAGACACACCAAAAATCTGTAATATCTTTCTCAAGTGATGATGCCCRGAAATTTTTGGTTTGAAGACTTGCAAAAACTGCTTGAATGTATTTTCTGCAGCTGTTTTGTCTATCAAAACGGGCTAATGAAACCAAACTGTATCTCTGCCTATCTTCCAGCAGAACCACAGGAGAGCTGCTTTCCTCTCCAAAAAAACACTGAGCAATTTCCTGCTTCACTTGCTTTTAACCTGAAGCGAGGACAACAATTCATTTCCCAATCAGAGCAGGGCCTTTCYCCTCTCCCTGTGCCCCCCAGTCTGCTCAGACTCCAATTCTTGGGGTTAAACCTGGAGCATTGCAGGGGGGAGAAACAAGGCACAGTGACTTGGAAAACTTCTTCTTAATGGGTTTTCCTTCTGAAAATCAACTGCTTTGCCATTCTATTTAGGGTGCCAGTGTCTCTGAAAGAGGGGATCTCAGCAGGGTGAGGCTGTGGGGAGCTTTGGCCCCTTTCTGCCACAGGGAAGCTGCACATGGGGGGATCCAGCACTGCTAAAAGAAGGGTTTKTATTTTGGAAGCAGGGAGGAGGAGCCAAAGGAGGCTTAGGGGAGATGTGAGTTAAAGCAGGAATGTTTTTAAGGAGGTCTGTAAGGAGTCTGTCCATGAACAGCCCCAAAAAGGTGCCAAAATTATCACAGCATGGTGGGATTTCTTCACTTCCTAGGGGCCAGCAGTGGCCCTGGCTGGCTGGAAGTGGTGAGGAACCAGGAGGGGCTAAAACCATGTGAGAACAGCTGGGCTAAGCCCAGCTTTAAAAATACTGGCTCTGGAGAAACATCTGCAGTGCATGGAGCAGGCAAGGAGAGGTGAAGGAACAGAGGGAAATTGCACTGATTGCATTAAGTCAGCAGTGAGGTATTAGATTTTGTTTTGGCCATTGTATCWACATGAGCAAGGTAATCAAAAAGTGACAGCTAAAAAATACCCACCTGGTTTTACCATGTGAAGCTCAAGCTGAAAGGGAAGCAAAATGCCAAAATATCTAACGTGGGTCTAGGTAAAAATTCAGATCCAATGACATCATCTCCCTTTTTTTGTAGCATAAGAGGCTTTTGCAGGAACCTGGTAAATCCTGCCTTTCTTTTACCACAAGAAATCCTAATCTCCTTGATGCAGAGTCGTTTGAGAGCCTTCATCTCCCTGCTCCGAAGTGACTTGGTGATTTTGAAAACTGAATAAATGTTTCTCACCAAAACYCTTCCAAGAGTTCTGAAAATCTTGGCAGATGATGCAGCAAACCAGCTCGAGTGATTTGCACAACTGCAAGCTCTGCTTTAGAAGGTGCTGGCCAAGAGCATCCAGACCTTTTGTCCTCACTTGGCTTTTTTTCTGGGCCCACTGCATCCCTTGAGCAGTGGAAATAGAAACAGGGGTTTCTTTCACAGGCATTGCAAATGTTGTTAACTRGGCCATGAATTGGCACCCAGGGGTGGAAGCTGTGCCTGGTGTTTGTCACTGACAGCTGCACACTGGCCAGTGGGATAAATGTGTCGGGGCTCTTGAGTCACCAGCTGATGGGTTTGGAGGAGAAATCTCTGCTGTGCAGGGACAAGGATGGAGCAGATCTTTGTTTTGGACAAGGCAGCTCAGTTGGAAAAGTCTGGCCCTCAGTGGAACCTGTTCAGATGCACTTCCTAAATTCATGGTTGGGTTTCCTCAAGGGACAGAGCTTGAAGATGATGCCTCAGGTTTTAAATTTTATATTATTCAGATTCTGTGCTGCTTTAGTGTGCAATTTTGAGATTCACATGAGGGGATGCTGAGCTCTGTGCACAGAGCAGGGAGACAAAACAATTCCTGCTCCAGCTGGGCACCAAGGACAAATGATCCCAATCTCAGCCCAGGAGCACAAACACCGTGGGCTGCAGAGAGAAAAACAAGCAGGGTGGGACTGCAGGGGCTAAAGCTGGGATGGGACACTGAACTGCAAGGTGCAAATGGAGCAGAACTGATCCCAGGGACAGACCCCGTGCCCGCTGGTGCATTTTGGGGCCATTTTGGTTCATCTTGGGTGCAGCCCTGGCTGGGCTCTTGTGCTGCCCARGGTGGATCCATGGAGGAGATCCTTGGAATCAATCCCTGCTTTATTCYGGAACTCTGCCCAGCCTCTGCTCCAGGGCAGCCTGAACAAGGCATCAAAGAGAAAACCCAGAAAAGGAGAGAGGGAAAAGGAGGGAAATGGAAAGGGCAACAGGAGTGAGCTTCTCCCTTTGGAGGCTCTCCTGTGTCATCTCCCATGTTCTTGTGGRAATGAGAGGAGGTTCTTGGGCAGATAGAAGGACCCGATGCAGTGTATTCAGCTAAAACAGCAAAGATTCCTGCCAGTGACAGGATGGGTGTCCCTGTTCCCCCCCTCATGTGAGAGAGCAGCTGTTTGTCCTCCTGGGTGCTCAGGCATGCAGGRGCACCACAGGGAAGGTGCCCATCATTTCCCCTTCTCCTGAGGCATGGAGACAACACCCAGGGAGCAGCTGAGAGAGGGGAGCACTGTCTAAAGCTGACCTGAGCAACACATAAGTGTGGAATAAGGGTGTGTAGTACTGTGAGCAGCACCACAGGATCACTGAGGTTGGAAAACCCCTCTGAGACCATCAAATCCAACCATTCCCCAGCACTGCCAAGCCCAGCACTACCCCCTGTCCTGAGTGCCATGTCCACACATCTGTTCAATCCCTGCAGGAGTGGTGACTTCACCTCCACGGGGAGATTTTGGTCAGTTCCCCCTCCCCGAGGGGTTTGCACTTGCGTGGCCAATGTGGCATTTCCAGCGTGGCTGGCACAGAGCACAGCTGCTCCCAGCTGTCGCCAGGTCTGGTTTAAAGTTCACTTTGGGGTTTGACTCATGGGTTTTTGTTCTTTCTCTTCACCCTCAGGCGAGCCAGCAGGGCGCCCACAGCCACTTGCACCCCGCGCTCGCGCCCGTGCTCTCCACCCTGCAGAACTTTGTCAGCACCAAGAGATCCTCAGCAGACACRTCCCAGAGAGGCTCAGGTACACACTGGGCAGCTGTCAGAACAGCTGAGTGGGATTTGCTTTGTACCCTGCTGCTCTGAAAGCCAAACTGAGCACTCGAGTCTGGCTTTCCTGCCCAGCCTCCCCARTGACACCCCACGGATGTTTTCAGACCCCAACACTTCCCAGAAGATGACATTATTTTTATTATTTTTATTTCTGCTGGAGGAGGAGTGGCCCCTCTGTTTTAAGTGCAGAATTCCTGTGCCCTGCTATTCCCCTTGTCAGAGCTTTAGCACAGGCATGGTTCTCACATTAGGAATGGTTTTCTCAGGGAATAAAGCTGCCACCACTTCATTTATATCTTTGTTGCTCTTGAGTGCATAAAGGGGTGGTTTGTAAYGAGAGACTCACAGTGCCCAGTTTGCAGGTTTAGAGAGTGTTAAAAACCCAAAACTTGCAGCAGCCTGGGGAGAGTGGCTCCAGGATTTGGGAATCTTTGCTCACATCTGACCATGGGCAGGAGGAGAAGACATTTCTTCTGCTGGTCTGCAGGCACTGCAGGAGCCTGGTGGCTTTTGGGCCTCCTTCCTTGTGCTGTCTGGGCAGGCCCTGCAGCACTGGGCATTCCCTGACCCTGCTTTGGGCATTTCCTGCAGCACTGGGCATTCCCTGACCCTGATCTGGGATCCCCAGGGCTGGGCTCCCAGTGCCACAGAGCTCAGCTGTCCTGGTCCTCCTGCCCAGGCACACCTGCATGCATGTGGGGAGGGCTGGTTTGGGGGGTAGCAATCCTGGAATTTTGGAAGAGATTTACTCTGCCAGCCTTCTAGTGTCATTAAAGCTCATACAGTTAGGGGTGGGTGTAGCAGAGCTCAGGACCTGACTACACCATCAGCTTGTTGGGCTGAAAAACTTGCAGTTTGAATTGAACTCTGAAGTCTCTCTTTGCCTTTTTCCTTTACTTTCCATTCTCCTCTCCTCTCTTCTCTTCCCCCTTTCCCCCTTTCCCACTTTCCCCCTTCTCTTTTTCTAGTTCCTTTTTTCCTCTTCACCTTTTCCTTTTCCCCCTTTCCTCTTCCCCTTTTACTTCCCCTCTCATCTTTATTCCCTTCCCCTTTCCCTTCCCCTTTTCTTTCCCCTTTTCCTTCCTCTTTTCTTTCCCCTTTCCTTTCCCCTTTCCCTTCCCCCTTCCTTTCCCCTTTCCCTTCTCCTTTTCCTTCCCCTTTCCTTTCCTCTTTTCCTTCCCCTTTTCTTTCCCTTTTCCCTCCCTTTTCCCAATATTTTGAGTACTTTTCACATCCTTTTACTGGATGCACACCATCCTGACTTCCTGCCTGTCCATTATTTTCCAGCACAGCCCAAAGGGGAAGAGGAGATCCCTGGAACTGCTCCATTCCCAGAGCCCTTTGTGCAAGGACGCTGTGATTTAGGAACAATAATCCAATCTTTAATTGAGTGAGGGCACAATGGGGCTGTTCTCCAGGCTGGCAGAGTGCTGCAGTGCCACAGATTGTGCCTGGGCTACAGTGGGAGTCACGGTGACACGGGGAGGGATTGCACCACGTTCGTCCTTCCTCCTCCTCCTCCTCCTCCTCAGTGCCTGCCTTGGCACAGGAAGGCTCCACTCCTGCCTGGTGATAACTCTGCCTAGGCAGCAAGGGACCGTTGTCACCTGACAGTGTTATCTCTTAATTATATTATCTCTTAATTACAGAAGCTAATTGTTTGCTTCTTTATTAGCAGGCGCCGATACGGGCCCGAGGACTGTGGAGATAACAAGGGTCAGTGAGTTGTTTTCTACCCGTTCACAAAGCCAGCTCCTTGCACTGAAATTGTTCATTTTTGCAGCATTTCTCTCCAGTCAGGCTGCATGATTTGTGTTTGCACTCAGGGTTGGATGTGTGCCTGTGCTTTGGGTGAGGAGATGTGTGTGTCAAACCCATTTTCTCCCTGTTCCACCAACCAAAGCAGTCAGTACGGCCATACCCTGCACTCTGCCAGTTGCCCCTGCTGCAGATGGATTTTTTGCTGTGTTCCAGGGCCCATATGATGCCCTGGGTGTGAGCATAGCAGGAGGGAAGGGCAGTCCCCTGGGAGACATCCCCATTTTCATCGCCATGATCCAGGCCAGCGGCGTGGCTGCTCGCACACAGAGGCTCAGAGTGAGTACAGGGGCCCTGCTATTTCCTAATATTTCCTCATATTAGGWAATATTAGGCCCCTAATATTTCCTGTTTCATCTCCCACCTGTCCCTTGAAGTGTCAAGCACTTCTGCACCTGCTGTCATTGATAATCTCTCACAGACTGCTCTGCCTCTATTTATATAAAACCAAAACAACAACAACAACAAAAACCCACCCCAAAAACCAAACCTGCTCTTCTCTTCCCATCTTGGCAATTGCTGCCCATATTGGAAAAGTGATGTGAAGAGAGAGAGCTTAAATGCATTTCTAGTGGCCGTGGGATGTCTGTGTTCATCCAGGCCCAGGCAGGGCAGCAGGAGGCCCTCTGGAAACCTCAGGTATTTTGGGAACTCCAGACTGGGCATCATTCAGAGCTCCAGCCAGGTAGGAACCAGGTCAGAAATTAGTTGTTTGATCTTAAATAAACAGCAAAACAAGGCACTTGTGTCAGGCGTTTCCAGGCGTGGCCATGGTGAACACTTCCAGTTTTGGAGAGAATCTCAAGGAATCAGGAGGATTGAAAAGAATTTATTATGCAGATCCACATGCTTTGGCCCATGAGATTCATTAGGACATGCTGCTACACTCCTGCCTTGTCTCTGATGGAATAAACAATGGCAGGGTCGAGATCATTTTTGTGTGTAGGAAGAAGAAATCATCTAGGTTAATTGGATTAATATCAGAAGTTCCTTCTCTCCCCTACAACATTCAGCATGTGCTTACAAGGTCTGGAAGAATATGAACTTGTCTGCACATTCAGACACAAATGAATCCTTTCTGGATGGAAGGACAGCAGTGAAAATCTCCCTCCCTCTCTGCTTKCAAATAGAAAGAGCAAAATACAACCCATCTTTGTTTTCTCTGATCATATTGTTAGTGTTAAAAAAAGAATGGGAAATGATCACTGGCAGTGCAGAATCCTCACAAAAGGGATCCTGCAAAAGAGAAGCATGACTGTGCAGTGCCAAGTTCACGAGGAATTTTAAGCATTCTTAATTTTAATTTTCCCTAATGCTGGTAATTTTCCATTGCTGTTGTACTTTCAGGTTGGAGATCGGATTGTCAGCATTAATGGGCAACCTTTGGATGGGCTGTCTCATGCAGATGCAGTTAATCTACTAAAGAATGCTTATGGGAGCATTATCCTGCAGGTATGGTGATAAATTGAACATGCAGCTGCAGCAGGGTAGATAAATGGCATTCAGGAARGGAAAAAAAAACCCAACAAAAATCCCTGAGCATCCCTGGCATAAGGCATCACAGAATTGCAGGGTGCTTTGCTGGTGGGAATTACACAGAAGGAGAGCAAGAAATCATTTCCATTCAAAAATTCTTTATTGCCATTCACACAGGCTGTGAGCGTGGCTCTATAAAAGCACAACAAAGGGAACAAAATAACTTGTTGCCACACGTGATAAATCAACAAGCTTCCAAGTTGTGGGGTTTGTTTTTTTTTAATTGGAAGTTAACTAGGAACAAGAAAATGTGTGTGTGTGCTTGTGATGTAATGAGACACAGACCCACAGGGTGGTTTCCTTGTCCTTGAAAGAAATTCTAGCAGAATTTAGGGGAAATGATGGCATCATCACTGAGACAGAGCTGCCTGGAACTGATTATTCATCAGGATAAAAACACAGTRAAGAGAGAAAACAGAGCTGTCACTGCTGTGTTTCTCTGGTACCTAAAAGGGACATCTTCTGCCACATTGCTTCTGATTCCTCCCTGCCACTGTGTTGATCCATGGTTTATTTTTATGTTTACACAAAGAAATGGGGGAAATACTTGCCAGTTAGAATTCAGAATTCTCCTCGTTTGCAGAATTGCTGCAACAATTGGAAAACAAGCTGAAAGCACCACTAAAATCTGCTCTTAACTCCCTTTATCATCACAGCATTTTGGATTGGAACTCATCCTGAGGGACTTTTGCAAGCTTCCTGCTTGTATTATGACACAAATGAGACTATAAAAAACAGGGGTGAGGGGGGGGAAGAAAAAAGAGGCAATGAAATGATAATAAACTTAGTTTGAGACTTGCTCATTCTTTGTTTTGTCTGTCCATGAACTGCTGACCCAGTAAGTGATGAGCCAGTTCCAGAGCAGATGGTGTTTTGTGCAGTTCCATTGAAGTCAGAGGAAACACACAGATTCACACCAGCTGAGGATTCTCTGTTAAATTATAGTTATCATATTGTTACCAACGTTGAGTAATTTCACTTTTCATGTCAACAGTGTTCCCTGAATAGAAAATGAAAGCTTGCTGCAGAACCCAAAATTGCTCATCTTGAAAGCTGTAATACAGCTCAATATTGCACCTCATGATGGATTTAAAAATATTCCTGATGGGGCACTCTGGCACTGGGTCACTCACGCAAACAAAGAGCTGCTTCTAGAAATGCCASTGGGTCAAAGAGCTGCTTCTGGAAGTGCCTTTGGGCCTGTCAGTTGGCTGTTTCCCTTCTTCTGAGCGTTCTGCCTCATTAAAATGAGCTTGATGCTGTTCTCAGATGATAGAGGTTTATTGGGATAGAGTAGAGGCTGTTTGCCTCTATCAAAAATCTGCTCCWGGAAGGTGGGGTGTTGTATTTTAACACCTGGAGCGGTGTCAAAGCCTGGTGGTGGTTCCCTTCCCCAGCAAGCACAGGAACCTCTCCACCACCAAACTGCTCTTTTTTAACCAAAGCACTCCAAAAGGAGCAGCCCCATCACTGTGATCATCATGAGTGGGGTGCCATTAAGTAATTCTGTTTATTATCAGGGTGGACCACTGCTCTGAGGGGTCAGACAATTGTGTTCAGTGGGGTGGAAAGGCTTATTGAGGGAACGTCCCGGGGAGGAAGGAGTTTGCAAATGCTGTTTGCAAATGGCAGATTAAGGTCTCAGGGGAACAATCATCCCTCTCAGCTGTTTTGATGCCTTGGTTTAATTTAATTTCTTTTCTGCAGGTGTAGTAATGAGATAAGGGGGAGCTTTTTCACAAGGTTGTTGAACTCTGATGTGTTCTTGCTGCCAGCTGAAGATTTTTGAATATAGATTTGGTTTTACCCTCGTTTTATCGAGCAACAACAAAAAAAAAACCCATGACAAACCCTGGCTGGAATTCCCTACTCTGATGCCACAGGAAGGGAGCCTTGGTGGGGTCTGTGCTGGCTGAGCCAGGTGCTGTTCTCATCTGCTGGACCCCCTTCCTTTGGGGCATCCTGGAACCCGAGTCCTGGGATGCAGAATTTGCATGGAAGCCTCCTGGCTCCATCACCCTCTTGGCTCCAGAGGGTTGGGAAAGAGGGAAATATTGCTATGGAAGAATTGTGAGCACTCATTTGAAACAGATTTATAGAACAAATTTCTTACTTTGAAAAGGGAAGTTTTCCTTAAAGCCAAGTTCACAGCAACGAGTGGAAGAAGTACCTGCTGACTTTGATAAAATAGGGCCATAGCTGGAGGAAATATTGGAATTGTGCTTTCTGGCTGTTCTTCACTGTGTCTGAGCTGAACTGCTGTGCTGCAGTAAATGTCAGGCAGAGAAGARTATCTCCTCAGAGGGAGATGGAGCATGGGGATAACCACAGCGTGGACCTGTTGGGAAATTGATGTCCTTTCAGCTGTAAATGCTTCAAATCCAAACCACTTTGTGGTGGTTACTTTGAAAATTTTCCAGGAAAAAAAAAAGTAAATAAAAAATCAGCATCAATTAATTAAAAATAAAGTTAATGCCAGGGCCCTGACTACTCTCACAGAAGGAATTCCTGCCCAATCTCCCATCCATCCCTGCCCTTTGGCAGTGGGAGCCATTCCCTG
>JACDOX010000101.1:1984050-1996778 GCA_014549065.1 Cardinalis cardinalis
GAATAATAGAGGACCCAGAATTGGGAAGTTGAACAATCCAGTTTGTTTTCAGGCTAAACATTCAGAGAAGTCAAAACCAAGGATTAATTTTTTCCCTACTCWTCGAGTGTGGGGCATTTCAGGTTTTTTGCCCAATGGTCCCTTGGATCTTGGTGTTCTCTTAAAGGTTGTGGTGGTTTCTTTCAAGAGCAATCCTGGACCCCTTGTGTTGGCTCTCTTTCCTTGGAAAAGCTGCCTYTTTCTCTGCATTACCCAGAAAGACTCTTCCCCTTTGCTCAGAGCCTGAGTGATGGTCTTGTGAGGGCAAGAGAAGCTTCAGAGCAAAATTTGCATTGAACCCCCAGAAAAGTGGCCGCTCTTACCTGAAAGTGTGGAGATTTAAGAGAATAGAACTTGGGTTTAAAGCTTGCTTGGGGAAAAAAGCCAACAGTGATTTTCCATCCTGTGTTTCCTTGCATCCCTGTTGCCCAGGTGGTGGCTGACACCAACATCAGTGCCATTGCCAGCCARCTGGAGAGCATGTCCACGGGCTGCAGCCTCAGCCTGCCCTCCGAGCATCCCTCCGAGGACCCTGAGTGAGTTCCTGCTCTCCTGCAGAGCTGGGGTGGATTCCTGGGCTGGGGAAAGGCTGCAGGGAGGTCTCTCCCACTGCTTCTCTCTAATTTTCCAYCTCCTTTAAAATGAAAGCTCTGTGACCTTCCCCAGGCTGATGATGGGCTCGTGTCTGTTTTCGCCTGCTGGCAGAAATTGCTTGAGTAAATAAGCACAGAATGTGTTTCCAAGCACTATTTCTGGGTGGTTTTCAAGGAAAATGTATGCTTTTTCTTCCTTAATCTTGTGCTGACATGGTATTTCTGCCCTTGTCCATTGGCTTCCTAGTCTGGAAGGAGTTCTGATCATAGCAATTTGAAATAATTTGGTATTGGCAGACTGATGCCAGAGGTGTTAAAGACACCTTACAAAACATGTCCCTGGACTTTGTCTTTTCAATCTTTATAGCTTTATGAGTCAAAAAAGTCCAATTAAAATCATTCCTGCTTGCAGCACTTGTGTGTGGTGATGGAAGTTGGAGGTCCAGCCCTGCCATGCATCATTCTCCATGTGCTTTTCTCACTGTAGCATCCCAGTTACCATTTTGAAATTTCATTTATTCTCCATTTCAGCTCATCATTTTCATTATGCTCTCCATTTTCATTCTGTGGTTCACTCTGTTTATTTTAAGAAGTTGCTGCCCTACCTCAGGAGGGTTGAGTGTAAAAGTTGAGCTCTTTGTGCTGCATTCTGTGGTCTTACAGTGTGAGATACTGGTTTTATTGCTGCTCCCAAAAGAGAACTGCTTGCTTTACAAAAGGATTTGAATCCTTGTTTCGTATCAAGGCAGCAGGGAAATTTGGAGGTGAAAATATGRAGCAGAATTAGGTAAATCCTAAAAAATGCACAGATATTACTCAGCTTGGGCTGCACTTTTAGAAGGGTGGAAGATGCCAAATGGATTCCATGGAATCATGGAATGGTTTAGGCTGGAAAAGCCCTCTCAGATCATGGAGTCCAACTGCCAAAGCCACCACTGACCCATGTCCCCAAGTGCCACATCCACMCAGGGCTGGGGACTCCACCACTGCCCTGGGCAGCTGTGTGACCACCTTCTGTCCACAGCAGCTCTTTCTACACACCAAATTATTTTTAATATAAATAAAATTTATTTAAATAATTACATAAAATAAAATTTAATTTTTTATAAATTTATTTAAAATACATTTTAAAATCATTATTTAAAAACAATTATAAATTACACATAATTTCAAATATGAGATAGATAAATTCATATGAGTGGTCTAAATTCCACCAAAAAAAAAAAATCTTCCTTTGCTCAGTATAGGCAGAGGAAACCCCTGAAGAGTTCAGGCTGCAGCTAATGAGCTCTGGAGTTATGAGCACAGGCATGTGGGTATAATACAATATTTAAAAATAATTTTTTCCAAGTGAGGATCTGGAGCACACGGAGCAGCCTTTGAACTCTGGGCTTTGCAGGAATGTTCCAGTGCAAGGGTCATGGATTGTGACTGTGGGAAAAAAACCTCATGGTAGATAAATGTCTGTGTGAGTGTTCCTGAGGCAGACACTGCTTATCTGAGTGATATTTATTGTGTTTTCAGAGCACCTCAGCCTAAGATTATTACTTTGGAGAAAGGCTCTGATGGACTGGGATTTAGTATTGTGGGGGGGTATGGAAGTCCCCATGGAGACCTGCCCATTTATGTCAAGACTATATTTGCCAAGGTATCTTTCATTTTTCACTTTCTTCYCTTTTTTTCTGTATTATCTTTAAAAATAAACCTAAGATTTGTCTTGGTTAATATATTCTGTAGCAAAAAGCAAAATGTACTGTCTGAGTAGGTTGCTRTGAGTTTGTGGACCCAGAACTCATAGCTGGCTTCTCAGTTTATATTTCATATTTCTGATGGCTGAAACAAGACACTTTGTCTCAGCAAAATTGCTCGGTGTACTCGGGAAACTTGGCTTTGTACATTAAAATATTTATAAGGCAGTTTTCTATCTGTAAATCTCCAAGAGATTTCCAGGAGGTATTGAAGGCATCTTTTTTCCCCACTGTGCAGGAGTGAGGAAATTGCAGAGATGCTGTATCCTGATGAAAAAACAGGAATTAGCCCATCTCTGATCCCAGCCCTGAGTGTCTGGGGGGATTGGGGGTCCCTGCCAGGTACAGAGAGCTCCAGCCTCTGAGGCTGGGGAAGAATCATAGTACAGCATTTTACAGGAGGGAGATAATGCCCCTTTTCCCACCCATCCCCTGCTAAAAGTGAGCCAGCAAGGCTTGTCAGGCATGGCCACACGAGGGGAGTTGTGGAAATGGAAGGGGGGGGAACAAAAACAGTGGGAATTAGGGATACTTGCCATAAAATAATTGTGAAGTCTGTCACATGCAGCTGCTTGCCCTGTGCCTGCCTGGTGTTGCTTGTGCAGGGTAGGTGATGGTAAAGTAGGAGCCAAATCTCCTGCTCCTGCTGTTCTGGGGCTCAAACCACAAGCATCTGGGATTTTTACAATTTTAAATTGTTAAAATATTGTGCCTTTTAAGTRGTGCTCAGGGCTACAAATTTCTAGATGTGAGCATGACTGAGAAATCCTAAATAGAACCTGAAGTTCCTGCAGGTGGGGCAGAAAGAGCCACTGTGAGCCAACAGAGGGCAGGCAGGGCTTGGGATATAGGTAACAGAACTTGCCTGAGATGTCTGGAGGAGAGGAGCCATTTCTAAAGCTCTGTGGGAGCTTTCAGGACTATCCAGAACTTTTTAGGTTGGAAGAACCCTCTGAGATCACSGAGTCCAGCCATGCCCCAGCACTGCCAACCAATGTCCCCAAGTGCCACATCCATGTGGCTTTTAAATCCCTCCAGGGATAGGGGCTCCCCTGGGCAGTCTGCTCCAATGCTTGGCAGCTTTTGGTGAACAAAATGAAAAGAATTGATCCTGGTGTTCACCCTAAACAACCCGAGGCCAYTCCTCCATCTCTGCTGGGGCTGGGGGCAGCGCCCAGGTTGGTTCCTTTTCCCTCCCCACTGTTTCTCAGCCGTGAGGCATGGAGTACATTCAAATGCTGCTTTAACAAGCCTCTCCATGGCCATAAAATCCAGAACCAGAYTCTCCCCAGGCCTTTTTCCAGGGAAGAGCCAGCTCTGTCCCCTGGGCACATACCCTGGCACGGTGGGCAGCGAGGGCGGTGGCACTCGGGGCAGCTCAGTGCTGCCATTTCTCCTGGCCCTGAGGGATTCCCAGAGCTCCGTCCCCCATTTCTCCTGGCCCTGAGGGGTTCCCAGAGCTCCATCCCCCCTGAGGGATCCCCAGAGCTCCATGCCCCCTGAGGCATTCCCTGAGCTCCATCCCCCCTGAGGGGTTCCCAGAGCTCCATCCCCCCTGAGGGGTTCCCAGAGCTCCATCCCCCCTGAGGNGAGCTCCATCCCCCCTGAGGGGTTCCCAGAGCTCCATCCCCCCTGAGGGGTTCCCAGAGCTCCATCCCCCCTGAGGCATTCCCTGAGCTCCATCCCCCATTTCTCCTGTCCC
Source organism: Cardinalis cardinalis (assembly GCA_014549065.1). NCBI lineage: Eukaryota > Metazoa > Chordata > Aves > Passeriformes > Cardinalidae > Cardinalis > Cardinalis cardinalis. The sequence goes on from JACDOX010000101.1 coordinate 1,988,133, forward strand.
TGAGGCATTCCCAGAGTTCCATCCCCCATTTCTCCTGGCCCTGAGGGATCCCCAGAGCTCCATCCCCCATTTCTCCTATCCCTGAGGCATTCCCAGAGCTCCATCCCCCATTTCTCCTATCCCTGAGGCATTCCCAGAGCTCCATCCCCCCATTTCTCCTGACCCTGAGGGATCCCCAGATCTCCATCCCCCCATTTCTCCATGAGGGATTCCCTGAGCTCCATCCCCCATTTCTCCATGAGGGATTCCCAGAGCTCCATCCCCCAATTTCTCCTGGCCCTGAGGGATTCCCAGAGCTCTGTCCCCCATTCCTCCTGGCCCTGAGGGATCCCCAGAGCTCCATCCCCCATTTCTCCTGGCCCTGAGGGATCCCCAGAGCTCTGTCCCGCACTCCAGGCAGCATTCCGGGCTGCAGGAGCCCGGCGGTGCCGCGCTGATCCCGTGTTGCCGTTGCAGGGCGCGGCGGCCGATGACGGCCGGCTGAAGCGCGGGGACCAGATCGTGGCCGTCAACGGGGAGGCCCTGGAAGGCGTCACCCACGACCAGGCCGTGGCCATCCTGAAGCGCCAGAAGGGGACAGTGACCCTGACAGTGCTGTCCTGAGACAGACTGAGCCCTTCAGGCCATCGGCAGAGCTGTCAAACACTGCCCACCCCAGCAGAGCCCGGGTCCGCGCTCCCGCCGCTGCCAGGCCCGTCTCCAGCTTCATTCCGCCTCCCACGACTTTCCAGCCCTTCTCCCCGCCCTCCACGACTTCTGGTGGCTTCAGAGGTTTCCCTGGACAAGTTTTAATTAAGGAACTTCAAAGGGCAGGACTCGTTGTGCTTCGTCCCCGCTGCTCTGAGCCCCGGTTGCGACTGCTGAACCTGGAATCAATTCGCACGCGAAAGAGAATTTCAGATCATCGACTTGATCTCATCTGAGGGGCAGAAATAAATGCAGAGTGACTTGTCATCTCACTCGTGATTTACTTATGCTAATTGTTCTTTCAAGTATGCCAGAAAACATTAGCAATGTAATTAAATTACCACTGTTCCAAATGATGAAATATCAAATTCTCCTCTGGGAAATTATTTGCGCTCGGCACAGTAAGTCTGATAGTCAAATGTGAACTTCTCATGTTTATCTCTTTGGGTAGGTCTGTGGAAGTTAGTCAGAGGTAATTACTGTGATGTGTCAATTTGCAGCCTTTAGCATGAAAAATAAACGAGGGGAGAGGGAAATTTATTTTTTTAGGCTTTTAAAATGTTTGAGCTTTTTCAGATATTTAGGCAGCATGAACAACAACAGTGTAGCTCATTCTATTCTAATTCTATTTTTTAAGAAGAAATGTGCTGATATATGCTAGGCATGTTGCATACAAAGGCACTTGTTGTCGTGCCAAGCTGCAGCATAATTGTTCATCCAGAAACTTTAATGAAGACAAAAAGTTCGCTTTGGGAATGTGATCCTGTAATTCTAGGAGTGATGGTGAGCAGTCCCTCCAGCTCGATGGAGTTCATCCTAAGCACCAAGCTGATSCACATTTCCAAGAGTTTCTCCAGGATCAGGTAGTGCAGGAAGGGGCTTCCATGGATCCTGGAGGATGCCCCTTTCTTTGGGCTGCCAGAGTCAATTTTGGGTGACACCAGGCAGGGCTGGGATGGTCTCCCACAGCCAGGTGCAGCAGTTTGGGATGAGGCTCCTCTGCCCCCTCCAGCTCATTTGAATCCCCAGCCAGTTTTTTGGGGTCTGAAGCCTTCCCAAGGCTGGTCCCACTCTGGAGGTGGGRTGCAGGAACGTTCAGCCAAGAGTTCCCAACCTCCTTCCATGTCCCAGCCATCAAGCAGTGACGATGTGAGTGTGGCCTTGGTGATTTAGCAGATGAATTTGGCAGGCAGGTTCCTGGCAGTGCAAGGCATTGGGGGTTCATCTTCCTATCCAGAGGAGCAGGAAGGGTTTGGAGGAAGCAGCCCAGTCTGATTTGGAAATGTTTGGCATAATTTATAATGGTGATGTAGCTGGGAGAAATGAAAGGGGGGGTGGGGTCAGACCTGGCTGCTCATTTTGTGTGAAAAACTCCAGGGATTGAATGGAAAGACGGTTGAAAATCTGCAGTATTATAACTGAGCAGCGCAGGGAGGTGTTAAAGGTACAGCTGTTCTGTGTAATTGAGTGGAATTTTCCCCATTTGACACACAGGAACCAGTCCTGAAGCGAGCTGAACTACATTGAGACAGGAATGCTGGGATAAGTTCTCATGGAAAAGGGTTTTCCTTATTTCCTTGGAAAGTTTTCCATAACTTTAGGTAATCACAAAGTGCATTTAGCCTGCTGGAACCATTGGTGGGTATTCCCTTAACAGTGCCTGGAAGAGACTTCTCATTTTCAGTGGGTTCCCAGTGTCCTGTTTGATTTGCCAAGTGAGGTGTGAGTGGAATCCTGACTGCAGAGCACAGGGGTATCTCCAGGTGTAGAAAATGGAGAATTCTGAACAGACTGCTCTGGTTGCACAGGAGTTCAGGGTGAGGAGGTACCCTCAGCAGCAGTGTGTGGGATTTATCAACCAAAGGGAATGATTCTTCTGTCCTGTGTTTTTGTACCCACCCTGAGACGTTGCCACATGTAATCCATGGAGTTGTACACAGGCTGTTTATCAGCCTGTGATGCACATGCAGTTCATAGACACAAACAATAGAATTTATGGGCTGAGACATTTTGCACTTCTCGTTGCTCAGAAGGAGAGAGAACATTTTCTGCTTCTTGTAATTTGCACTTTGTGTGTTCGAATATATTACTGCCAAAAAAAAAAAGTAATTATATTGCAACTAATTGATAAACCAGTGACCATGCTCCACGTGCAGGGCCAAGGCAGAGAATTCAGTTTGCACCACGCTTGTCTGGGTGGGGGTGTTCTGGTTTGTTTAAAACTTCATTTCTGTGCAAGAGAAAAAGCAATTAAACCTCCTGATTGTATGTTTACGTAGATCAGCAAAAGGAGACGTTTTATGACTTCAAAGGTTCTAAATAAAGCTCGGTTGCATAAGTAGTTGTGCATTTGTTTTATTCTGTRTTTTAATTTAAGTCAGTGTTAAAAGCTGTTGCATGCCCTGACATCCAGTTTAAACCTGCTCTGGCAAAACTTTTCCTCTGTTTCTCTTGTCCTAAAGGTTCTCCTGCCTTGGTTTGAGGACTCAGGGGGCAGAGCCTTTACTTTAGAAGGGCCAAGTGCTGTTCACAGTCCTTCCATCAGCTTCCTCACCTGGAGAGACCTGGAATTTCCTGCTCTGGGCAGTGACAGCACCAGGAGCCATCTCAGGGCTCTTGGCATTTCTCATACCCTGGTTAKGGTATGATGTGGTGGTGGTGGTGGCTGGGCTGGTGGGGCCAGCAGGTCAGCCTGGAGGGGTGAGGGACTCCACCTCATTATCCTGCAATGAGGAATCACTGCAATGCCCCTAAATTCCCTGTAATTGTCCTATGGCAATTACCACCCTGGGAGTGTGACATCCATAGGGCCTGTGGAGGTAAAGTGATTATGCCAGGGTGGAGCAGTTMATGTCCCTCAGCCTGAAAGCACTGGAGAGAATTAATTCAGTGTCACACATGTATAAAACATYAGTTTTTACAGCTGTGCTGAGTGTGGATGCATAATTCCATTATCATCTTTCCCCACAGGGTCACATATCTGGATATCTGGCTTGATGTTCTGGTTAAACGCTGCCATGGTCATTGTTACCCCTCTTAGTGGGGTTTGTTCCCCAAAATGCACATTCCTGTCATAGCTGCACCTTCTAGGATGGCAGAAAATCAGAGATCCTTGTTCTGCAGCATCCCAAATGGAAAAGGAACAAGGGTCACCCTGACTTTGCTTTTAGCCTTTTCCAGRTGGGCTCTGAGGGCTCTGCTGCCTTCCCAAGTCTGGTGGGGGTGAAGCAGAGTTTACTCCCAATTCCTGCACAAAAAGGGGGAAATGCAGTGGTAGCATAAACTCTTTATTCCCTCCTTATTTAGGATCACAGAATCCCAGAATGGTTTGGGTTGGGACCGACCTTAAAGCTCATCCCATTCCACCCCAGACAGAGACACCTTCCCCCACCCCAGGTTGCTCCAAGCCTGATCCAACCTAAGGGATTCCTGAGCAGATAAAGAGCTCGTGAGGAATGTTATGTTTTCCAGGGTAGATATTTCCATATAAAGGTTMATAGTCCCATTTTGAGAAGGATGAGGAAATCAGGGTAAAGATTCCTGGTTCTGGCTCTGTGAGGTAAGCACAGGGCCAGGGCTGGCTGCTGGCACATCCCCATGGATGAGCCCAGGCAGGGAAAGCTGCCCAGCCCCAGCACAGCTCTGAGCGTTGTGCTCTGGGTGCTTTTTCTGCTGAAATGGCACTAGATGGAGCAGTTGACAAAATATTGCATTTCTGCAGCCTTCTTGCAGGGCTGGAGGCCCAGGCAGAGGAGCTGCTGCCCCCAGGGATGCTCTGAGCATCTTCTSAGCCCAGCCCAGGAAAGGCAAACTCCCAGACTGAGCTCTTTCCCTGTGAACAGGGGGTGCTGCAAAGAGGACACACCTGGCTACAGTGACAGGAACTTTCTAGGAAAGGGAACCATGGCCTGTCTCACTCCTGCTGATAAATGCCCTCCACCCTGGCAGAAACAGGGCAAGTTGGCCCTTCCACACCGAGCTCTGGGGACAGGACAGACCCCAGAGCAGAGGAGCAGTCAGTACACTGCCCCTGGAGAAAGAAATCTGCCTTTGCTGCTGAGAGTTTTGTTTCTTCTAAGAATATTAAATTCTGCTGAGAGCTGTGCACTGACCCTGTCCAAGCTGCTGGTGGGGCAGGTTCTGGCTGCTCTCATCTCAAGAGGAGATGTTTCTCTTTGGATGGGTCCTGGAATGGTTTGGGCTAGAAGGGACCTTAAAAGATCATCCAGTTCCATCAGTTTGCACTGTCCCAGGCTGCTCCAGCCTGGCCTGGGACACTTCAGGGATCCAGGGGCAGCCACAGCTGCTCTGGGCACCCTGTGCCAGGGCCTGCCCACCCCCCCAGAGGATTTATCCCTGATCTCTGATCCATCCCTGCCCTCTGGCAGCTGAAGCCATTCCCTGTGTCCTGCCCCTTGTCCCTGGTCCCTCTCCAGCTCTCCTGGAGCCCCTTTAGGCACTGGAAGGAGCTCTGAGCTCTCCCTGAAGCCTTCACTTCTCCATCCCCAGCCCTCTCATTCTGTCAAGGCTGAGCAAAGTGGTTTTGCCTGAGCACTGAGGGGCTTCAGCTGAGACCCTCAGAGTCCTCTCTCCTCTCCTTGCAGCAAAAGAAAGGGACACACTGGAAATGCCCATAAGGAGAGTGGAAAAATCGTGTTCAGCCGAGCTCCTCATCATTCTTTCCCCTCCCAGCTGATGGGCTGCTGGATGCTGAGCCTGTAAAGATCATCAGATTAATTCCTTTTCTTGCTGTGACTTAATTGTCTCCATTTGTCCCGCGCAGTGCTCGCACTGGGGGTGTGTTTCTCCTTGCCTATATTTAGTTTGATCTCTACAGTGAGATTGGAATATATGAATTAGGGCTGGCTCTGKCTCTTTGTGGCACTGAGATGATTTTTTGTGCAGTCTGGTACTTTGACAGGAGGAATTTTGGGCACTGGGAGGTGCCAGGGGCAGCATCAACCCATCCATGATCCTTCAGGGTCCACAGAGGAGCTGCTCCAGAGGGAGATGCTTGGAAGGACAAAGAGGAATGATGAGGCACAGGAATGAAAACCAACATCCTGAGGGTGCATTAACCAGCCTGGGCTGCAGGGATGGGAACAGGAGGGGAAGTGGCAGGGCAAGGCAGCAAACTCTGGGGTGCCTCCCTGCAGAGCTGCAGCACACCCCAAAATGAACTTCCCTGTCCCCAAGTCAAGGGGAGGCAGGCACTTCCCAAAGCCATCCCAATGATTAGCACAAAATCTCCCACATTTATTCTGCTGAAACTGGAACTTTTACCTTCCTCAGGGAAGCAGCAGGAAAATTCCTCTCTGCAAGGGTGGATCCCGAGCTGTCAAGGAAAAAACCTCAGTGGAAACTGTCAAAAAATTGTGTTGTGGCTCTTTTTGTTTGCAGCTGGGCCTGGCACAGATGCCTGTGCTGGCTTTTGTACACAAATTGGGGGAATTCCTCCACTTTGTCATATCTGTGCAGGGACCCCTCTGGGGATGTGGGGGGTGTCACTGATCTGAAGAAAAACCTCAACACTGGCTGGTTTGGTGCTGTGCAGGTGTGGGAAGTCACCCCAGAAAAACCACAGCCATGGGGACAGGAATACACACAGGGAAAGGTTTAATTCATTTTATTTGTACATAAAGGAGGCATTTTGGGTTATAGGTTAAGAAAAAAATAAGGCAGATAGAAGTTTGAGATAGTGAATGCCCRGACTGAAAACGTGAAGAAAGGAAAGAAAATTGAGCAGATGGCAGATTTCCATGGCAAACAGAGGTCAGGGCTGTTCTCCCCTCCCTGCAAGGACGGGGGCACAAGGCAGCTCAAGAGACATTTTGTCAGGATGTGAACTGACTGAACAACAACCAGAGTGGGCCAGAATTTACTTCTGCTTACAAAAAAACCCAGTAATTAGCTAATCAGGGAGATGTGGGTGTGCTCCACCAAAGCCAAGGGAGAGCACCCAGTGGCTCCTGATGCAGCAGAACAAGAAAAGCAGGGCCTGAGCCCTGCCTCCCTCTCTGTCAGCAGAGGGATTTAAGAAAAAACCCAGATTTGGGGTGATGCTGGACCCTGTGGGTGCTCCATGGTGGGGGAGACCCAGTTCCAGCACCTAAATCACGGCTTGGCTTTGCAGGAGGAGTTTRGGAATATGAAAATGGAGCAGAGGCAAAGCAAGGAGCAGACACTGCTCCAAAAGGCATCTGCCAGCAAAGGCACTGCACRGAGCTCTTGGACAACACCACCACACCCTGGGCTGGGAATCTGCTGGGATCTTGCAGTGCCTGCCATGCCCTGCCCCACCCCAGCGTAATGCAGAGCCTGTCAATGGGCTGCACTTCCCCGTTAGCTCAAACTTAATTAGGGAAAAATAACAGCCATATGGTAATTCCAAACCCAGGCACAACAATGTCTGCCTGTTTGGGTCTGGCATGCTCAAATATTTTCCTACAGCATTAATTTTTAATTCTTGCATCAGACCCGCATAAGCAAACATAAATAGGATTTTATGCTTTCCATAATCCATCCAGCTTGTGTTTGTTGTTACATACACTGAGCAATCGCTGCCTGCCACTACTTAGAGAAGAGCTGATAATAAATATTAGGACACAAACGTACAAGTTAAATGAGATACAGTTAAGTAGTCGATTAAAAGGACACCCATAACCTCAGGTTACAAAAGACTAACTATTGCTGCTCTAATGTGCTGAGGGGAGGGGAGGGGAGGGGAGAGGAGAGGAGTCTGGAGCTGTTTGTGGCACAGATCAGGGCTGTGAGTGGGACGAAGGAGGAGAATTAGGCACAGGGAGCAKTATTCAGCGGCGCAGGGAGGTTCCTGCCCCGTGGCCCCGCTGCATGGCCCTGCCCCAGCAGGGATGCTCMGGGAGGAGCGCTGGCTCCCGGCTCACACCGGCAGGGAGGGGCTGAGCTCGATGTGGGCTCGCAGGAGAGCAGCGATGTCCCCGTGCGCCAGTGACAGCGCCGAGTTCCCGCCCTGCAGGACACAGAGGGGAGACACCACCGCCAGAGTGAATCCCTGCTCCGTCCCCAAGCCTTCCCTCCCTCCTTTCCTCCCTGCCTCACAGTGAGTCACCATCCCAAACCCCCCTCTGGGCCTCAACCACACCAAACTCAGCCCAGCTGTGCCTCTGCCCGGCCCCAGTGCCCTCCTGCACGTCTCAGATAAAATTATGGTTTAATTAGAAAATAGTTCCGTAATTCCAAACGCAGCCCTGTGGCCTGGCAGGAGGAATTTCCACCCACTCCCAGCCCAGCCCCATACCACACATCCCCATGGAGGGGCTCCATTCTCAGGGAAGAGTTTACTGCTGCTAATTTCTTGGAGCTGAAGCTCTGCTGATTCCACATGCCCAGGATTTCATCTGGGTTTTTTTAGGGTTATGCCAGTACTCCTGCCCAGCCTATGGCTGTCACAGCCACCCCATCCACGGCCCAGCAGCACCAAAACCAGGGGGTTTGGTTCWGAAAATGGACTGAAATCGGCACTTCTGCCCTTCAAGCCCACCGCTGGGGGATCGCTGCCTGGAGATCCCAGCCGAGTTTGCCCCTGCCCGCAGGGATGCTGTGCAGCCCCACCTTGTCAGTGAGCGTGACCAGGCAGCCGGGCTGCGCCAGGAGCAGCCGGACGATGTCGGCGTTGCCCTGGCGACAGGCCACCATCAGCGCCGTGCTGCCCTCCTCGTCCTGCAGGTTGACATCGGCCCGGCAGGCCAGCAGGGCTCGCACCATGTCGTCCCTGTCGTGGCTGACCCCCAGCATCAGCGCGGTTTGGCCGCCCTGCAGGGCCACAGGACAGGCTGAGCGACCCCTGCCACAGCCCGCCTCCTCCCACAGCCCTGCTGCTCAGAGATAATAATAATAATAATAATAATAATAATAATAATAATAATAATAATAATAATAATAATAATAATAATAATAATAATAATAATAATAATAATA
>JACDOX010000101.1:1996858-2046328 GCA_014549065.1 Cardinalis cardinalis
ATAATAATAGTATAACATATAATTATTATTATATATATAATGGTTTATGTATAAAATATAATAGTATCTTATTATATATAATGGTATATATAATAATATATAACAGTATAGTATATATAATAGTATAATATATTGTTATAATATATAATATATATTATTATATAATAGTTATAATTATTATAACAGTTGTATAATATATAATTATTATTAYTAAATAATAATTATTATATATTATGATCTGATAATGTTTACAATAATATAATAATAGTATAGTATGTAATTATTATTATTGATATATATAATGGTATATGTATAATATATGGTATATATATTATATAATATAATAGCATCTATAATAGTACAATATATTATTATAATATATTATATATTACTATATAATAATTATAATATTATAATAGCTATAATAATATTATAATTTTAATATATAATTATGTGTATTTTATTATTATTATTATTATTATTATTATTATTATTATTATTATTATTATTATTATTATTACTACACATATAGAACAATTGAATAATTTAGATTGGCAAAGCTCTCTAAGATCACCGAGTCCAACCATTAACCCAGCACTGCCAAGCCCACCAYAAACCCACATCCCATAACCAGGTATCACAACATTGCATGTTATTATTGTGTGGTACATACACTCTAATAATTCCTATTAWTATTGCATCTTATTGCATGTTATTATTGAATCACCTGGGGCTCCTCAGCCGGTGTTGTGAGAGGCACCTGTTCACTTGTGGAAGGTCCTTGCAGCAGCATGGCCAAACTGCCCAGCTGCCCCAAAYGTGGCTTCCCCAAATCCTCCTGGGCAGTTTATTCAGATCTGGACTAACTGTCACAGCAGTGTGGGAGCAGAGATGGGTGAGGGCACTCTCATCCCTAAACCAAAATGTGTAACTCTGACAAAGCTCACCGGCAAACCTGGGGCTCCCACGCCCTGGGGTTCACCCCTCRCTGCTCATTTCTGATTTTTGCTTCAGAAAGACTTGTTTGCAAAATTTCCAGCCTTTTTTTTTAATTTCTCCGTTTGCCCCAGCTGTCACACCCCTTCCCAAGGAGCTGCTGGGTGGCCACACTCAGCTAAAGTTTATTTTGGAACGTTTGGGAAGCAGCAACTCCCACCCCATTCCTGCTGCCGAGCCTCAGCCTGGCCCTGCCACGGGAGCTAAGGAAGCCAAATGACTGCCCCAGCAGTTTCCTGTCACACACCTGGGCAGCTCTCAGGTTGACATCCCCCTCCTTCAGCAGCCTCATCACCACCTCCATGTCCTGGCGGGTCTCGGGGGCCGCCAGCGGCGTCAGCATCACGGCCGTGTAGCCAGCACGGTTCTGCAGGTCCAGGCAGCACTTGCCTGCAGGGGATGCATCCAGCCCGTGGTGCATCACCCAGAGGGAACAGAAAGGAAAGAGGGACTCATACAACATGTGACATATTCCCAGAAAAGGMGTTATTCCATAATGATACAGGACGGGGATTTATCTGTTTTGAATATCCAGGCTCGTGAGCGCAGCATTAAACGGCCCCTGGTGCTACAGTTAATTACAACKGTTGAGGTCAACTCAATTAACTTTGAAGACCACAACAAATAGAAATTAAAGGGGGATAATTAATGCCTCAAGCACATGCTGGTTGGAGCTGTGGGCTGTTTGCTTTGGCTCCCGTGGCAAGGGAGCAGCAGAGAGACGCCCATCACCCAAYGGGCTTGGAAAACATCCTGGCCCCGTTTCACTCATTTTTCACTTCAAAGAGCCCATTTCCAGCTCCTCCACGAGGAATGAGCCATGGCTGAGGGTGAGGGCTCGGGTCCAGCCTCACCCTGAGGAAGCAGCTGCCTCAAACCCTTCCCTGCCTCAAATCCTTCCCTCCCCGTGCCTCTGCGACAACAATCGGGTTATAGATGTRTATGATAATCTGCCATTTCACAAACATTTCATGGATTGTCCAGCCCATGAAAAAAGGCCAAAGTGCCTCTATTCTCTCAGACCACGAGCACATTTTTGCCCTGTACAGGCTCAGCTGAGATTTTTGTTCTTTCATTGCAACACAAGCTGAAAGTTCAARAGTTTAACATGGGAGTTTTTCTGCGGTGCTGGGGAGTCTCTTCTGCTCTCAGGGGTCTGATCCTCCTGCCCCAAGCCATCATGTGGCTTTGGCTGCTGCAAGAAGCTGGGGAGCCACCCCATCCCACCTGGACTGGAGCCATGAGGGACATGCCTTTGGATCCAGCAACGCTGAGCCATCCCCAAAGTCAGGCTGCAAAGCCCTCAAGATGTGAGGGCACTGAKGAGCCTTCATGGCAGCTGGGACCTCTTACTACATCCATGGGCCCAGAGCTGAGCTATGGGAAGGATGCTTGAGGATCCTTGAGGTCAGCCAGGTCTCCTGGATGGACCTCAGCCCCATCCTGGTACTTTGGAGGGATCTTGGGCCCCTGTTTTTCTCCKGGATGGACCCTGCCTCCATGTTTGCCTCCTGAATGGGGCCCTTGCAGGTGGCTGGCAGTGGGTCCTCAGCCCCACCTCTGTCCCACCTCCTTTAGCTCCTGACTGAGCTCYCTGGGAGAACCCTGGCCCTCCTTCAGTGTTTGCCATGTCTGGGACTGTCCATGTGCCCCTGTTCCCTGTGCAGCCACCCCTCATGGGACCACGACCCCGTGGCAAGAGCCCCTGCCACCCCCTGCCCAGCAGAAGCCCTGGCTGAGCAGAGTGGCCGTTCCTACCCGTGTCCAGCAGGAGCTTTGCAACCTGGAAGTTGGAGTGGGACACGCTGTAGTGGAGAGCTGTGTTGCCATTCCTGTCAGGCAGGTTGACCACGGTSTCCAGGAGCTGGGGCTGGATGTCCCCCAGCGCCTCCAGGTACGCTGCCACCACCTCCGGCCTGGAAGCCTTGTGGCTGGACACCTGGAACCACTCCTGGGAGATGGAGCCCAGGACAGGCTGCTGCAAACACAAAGTGTCACTGTCACTGTCCCGGCAGAGCGGCGGCTGCCCCAGCTCCTGGCCCCACCCCGCCAGCACTCAGCCTGTGGGTTTGTGATTGCTGCTACAACTTGAGGGGGAAAGGAATTTCCTGTGGTAACTTGGATGAGTAACCAGACAAAGCCTTCATCTTTCTTTTTTTTTTTGTTTTTTCCCTCCTCTCTTCCTTTCTTTTTGGCTGTTGTAAAACTTTCTCAGATGTCACCTCACCCCCCTCTCCCCTCACAAAGCTGTCCAGAGCACAGCCTGCAATGTGCCACAGGGATAATCTCATCCATTAAAACATGAACAGAGAGCATGAACCGTGTCTGAAATGGGACTGGGAAATATCTGTACCAGATGCTGGTTGCTTCTGCTGCTGATTTCTGGGAGGTGTTCACTGAGGAGCTGGCAGGCAGCAAGGAAATCTTCGGAGGGTTTGCATCTAAAGGGAAAAGACTTTTGTAAATCCACCATGGGACAGGAGATCTTGAACCAAGTAGGAGAACACAGGCAGATTAGGTTGGAATACGTTCAACACATTTAAGTGTTTAAATTATTGGACACAAGTTGTCCCATTGACTTGACACAGATTTTAGGTACAAAGCCAAGCACTTAAGCAGAGGTTTAAGCCCAGAGTCACAAGATTTTTGTGGTCAATTTCATCTATTACAAAAATCCTTAAGGTGGGGTAAAAAAAAAATCTTATTCCTGAACCTGCAAAGAACTTTACCAAAAAACTTTCCATGAGAGGGGAGAAATGAGCTAACTCACCAGACATGACTCAGTGTAGGGCCTGAATCAATCCCCATTAGATCCTGTAGTAACTCAGAAAATATTTAGCTCTTTAAAGCCTTTTCCCTTTCCTGCAGAGGTCACCACTGCTGTTCCACCAGAAGCCCCAGCCCAGCCCTGCAGTCCCACGTCCTGTGGCCACCATGGGTCAGTCACCACTGGTGTCCTGGTTACCTGTGAGCCTGGTGCTGAGAGCAGGGTGCTGCTCCTGCTGATGCCTCCTGCTCATCATCATCATCCTCCTTCTCCCCTGAGGAAGGCCCTCTGCTTTCCCTTCCATCCTGCTCGGGCTCCACATCCCCGGCTCTGTMCTCGGTCTCGGTGTCGCTGTCCTCACAGCTGGTGTCCTCTTCACTTGACGTTGTCTCGTAGCTATTTGAGGACACCACAGGTTACTCCCTCCTTCCCCAGCCTCAGCCACGGGCCTGACCAAGGCTCATTGCCCCCAACGGGCCTTGGGTGAAGCCCAGAGCGACAAGCAGCACGTTAAAAGGTCTGAGCCGCAGCCGAAGTCGGGGTTAGTCTTTGTTTGGCTCCTTAAGCAGCAGGAGTGTGGCAGAAGCAGTTAATGAGCAGCAGGCAAGGTTACTTCAGGGTTTGGAGGGATGTCCATCACACAGAGCCCAGGCAGGGCTGAGAGCTGCCTCCCTGCTGGGAGCTGCTGGCACGGCGGCAGGGCGGCAGCAGCACGGCCCCCGCGGCAAGGAGGCATCAGCAGCCTCGAGGAGCACGAGACAAAAGCTGTGTTTGCACAGYTTTTGGGCTGAAGTCTTTTGGGCTGAATCCATCATTCCAGCAGCCCTGATAGAGATCTCTCCTCTGGTTGTCTAAAAGCATTAATATTAATAATRTCTTCCACAAAACAGAACGTTCACCCGGATGGACCCCAGAACTTTCCTCCAAGTAACYAAGACTCCTCCAGTCCCTACAAGTTGAACCCATTTGGCATTTCCCAGCAACTGGGAAGTCAGGGGAGCAGGATGTGAGCAGAAAGCAGCACCCAGGCTGGCACACACAGCTGTCTGCCCAGCCCAGGGACAGTGACACGTGTCCTGCACTCTTCATGCCAGCACACGTTCACCTCAGCAGGAGGTGCTGCCTCTGCTCAGCTCCCAGGCCAAGGAGTTGGATATTGGGCACACCTGGAATGGGGAGCTCAACCTAAAGCCTCCTTCACCCCAAGGTAATTCCATATTTACCAAGAAAGTCTCTTCCCAGGCCCTGCACCAAGTGCTGTTGGCTTTGCTGGAGCGTGGGGGCAGGTTAGTGGCAGCGTGCTCACCCAGGCAGTGCTGGCCTCCTCCAAAACCCACCAAGGGCAGTGGGAATCTTCCCAGGGAATCTTCCCATGGAGTATTCCCACCTTCCCCAGCTGGGTTTGGGATGAAGCCCCAGGAGAAGGGTGTGCAGAGAGTGTCAGTCCCCAGCSTGTCCCTGCTGCTCTGAACACTGCACCACCCTTCCTGAAGGGGGTTACTCACAGGTTATCAGTGCTGCGTTAAAGAAGGGAGAAAAGAGGCTCTGTTTCAACTGGCCTTTTAATCAGGAGGGGAAAAGAGGGGGAAAAGAATGACTTCTCCAGCGATACAGAGGACATTCCACGTTAAAAGGCAGCTTTTGTCTTCTGAATGGATGCTTACCCACCATTTACCCCAACAAACTGGAGATTCTTTTTGGTCCCATTGCCTCCTGCATGGAAACCATAACCTTTCTTTTTCATGATGGATTTAAGACTTGTGGTTGGAGAGTTTTCTACCAAAACACAAAATAATAGATTAATTAAGCAGATGTGCCATAATTAGCAATAATTATTCCCAACCTCTATCAACAAGCTACAAATCATAATTGTAAGCATCTTACTTCATCTTATGAGAGTCTTTTGGTGTCTTGCAAAACTACAGATGCAGCTGGCCACAACCTGAACCTGCCCTGCCACCTTTAATASAGGTCTCAAACATCTCCAGGTCACTGGGAATATAAAGGAAGTGACTGGGAATTATGTATTTGTCCTATGAATGTAAGTAGATTTTACTGGTTTGGTTTTTGGGGTWTTTTCCCCCYGTAGCAATGTATTGGAAAGCTCCTATATAAATCTGCTGTAATACTACATGGATGAGTTYTTCCATTGGACTTTGAATAGTGTCTATATATTAAGGAATAAGTCACTTATCTCTTTGCAAGTCCCTTCCCTCCCTCCCCCAGAGAACAGGCATTGGATTCCCATCTTCATATAAGCTAAAATTATTTTAGATGAAGGTGTGTGAGTGGGGACAGGTCTTCTCCCAGCCTGGTTGCTCAGTTAGTTTGAYTGGTTTGGGTTCTAGAGAACTCCACACTGATTTACCCCAGATGAGCACCAGCCTCATATTCTTGCAAACTGAGATGTGCAATCCAAATAAAAAGAATGTTTATTTGATGGAACAGCCACCAGTGTGGCAGCTTTTGGAAGCTGATCCTGCATATAAACGAGCCACTGCTTTATGAGCTCCTACATAATTTTGTTTGCTTTTTTCCATGTCAGATCCATAACTTGTGCCGTGCAGAGATTTGCCTTTCTCAYCATGCTTTGTCGAGACTATTCCTGACCTGACTGACAACAACCGTTCCACCACATCCCCCCTGCTCCACGCTGGAATAAGTGGGAAAAGATTTGGCCCGGACACATGGAAGCCTGTGCCAATATTATTTACCCAACTGTTGATAGTGCGTGTTGGAATTCTCCTTATCCACAGGGCCTTGTGAGGAGTAGGCAGAGAGCAGGGAGTTCAGGGAATTAACTAATTGGTTCTGGATGGAGCTGAGCTTGGAGGCCGGCTGCTTGATGGCGCTGGCCAGCTCGGGGTACCCGTGCTCCAAGCACAGCCACTGCTCCTGCAGGAGCTCCTGGATCTTTTTCACATATTGGCCAATGGGGTCAACAGCYGGGAGCTCCTCGTGGCCAGGGGCCCCCTCCTCCTGCAGCCCTTCCCGAGGCTCATCTTCTCCAAAGCCTGCCTTGCTCTGGGCCGCGTTGGGGCCGAGGGAGTTCTGGTGGTTCTGGTTGTGGTCGCCGGGGTGCTCGTGGATCTGCAGCTGGCTGAGGCAGGGAGCAGGAGGTCCGGCCTCCATGCTGGCCTCACCAGCACGTCCCTCTGCCCGAGCGCCTGCCGGGCCCTGCTCCCTGCACGCCTCCCCGGCCTGGGCACTCTCTGCCCTGAGGGTGCCGCAGCCGATGGATCTGGTGGAGAGCGGGATATTGACGTTGATGCCCTTGTCCTGGGCCTGCCTGAGCCCTGGCACCTGGCAGAGCTCGGTGTTCACCGCGGCGTCGAGGTGCTGCAAGGCCCCGCTGCCCCGCCGCCTCCGCAGCTCAGCCTCCCTGGCCTTCTCCTGCCACAGCTGCTCTTCCAGCTCAGCTTTGGAGCTGGCCAGCAGCTTAATGCTCTTCTCCTTCTCCTGGATCTCATGATCCTGCTGCTCCAGCACTGCCCTGACCTGCTCGAGCTCCTCCTTCTTCTTGGCCAGCTGCTCYTCCAGGTCAGCGACCTGCTGCTTCAGTGCCATGGCCTCGTCGGGCTCTCCATGCTCAGGGGCCTGGGGAGCACCGCTCTCCTTGTCCCCTCCAGCCCGGACTTTCCTCTCCTCACTTTCCTTCAGCACGTTCAGATCCATCTCGCTCACACTGAGCCCCCTTTCCGCAGGGCTCACGAGCCGGAGGGCAGCCGGTGCCGCTGCCTCAGCCCTGGCCAGGTCGGAGCCATCGGCGGCATCGCCCTCCTCGGCSCCGCTCTCCACCAGCACCTGCAGCTGCTGGCTCTGCCAGGGGGGCACAGCCCCGCCGGGCTGCCCCACGGARCCGTCCCGCTCCATCTCCCGCGGCGGGGCTGAGGCGCTGCCCTCCGAGCTGGGGCGGGACGCGCTTTGGGGGCCGTGACAGGGCTGCGGAGGGCTCCGGAGGGGCGAGGGTGCCGCCGGGGGGCTGTGGCCGGGGGGCAGCGCCTCGGGCATGCTGGAGGCTCGCAGCAGCTGCGGCCGCGCCCTCAGCGCGTCCTGCGGCCGGCCCAGCTCCGCCTGAGGCCAGCCCAGCTCCGCCTGAGGCCAGCCCAGCTCCGCCTGCCGCCGCGCCTCCGCCAGCAGCGCCTTCCTCCGGTAGCTCGGCTCGTCGGGAGCTGCCCCGGGCGGCAGCAGGGCCCGGGCCGGCTCCTCGCCCAGGGACGCCTTTCGCTGCGGGAAGGAGCAGGTGGAGGTCCAGCTCTTGCTGGGAGCGGCGGTGGAGCAGCCGCGGGAGCCGCTCTCGGGCAGGCTGAAGTTTCGCGGCAGGGTGTTGAATTTGGGCTGCTTGGCTCTGCGGTGGATGTGCACCCTCCTGATGGTGTTKCCTTTCTCGATGTCGTCCACGTACTTGAGGAAGTCCAAGTCCAAGTGGAAGCCGTAGGGTGTCTCCAGGGAGTAGGGCAGGCTGCGGGGCTGCTCCCTGTCCCCGTCGGGTTTGGGTGGCTGGCCATCTGCTGAAACAACCCCCCAGAAAAAGAAGAAATTATCGAATTTTGAAAAAAAAAATTGTWTAGAGCAGGGGGGAGATGTTTTTTCTCTTTTCATCTCAGCTTTGGGCAGGCAGCTCATTATCGTGCAGGCTGTGGGGAAGCTGTGCAGACACACAGTGACACGCACCAAGCTCTGATCTGGCTTTCCAGAGGCGCATCAGGTAATTGTTGCACTGAGGAAGCCAAACATTTCCTGAAATCATGGCTCTAATTGGCAATTAAGCAAACAGCAGGTTTTGCAGGCAGAGCTACGTGTCTGTGTAGGTACAGAGAGCTGCCTGTGGATAATAAATCCAGCTCAATAACAGAATGTGGGATCAATCTATGATAATGACATTCTTCAAGGCTTTTGGTTTGGTTCGAACTTTTCA
The DNA here is from genome assembly GCA_014549065.1 of Cardinalis cardinalis. Taxonomy (NCBI): domain Eukaryota; kingdom Metazoa; phylum Chordata; class Aves; order Passeriformes; family Cardinalidae; genus Cardinalis; species Cardinalis cardinalis. The sequence goes on from JACDOX010000101.1 coordinate 2,005,540, forward strand.
GCGGCATAAGCAGCGCACACCAAGCAGGGAAATCATTGCCTCGCTTCACCTGCAGCCACCAGGTCACAAATTATTCCTTGAAAATGACGGCTCTGGGCAGAGGCTGCTGCTCAGAGCCGCAGCCATGCAGAACACGCATCCCAAGGTGACCGGCTCAGCTCCGGGCACAGCTCCTAACTGAGGCAAATCACCACTAAAGTGGTGTCACTGTGCCTGCCCACCCAGCCAGCACAGGCAAACAACAGCTCTCCACCAGTCTCCCACCTTAACACAGCCATCTCCAGCCTGCAAACACTCACAGCCCCCAGATTTCCACCTTGAGGGTTAACAGTTAAACTTCTGCACTTCCCTTTATGCAGGCAGCCCCTGAAATCACAGTGGTTTGGGCTGCTCTGCACCTCTGAGCACACGAGCTGGGCTCAGTGAGGAGGAGGAAGAGGCACCAGGGCCCATGGCTGACCCCTTTGTCTCCACCCTGGCGACAGCTGGAGAGGACCAGGACAATTGGGAACAGATTGTGGCGCTGCTCAGCACAGAGCATCACTGGGATGCTGAGGGGCTGCCTGGGTGGGGAGCAGCACGTGGGAGCCAGAGGAAGGGCAGAGGGAAGACRCCACTGGGGCCATGCCAGGGCACAGGAGCACAGCTGGAGGGTGGGAGCAGGGATCTGTCACAGGGCATGGCAGCACAAATAGGTGCTGATCTAGAGCCGGGACCTGCTGTGCTGTGGGTTTTAAGAAATCTGCATAATAATGAASGATTAATTTTTCACCTCTTGGCCCCACATCTACAGAACAGGTTATTTACAGCTTTTCTGGTAAGGAAATTACTCCAGGGCTTGGTTGTGGTTTTTTTTCAAGGGATAAATGAACAAATAAACATCCTGTAGGCTCCATACCTTCTGTCTTCTCCATGGTGGGATCTAACTGGGCTGTCACTTAAGCATCTTCTGACGAGGGCTGAGGAATCACTTTACCCTGAAAAAAGAAATGGATACTTCTAATWTAATAAAATAACACAGCCATGTGAACTTCATCTCTCCTTAAAGCCTGACAAGCCTCCAAAGGCCACCCCCCTCCCACTTCCCATCCTCTGCAGCCCAGTGGTGTCCAAGGCTTTGAAGCTGCTAAAATCAATAGCTCCTTTTCCAGAGGCAACAACTCGTGCTTGACAGACACATCCCAGGGAGCTGGTCCTTGTAAAACATCCCCTGCACTACAGAGGSTTTGACTGCCAGCGAGGATGGACAGACAGACATTTGGGATGGCTTGAGATCGATGGCACAGACTCCTGTGAGCTGGAGATATCCAACTTGATAAAAGCTCCCCGTCAACAGGGATATAAACTACACACAGAAATGACTGGTTTGCCTTTATTTTAAAATCCATAACAAGCAAAGCTTCAAAATTTATGTTGAATCTYGCTCAAATGAAAGCCATTACTTCAGGGCACGTCCCTACTGTTTAAAAGTAGGGATGTGCTTCACCAAATTGCACTGGACCCCAGACAAATTGCTTTCAGCTCAGGGAACAACTTCAGGTGGAGATCTACCACAGCCAACACTGAGATCTTCACATCATTTCTGGGCTGAAATGTAACACATTTCCAGCTCCTTCCCATCACATGGACATGGATGAGACCCTCTTGGAGCACGAGGAATTAAGGCTGGGAACGACCAAGAAAGGTCCTGGGTGAAACTTCTCMCCTCCAGATGCTTTAGAAAGGCACAGGGAGGAGGCAGGGAAGGGTGAGGGAGGTTGGGGCAGCTGGACATCCCAGCAGGAGGCTCCCTGGCTTGTGTGAGAGGGACAGCAATGCTCCAAGTGAGAAGGTCTGGTTTCAATTTCTGCGACAGAGGATGACGTGGGAGTTTCCTGAACAGTAGGTTGTTTGTTTATGATTCTCCTCACAGTATCTAGTTTGGTTCCTGGCCAGAGACGGCCCCACAGCTGCTTGGAAGTCCATCCCTGCTCCTCCAGTGCATCCCTGAGCTATGCAACACCCTCAGGGCAGGACCAGCAGCACAGAGCCTGTGCTGAGCCAGCCCCAGCTCACACCCATCTCATGGACCAAAACACCAGAGTCTGAACTCATTTTCTGCGTGCAGAGCTTTGCCTCAGTGAGGGCTCCAGCACTGACCACAGACCCAGAGCTCCCCAGGAAGGGGCTCCAGCTGACCTTTACCAAAAAACAGCAAAAAAATGAAGTCAGATCCTGCTGTATTGTTACCACAGGRCATTGCCACATCCCTGGAAGTGTCCAAGGCCAGCTTGGACAGGGCTCTGAGCACCCTGGGATGGTGGAAGGTGTCCCTGCCCATGGAATGAGGTGATCTTCAARGYMCCTTMYAACCCAAGCCAYTCTWTGATTCTACAAGGAATACTTTGAAAGATCCAAACCTTTTGAAGAAACAATCAGTTGTCAATCCCGTGGGCATGTTTGTGGTCAATGTACAGCCTTGATGGGAAGCCAGGAAGGTGCCAGCCCAAGGAGAACATCAAAGCTCTCCACAGCTCCAGCAGGGGCACATTGATGCCCACCCAGCACCTCGTGAGCTCCTGGAAAGCTCCTCAAGTGCTCTCCAATAAACCACACTCCTTCTACAAAGCACAACTCCTTCTGTCTCCTCCTGCCAGAGAACAGCACGTGCCAAAACAAACACCAGCCTCTTTCTCAAATGTTGTTTCTTCCCCTTAATTTTCCGACTGCAGCCAATTCCAGCCTGACCAGCTACACTCCGCTCTTCTGGGTCATTTATTCAGAAGGAGGGGGAAAAGCCAGTGAATAGGATGGTTTTTAATATCTAGATAATTGCATTTGGATCATTTATGAGCTGGCTGGGTCCCAACTCTGCAGCCCAAATTGATACTACGACTACTCTCCTTTGACCAATCTACTTCAAAATCGCCTCGTAAAAGGATGCTGAGCGTCCCCAACCAGCTTGCTGATGTTCTCCTGCCCCCTCCGGGGCAGCTCAGGCATGGAGAAGATGGCTTAGAGCCAAAAATGTGCCTCTTTGGACCCCACAGCTGCTCTCCCGTGCCTGTCCCCAAGAAAAATGAGATTAACATAGAAAAAGTCATCTGCCAGAAGCAGCAGACCCCTACAGCCAGGGTCCATAATTTGAGGCAGGGTAACAGTTTTAGGTGCCTCTCCATCCTGCCAAAACCTGTTAGCCTGACCCTCTGCCAGGTTCTGTGCTTGCTGAGTTTTCTCTGTGAAATGAAATTGAAGAACATTTCTTTTTCTCCCCACGCATCGCTGATTCTTACCTTTGCTACACAGCGGGGAGGGTTAATCCAGATTGGAATTAGGCTGTTTATCTCAAGGCAGGAATAAATGCATACAGAAATGGAAACGGAGAAGCCAAATATGTGAGAAGGCAACAGCACAGAGCAAAGTGGTTTTATTCCCGGGGGCAGGGACAATGCACTGTCTTTTTAACCAGCCTGGACTCAAGCACTGGCTCTTYACACTCACATTTAACCCCTCTCTCWCACTCCATCCCACTTGCCAGGCACAGTGAGCAGCTCCCCCATCCACCCCAGCCAGCAGGAAGGAGAGCACCACGCCACCCCCAAACATTTAAATTACAAATTAACTCAACCACATACCACAAATACCCACAAAATCCATTCTCCCAGAGTGTCTTGCTAGTAATTTTAGTTGGGAAACAGTTAACCCTGAGCCTATAAACAACAAAATAACCCACCAGCACGTTAGCACAGTCTCTTAAGCTGTAACACAACACGATCTGAGCTCTGCCTGTCTGTTCTCCTGCACTGCAGCAGCGGCTCCAGCACTTGGTGGTGAAAGGAAAAAGTGGTTAGCCAAGCATTTTGCCAGGTTACCTGCTCAGGCTGGCACCCACAAACCCCCGGGGAGCAGCAGCTCTCGCCTCCCTCCACAGCATCTTCTCCCGGCGGCGAAGGGCTCGGAGCAGCGAGCGGGGCTGGACCCCAGCCTGCTCCAGCAGCTACAAACTTGGTCAGCTGAGCTGTGACCTTGCTCGGAAAGCAAATACAAGTTTAAACCAAGAAGCACAAAAGAGGGATTGATTTTCCAGCAGAGCAGCCCACGGCTCTCGGATGACCTTTGCGAGGACAGCTCAATCCCGGTGCACAAAACGAGTTACTTTTCCACGGAATAGTTCTTTTTCCCAGAAAACACAGAGCACCAAGCGCTGCCCGGGCTGTCGAGGGGGGTGCTGCCTTATCAGGGCTGATAATTGAAGAGGGAGTCAATAATTAACGGCGGCGTTGCTGCTGTACCTGATGCTGCGGCTGCAGCGCTCCGCATGCTGCACCTCCGGGCTGGAGCAYTAGCAATTCCAGGAGCGCCTCTCCCGAGGAAACGCAGCCGCGACTCGCCGGCGGCAGCCTGGGGGGAGCTGCAGGAGGGCTCCGTGTCCCCAGGTCCTCCGGCAGAGCAGGCACAGCCCCCTGTCCCCTGCCGCCGTGTCCATCCATCCGCAGCGCCCCGGGAGATGCCGCACGGCATGGGCGGTGCGGGCAGGGGGCGTCCCGGTGTCCCCGGGGGGACGGTGGCACTCTCCGTGTCACACTCTCCAGCCCTTGGCTCTGGGGTTATCCACCCCAGCTTCCAGCTGGCAGAGCAGACACTGGAACGGGCTGCCCCGAGAAGCTGGGGCTGCCCCCGGATCCCTGGAGGKGGCCAAGGCCAGGCTGGATGGGGCTTGGAGCAGCCTGGGATAGTGGAAGGTGTCCCTGCCCATGGCAAGGGGTGGAACGAGATTTAAGGGCTCTAAGGTCCCTCCCAACCCAAACCAGCCTGGGATTCTGTGATTTTGGGCAGGGTGGCTCAGCGATGGGCAGAGTGCCCGTCCCAAGCCGGTCCTGAGCTCCTGCATTGGCATTCCCCTCGGGCATCCTGGACTGCTGCCCCTCCAGGCTGGCAGCAGGGACAAATCCCTCCGTCTCTGCGCTGAACTTGCAATGGCCTCATGCTTGCAAAGGCCGAGGGCTTCGGGGCTGCAAAACTCCTCCAGGGCTGGGAAAGAAAATCCTGGGAAGTGGAGGCATCCCCTGGGAGCTGGGGGCTCTCACCAGGGACTCCCGTCACAGAGCAGCGCCAGCACCTTTCCCATGGCTGAACGAGCAGCACAGCCCGGGTCTCATGCTGGGGAGGAAAACCACATCTTGTGTGAGAGCAGAGCTGCTGGCGCTGCTCCAGCTCCCTGCACCCCCCAGACGGGACTTTAACACATTAACTTTGAAGAAAAGCAGACAAGTTTTGCCTTTGCAGGAAGCAGAGTATCTGGAGGCGCAGAGAGCCAGCAGGGTTTGTCCTTTTGCCAGCCCCTCTCCGGGGCGCGGATGGGTTAAACTTCCTACCCGAGGAATGAGAAATCACTGAAATTCCGCCTTTCCCAAAGCCTGCCTTTCCCAAAGCCTGCCTTTCCCAAAGCCTGCCTTTCCCAAAGCCTGCCTTTCCCACGCGGCTCCGTCCCACACCGCGCGGGGCCGTGGCTTTCTGCTTTCACAAGCAATTACTGAGCCTGAGCTTCCAAACCAACTCCAGGGCACGCTGGCTCCTTTTTCCTTTTCTGCTGAATTCCTCTGCTTTAGCTACGCTCGYGTGTCTCTTCTGAGCCGCTTGTGTTCTCCAGGCAAAGCAGCACGACGGGAAAAACACACGTATTTCTGTATGATGCTGATTTTCAAGGCATTCTGAGAGAATTGTTGGGTTTTCCCGCTGGACAGACCTAGCAGGAAGCTTTAATTTGGAGCATTTCCTCATTGCAATTACCCACATACGAGCTACAGTTGTTCCCACATTTAATCCCTCCGGAACTGAAGAAGCCTGTGACCCCTTAAATAAGCTTTTAATCGGGAGCTACGGAGGGAAGGAGTCAAAACACGCAAATTAATTAATTATGGGCTGGTGCTTGATGGATTTACATCCAGCCTCCGATAGCTTTGCCCAAGGGGGTTGCTGCAGGATGGGAAGTGGGGAAGGGGCTCACCAAGCCTGTCCCCCAAGCRTGAGAACTGAGGTCGTGGCCTGAAAGTGCTGCTGCTGCTGCTTCACATCAGGCACCGCAGCTGCCGGGGGGTTTGCTCTGCTCCCAYGGATGAGAGGAACCAGACGGCTCTGAAGCGGCTCAGGAGCCATCCCATCCACCCCCCTGGCCACCACTGCTGCCTCCCTGGATGCTGGCAGGGCTGCTGCCCTGCTCTCCCCACAGAGAGAGAATCCCTGTGCGATGGCAGGTTTGGGCTTCACCCCTACTCAGGAGTGTGTCCAGAGGGCTCTGGAATATCCCCAGGGAGGGAGGCTCCACAGCCTCCCTGGACAACCTGCCCAGGGAAGAAGTTCTGCCTCACGTTCAGGTGGAAATTCCCGGGCATCATCTTCTGCCCATTCCTCCTGTCCCACTGCTGGGCACCACTGAGCAGAGCCGGGTCCATCCTTGTCCATCTGACACCTCCCTTTGGACACCTATATCCATGGATGGGGTCCCTTCTCAGCCATCTCTTCTCGACACTGACCAGGCCCAGCTCTCAGAGCCTTTCCYGGGCACAGAGATGCTCCAGGCCCTTCCTCACCTCCACAGCCTCCGCYCCAGGAGCTCCACGTCCCTCTCRTCCTGAGGAGCCCAGAGCTGGACACAGCACTCCAGATGTGCCCCACAGGGCTGAGCAGAGGGGCAGGATCACCCCAGGGTGACCCACAGACAGAGCTGGCCCTCGGCACCCAAAGGGTTACACCCAAACCTGCTCCATCCAGGCGGTCTGGATTGCACAACAACCCCGGCTGCAAATGGACATACCAGGAATAAAAATGGCCTCTCGGGGAATATTTGTTGTAGGGATTTTTCAATTCTGTTTTCACTGCAAAGGAAGAAAAATAAGCCACTTCCAGTCTGCTGGGGACCTGCACACGGGTGGGATCTCTGCTGTGATCCTCTGCCCGCTGGCACAGCCACGGGAAGGAGTTTCCCTCCAGGAGGAAAAAAAAAGAGGTTTGAGAACTTTGTGGGATTAAATAAATACCTAGTTAAATAAAAGCAGTTTAAAGTCCTGGTTTGCACTGCAAGGAGTTGTCATGAGATCTCCCAAAGTGAGAGCAAACAGGGTTGCTGCTGGATGAGGTCTGAGTCCTGGGAGCCCACCAGCCACCTTCCATGTGTGTCTGGCATCACAAAATCACCACTGCCAGTGCCCACAGCATCCCTTGGAACAGCAGCTCGAGGCAGCTGAGCTGACCCAGAATTAAAGTGGGGAGACCAGACAATGGCTGAGCCACTGCTACAAACCCAGCAGCACCCAGGAGGGAAAGTTCCCAAGCTGGATCCATCCCAGCCTGCAGCCACACCACACGTGCTGGGCAGGCCTCCCTCTGTGCTGAGGCACAGCACGACTGGGTTTCRGATGCAAAACCTGTTACTTACGGGAAGAGCCTTCATCCTGGGGCCAGTGGATGGTTTCAGCACATGGCTGAGGACAACAGGACCTTATTGCACCCCAAGAGGAAACTCCCTCGGCTGCTGCCTGCCCGGGGCATCTCCAGAGCAGAGCTGGGAGCTGGAAGCAATTTGGGAGTGCTGGAGAGGGACGAGCTCCTCCTGCAACCCATCAGCTCGTGGCTGATGATGGAGAGGTCCAGGCTGGCCTCCCACCCCCCTGCACAAAAAGCAGGGAGGAGGAGCGGCTGGGGCTGGAGCTGGGGGCTGTGCACATGGAAAACATCCTGGAGGCGTGTGGGGCCTCCCCGGGGCCTGAAGCAGARGGTTCACAAGGAAGCTGAATAATGAACCCTGCACCACTCCATAAAGGAGGGGATCTCCTTCAGCAGCCCCCGGGTGTGCAACCCTTGGTTCTTAACCAGCCATTCCAGCCCTTTCCTTCCCAAAGTCTGTAATAAAGCTGTGTGGATKTGATTTTATTAAAGCTGCTCGTTGCTGTCTAATAAAGGTTATGAGCTTCCTGCCAGCATTTCCATTAGAGACGGGTCAGAGCTGGAGGTATCAGATATCCAAACTCTCTCCCTCCTTTCTGGCTTACCAGGAGGGGAAAACGATCACACATTCACCCCCTCCTCTGATAACCTCTTTTCTGACTGACCTTCAGCTCATTCCAGCCACAGACTCACAAAAGCCTTGGTCAATTCTTGTGATTTTATCCCGTGCCTTGAAAACTGTGGTGTTTTCCCCAAAGTCTTCTTTCCCAGAGCCAGGTGAGCACAAAAAATGCACCCARAGCCCTGAAACAAAAGTGCTCCACAGTCAGAAGGCAGACAAAAAYCTGAGGTGCCTCGTTTCTAACATTTACTCTTCTCTTTGCCTSAATCCCACAAGTTTTGAGGGAAGTTTTGAGGGTCTCTTCCAAGCTGCTGGTTTCTACCTCCTTGACCTTGGGACAAATCAAGCTTTGTTGCCACTGATACTGATTTAGGATACTGATARCTCCCACGTGGTCAAAGAGGGAAATTTTAGGTGCTTTTAGGAAAACCCTGTTGTCTGCACTTCTCTCCTCCTCCCTGGGCAGCCACTGCAATCCCCCACGGAGCCACGGAGCCATTTCCCATCGATTTCTGACCCCAGCCAAGGAGACTCGCATTGATCACGCTCCTGACAAGTTCAAAATCCTCCTCACACTGGAACRTTTCTTTTTCAGGCCACCTGAAACCACTCTCCTCACTGACTGGGGCTGCAGAGAGGGAGGATGTGCCGCCTTCCTCCTCTGCTGGTGATTTCTGTGTGGAGAAGGGGAGCTGGGAGCCCTGGGGCAGCATTTCCCACCTCTCACCCATTTAGGAAATGGGGATTTTCCTCCAGGTTTTTGACCTAGCCTCAGCCACACATTGCTGGTGTCGTTTCAGCTTTGTCACCTACACCACACTCATCCCTGATGGGCAGAGGAACCAGCTGCAGAGATGATTTTAAGATATTCTCACTTTGAAGATGGAGACCTCTGTGTCTGGGTAGGTTTTTCACCATATTTCACATTTCTGACTCCATCAAATTGTCCGCTTGGGCAGCATATTATCCTAATAATGACACCACCTTCCTTTCCATGTGCTGTTTAAACCCTGGGATGGGCAGGACTCGAGGCTTCCCAAAACATGAATTCCCCTGAGGTTTAAAATAAACAGGGTTGAAGCAGGAGCTCCCTGCAGCCGGTTCCTCCCCTCTGCTSTCCCCTCCATTGCCACTGTGAGGATTTCTGCCCCAAGCCATGGGCTCCTTCACACCCCTGCAGCTGGGCTCAGGGTTTTATTGACCAAAATCTGCATCCCGCTGCTCTGGAGCCAGGCAGAGTCACATAACCCCTGTCAAGTGGGGCACCAAATGGAAAATACARTAACTTTCCATATTGACTTTTTGTCCCTCATCAATGGGGCCAGGCCCATCCCTGTGGCTGCTCCCAAAGCTTCCTTAAAAAGACCCAAGATTTGATGAGTTGGGCTGCAATGCACAGTGATGAAAATGCGAGTTTTAAAATATTTGGCAGCTGTAAAACCACCAAGGGAGGGACCTGAATTGGCACTGAGCTGGTGAATGAGCCTGTGTTCATCCAGCAGCCATGTCCCAGGGTCTCAACACYGCTCCTGATTCAAGGAATGCTTTGAGAGAAAACCTCTGCCTCCCAAAAGGTTCCCATTCCAGAGGTTCTTGGGTGGGAAGCAATGCCATATTCCTGCCTGGTGGCAAAGAAATATGTGGGAATGGGACAGACCCAGCACTGCATGAGGGGATGATACCTGAGAGACAAAACCTTCCTCACAACAGGACTTTCTGGAGTGGAGCAGGATGTGTCAGGGTTTTCCTATTCCCAGGGAACTGCACCAGGAGTGGGACAGAGCCCACAGCAGCAACAGGCCCCCTGACACCTCATCTTCCAGCTCCAGGGCTGTTTTAATGGATCCATTCACTGATCCCTCCTCCAGCACAGATTCCCCAGCCAGGTCCCTGCCCATCAGGCTGTCATTTCAGCAGATATATTTATTTTTCAATATTACAACCAAAGTGACAAATAACCAATGATTAATGGAGGTTGCAGGTTTCCCCTCCTCCTTTGCCGTCTCAGGTATCATCTCAGAAATCTCAGCTTTTCCCATTTAGCCCATCCAAAATCAAACACAATCCACCTGGAAGACTGCAAAACACGTCCAAAGGCAAATAAATGCTGATTTTTTTTTTCCACATTGCTGTGGTTGCTACCCTTGCCCTACATGAGCAATGCTATTGGGTGTTCACCAATTTCATTTGGGCAACACAGCTGAAATATTTAATATCCGGGGTGGCTCTGGACAAGGGAAGCCCTTCCTGCTGGTGTCACATCCCAGAGCTGTCAGGAAAATGAGATATCCCTGAAAAGCCCACCCCTGCACGGTGAACATCACACCCAGAGCATCCAGACCACGACTTCCTCCATCCTGAACTCCCGTGAACTTCCAGCTGACATTATCCAGCCCGCGTTCTGCTTCCTCAGGGGCCACCCAGCTCCTTCTGCAGCTCAGCGATGTGCACCCACCACAGCAGCTCCTGATCGCTCCGGGAGCACAGCCCGAGCTCTCGGGCCGGCTGGAATCCGCGGCCACTGGGAGCAAGCTGCGCTTGAGGGAAGAGCAAGAGCCCAGGAGGGAGGCTGCCCGGGGCACGGCTGCCCGGGGCTGCTCACAATGCAGCGAGCGCGGCCGCGGAACGGCGATGCTGCCTGCGAGGGAGAGCGCTGCCCGGCCCTGCTGCCCCTCCGGGACACGGGGAACCCGGCACAGCCCCGGCCACAGCCAGAAATGAGTTTCGGTGCCAGGAGCTGCTCGGTCCGAGCGGCTGGAACGCGGGCAAGGAAACGGGGAGAGGCYGCGGGCAGCGGGGGGAGACCTCGCTCGGCCCGGAGGCTGGGCTGGGGCTTGGCTGAGCCACATCGTCAAGGCTAGGCGGGGGTTTATGGCTCGGCTTTGAGGCTAAACACAGCGCTGGGGATTTCCACTGCAGTGCCAGGGCCTGGGAGCCCTTCCCAGCCCTCGCACGGTGACCTCTGGGGGTCCCAGCAGGGCTCGGAGCTTTCCTGCCCTCTCCCAGCTGCCCAGCCACGCTCAGTGCCCCCATCCCGGAGCCAGGCGTGCTCTGGAAACGCTCCCGTCCCGAGCGAGCCACGGCTGATGCTGCCCCGGGCAGCCACGCCAGGGGCCAAGAGCCCGGAGCACCCCCGGAGCATCCTTGGAGCACCCCCCGAGCACTCCCGGAGCATCCTTGGAGCACCCCCCGAGCACTCCCGGAGCGTCCTTGGAGCAGACCCAGGAGCACCCCTGGAGCGCCCTCCAAAGCGCTCCCAGCCATTCCCTGAGCACCCTGGAGCATCCCTGAGCACTTCCCAAACACCTCTCTGACCATCCTCCAGTGCACCCCAGGAGCAACCTCCGAGGCACCCCCAGCGCACCCCCGAGCCTCCCCAGCGCTCCCCCCGTGCCCCCGGGCAGCCCCGGACACGGAGCCCGACCCGCAGCGCCCCGTGCCCGCTGTCCCTGCCCCGTGCCCGCTGTCCCTGCCCGGTGCCCGCAGCACCCCGTGCCCGCTGTCCCTCCCGGTGCCCGCTGTCCCTGCCCGGTGCCCGGTGCCCGCTGTCCCTCCCGGTGCCCGGTGCCCGCTGTCCCTGCCCGGTGCCCGCTGTCCCTCCCGGTGCCCGGTGCCCGCTGTCCCTCCCGGTGCCCGCCGTCCCGCCCGGCGCGGCCGTACCTGCCCGGGCAGAGCCAGCGCGGCGCTCCCGCTGCCTCCTCCGGGAGGGACCCGAGGCGGGCCCGGGGGCGGGGCGGGACCCGGTGCCCTCCCCCGGGCAGCGGGGCCGGGGGCGGCCCGAATGGGCTGCAGGCGGGACGGCGGGAGCCCGGGGAGCGCCTGATGTGGGAGGCCGCTTTTTGGAATTTTTTTTTTTTTTTTTAACTTTCCCTCATGCCCGCTGTATTCGGCTGAACGCTTTATTTATACTTTTTAGCTCATCCTGTTTGCACAGATGCGGATCAAGAGCGGTGGGAAGGAAGGGAAGTCTGCGGGGATGGGCTCGGGATGCAGAAGTTGAAGTGATTTTGCACCAGCTGTGCTCTGGCTCGGCCCTTCAGCCCCGCCCGGTTCACTTCGGGCCCTTGTTCCTCGATGCAATCACATGGAAAATGCAAAGAAAAGGGAATCTGGGTGTTAGTCTCTGAGCCTCCACATGTGCCCAATCCCATGTGCTCATCCAGCTGCACCAAGTGAGGACAGGCAGAAATCAGTTTAGTGATGCCAAATAATTCCTTCAGCACTAGGTAAAGCTTTTGATTTTCCTTGTCTTTGAGGCAGGGGGGCAAATCCCAGCCCTGCTCCAGCTGTTGCRGAGCGTGGGAGAGCAGCAGCTCCAGGGATGCTGGGGCAGCACATGATCTCCAYGATCTCCATCTGGGCCAGGAACTCAGCATCCAGTGGGGATGATGTGGCCCACTGGGATCCCCCCTTCCTTCCAGAAGAACCCAAAGACCTTTAAACTCTGACTGGGAACGTCACAGGGGCAGATCCGAGGGTTGGGCTCTGGCTGCTGCCCAACCACCCAGCAATTCCAGAGTCCTCCTGGCAGTGCCCAGGCTCCTGCTAAGCAGGGAGGAATAAAATATCCCATCACCCAGCTCAGGAGTGAGCGGGGCTCTGCCCTCCTTTCCATGTGAGGGGCTCAGGTGCTGAGTGAGAGGAACAYATTTCCTGAGGAGTCCAACAACAGATAGAGAACTAAGGGGGAAGTGTGGGATCCTTCAGGCTTCCCAGGRCAGCCCTGCCTCTGCTGCTTGGGGTATTCTGGCAGTGCCCAAAAGAGAGAGATCATGGTACTGGTTTGGGGTTTTTTTTTGCTGATGGAGGTGGGGAGGTGATTCTGACATTATTTTCTTCCTTCAGTCCTGATCAACAAACMAACTTTGATGTGCAGCCATGGCCTCGGAGACACAGCTCCTCTCCTGCTGCTCCTGGGGCTGTGCACTTATCCATTACCCATTCCTAGTGCTCATCCCAAAGCCATGATGATCCCTGAGCCCCAATGACAACAACGAGGTTTTTGCAGCAGGAACTTTGGGTACCAACAGGAAGCTCTTGTGGTCGCAGATATTCAGCTGCACTTGGTTTTGTTCTTTTTTCYCTGGGGTTAGATTAAAGTGCTCAAAGGTGTGTGCGTGTGGGGTAAGAAGCTGTGGTGGCAGCTCACAGCACACATTTCTGTAAGTGTGCCTCAGAAAAGCACCAACTACCAAAAACCCCATTTTGGAGGAAACAGCCAAACCCATTTCCCCTTTTCAGCCACTGAAGTTCTACTTGCTCAACAGCCAGAGGAAAAAGAGTCTTTTCCATGAGCTGTAGGTGCTTGGAAATGTATACAGAGATGTGGCTAACTTGTGTGACCCCTCTTTAACCCCAGAGAATAAATGGAGCTTTCAAACAATCCGGGACAAACAAGGAGAACTTTGCTGTCTGCACAAACGAAACCCGATAATTTGTTTAAAAGCGGATTAGGTGAATCTGGGGAGCGCTCCAAGGTGGCTCATACACACGAATATCCAAGAATCCTCTGAGGTGCTSCTTGCCAGGARCTGGGAGGGGACACCAGGAATGCAGCCACAGCCTCTCCCTGCCCRTCATGTCCCACTGTGTCCTGCAGCTCCCCGCTCGGGCAGCGTCAGGGCCGCGCTCCCCGCGCTGAATTTCCATCCTGCAGAGTTCAGCTATTCTTAGGCGAGGTTGTGAGTCATTAAGCGCTTTCAGATTGTTTATTTGTCAAGCCACAGGCACTYAGATTTACTTCTGAAGCCAGACAAGCCCCTCCAAGGATCTGTGTGTGCCACAGAAATTACTAGGTGAAATTCCACGGCGGGAGGTCAGCCCGGAACGCTGCGCGCCAGATCCGCCCAAGGGCTCCTTTTCAAAGGTCACTATAAGAGGGGAAAAGGACAACAAGAAGAATGTGGTTTCCTACAGCCCCTCACCACCTGATTCAGCTTTTATGTGTGTTTTTAAAGAGAAGCACTGGACTTTTGCTGGCTGGGAAATGCCTTGGAGGGAGAGTGGTGGTTTGGATGGGGAAGGGACTCCCTGGGGAAGAAGGTTTCCCCACAGGGGTGGGATTCGACCCTCCTGGAGGCCCTGCAGCTGCCAAGGGCAGCCAGACAGGAGCAGGGAGAGGCTCCTGCCCTGTGCTGGGAGGAAAACAGAGTTGATGTTGTGTCCAGAGCCTGCAGTGCCAGGGCAGGCTGATGTGATGCAGCCCCTTTGGAAAGGCAGTACAGAATCACTACTGTTCTATAGAATGTCACGTTTGTGCCAACATCCATTTTTGTAGATTCTCTGCAAACTTCTGCCGTGCTCACAGAGCTGCCTTGTATGGAGTGGGAATGCCAAAAGCCTGCCCCATCCACCTGCCAGGCCTGTGGCCTTCCCCTTTTGGCTGGCTGCATGAACGGGGCAAAATGCTTCTGCCAGTATCTGGGTGCTGCAGGAATACAAATATCAACCCTGCAAAGCAGCTCCATTTGGGAGGGGTTTATGGATCAAGCCRTGATTATCAGGAAACTTGACTGTGCATCCCCTTTCACACCCCAAAGTCAGTGCTTCCCTACACATTCCAGCCAGCTGGATGCAGGCAGGAAAAATTGTGGAGTGTAGACACAACCTCTGTGTCCAAGAGAAGAAACAGCCTCCAGGAACCAACCTGCTGCTCATTCAGCCCTGTGCCACATCCTGGGATCCTCAAAGTGATATGGAAAAGACTTCATTTGCTTATGGCACACAGATCACCCTTGTGATGTTCACATCAAACCACGTGGGCTTGCCTGGCAAATAAATTKSCTGTAGTTGTCTTCCCAAAAGAAATTGTTATGTCCTTGGAAGTATCTGGGTTGCCTAGAGAAGCTGTGGCTGCCCCTGGATCCCTRGAAGTGTCCAAGGCCAGGCTGGACAGGGCTTGGAGCAACCTGGAATACTGGGAGSTGTCCCTGCCCATGGCAGGGGGTGCAATGGGATGAACTTTAAGGTCCCTTCCAACCCAAACCAGTGTGGGATTCTGCAATGAATAAGAAATGCTGCTGTTCTTAGCTCAGGTGGCCCTGGCACAGCCACAGCTGGAATTCACACATCCATTGACAGACTCCAAATCTACTCAAAGGGAAYTTCTTTGCTCAGTTGTCCCTTGTAAAGTGGTTCTCATTTTTCCATACATCTCTTGTGGACAGGTGTGTGCTCATGGCCCTGGGCTTACTGTGCTGCTGCTCCTCTTAGGAGAGGGCACCCATTCACATCACAGAGAGAGCTCAGCTGTTCCCTGCCCTAGCTTTGGTTCCCTGGATTTTCACTCATGTGTCATTTGTCCCCCTGCTCCGTGGTCTGGTTCCCACTCACGCTGGGAGCTCCTGCCCTTCAGCACTGGTTCAGTGCCTGATGACTCAGGGGCCAGCTCCTCAGCAATCCTCCCCAGGAGCTGCACCTAGAGAAGCCCTAGAGATCCCTCCAGTTCCATCCTCCAGGCTGAAGGGTCAAATGTGACCCGTTGGCTTGGCAGGGATAAAGATGTTACCTGCTAGAAAACTGCCAATTCTCTTTAAAAGCCAAGCAAGGGCATCTAGTGATGTTCTTGGTGCTGTGAACTCACACACTGCAGGAGAAGCTGGTTTTGCTGCACACCTCCCTCCTGTGACCCACTTACAGCCTCTTCTTGTACCACAGGTGGGGCAGGTGGAGGAGCTGATCTACCCCTGCACACCTCAACAGCACCAATGCTTCCATCAAGTTTCACTTTCACTTGAGCCATTCACTCTCTCACAGGGCGATGTTTGTGGCTGTAACAAAGGTGTGTGTTTAATTTGTATATACATCAAGGCTCTGGGATGGGCAAAGAATCTGACAGGATCCCATTCTTCAGCTGGGATTCCAGCAGGGAGTTCAGAAATTCCCAAGGGAATGGCTCTGTGGTGGGGACAAGACCTGGCACAGTTCTGGATGAGGGCAGCACAGGCTCAGCAGCTCCCTGCTTGAGGTGGCTGTGTKGGGCTCACTTTGCTGTGTAATTCCTTAAAACCTGGCAGAAATGGCTCTGCTATGGAGAAAAACAAGTACTCACCTGGTGATTCTTTTTTCTTCTTTTTTCTCCTGCCAAGGTGGGGATTAAATGCATAAGATGGAATTTCTTGTTGGGACTCAGATGTTTGTTAGTTCTTATCTCTGTCACAGTCTCACAAACCCTGAGTTCTGCAGCACTTCACTCTGACAAACTGAAAATGGAGCCCCATCTCTGTCTGCAAGGCCTTTTAAGGATAAACTGTSCAATYAAGAAATGACAYCTMAATTRTTTTTACTTTTAACCCAATAACCAACCACCCATGGCTGCAATGGGGACTTTTCTATCCAATTACACAGAACCACACAAACCCATGGAGAAGGTAAAGAAGAAGGTGAAGAAGGAGGACGAGCCTTCGCTCTAAAACCTCCATCTTGCTTTATATATATTCCTTTATTCTAAACCCTTAAACTCTGAGTTTCCCACCCTGTGATATCACACCCTTCTATTCAAWCTGCWCACCCACAATCCCAGTTCTGTCATTCCAGTTTGGAAGCTTCTCCACRGCCTCAGGTCARTGCAGTGTTCTCYTGGGGGTCAGAGCCTGGCAGCACAGAAAGGCTGAAATTCYCACTAACCTGGGTTCCAACACTGACCTGAATCTTAAACCTTTATAACGGTGGCCTCGTGTCCCTAGGTGTGGATGAGGAATTCCAGAATCCCTTCTAGGAATGTCTGTCAGTGGAGATGCTGCCAGCAGATGGTGCAAGCACGTGCAGGTCGGGCTCTCTCCTTCCTGTGCTTCCAGGAGTGAGGAACAGCTCTGTGCGATGTCATTCCGACCTGAGAGCGGAGACGGGCAGGGATTTTGTGTGCATTTTTATTTTGGTTGTGGTTTGCAATGCAGCACCTGCCTTCTGATGTGAATTCCAGCCCCTAGTAGCAAACTGCCTCTGCTACCAGAGAAGCTCTGGATCCGTGCTTATATCAAACAGAGCAGCAGGCTGAGAGCTGGGGAAGAAAATATGCACAGCCAGGTAAAAACTGGGGAAAACATCCTTAGGATGCAACAGCACCACACACAGAACATCCCCTTTTTTTCTGCAGCTTTCCTTTCAGACAGACCTGAGGAGAATATTCTGTTTCAGACCTGGCCACAGAAGCCTCTTGCCCCTTGGCAGATTTTCAGAAGCACACATTTATATCATTATGAACTAATTAATCTACTTTATCTCTACATTATGGGTGCAATTATTGCTATTTTCTGAGATATCACCCATGCAYATGTAGCTCTAGGAAGTTCACACATCACATCCAACTGTGTTTTCTCCTAGGAGGGAGATAAACAAGAGCCAAGGCTGTGCTATCAGTGGCTAAATACCTTGACCTCCAAACTTATAAACTCTCCCACATGGAGGAACTTGTTATGGTTTGTGCTTAGACAAGCTCATGGTTYGTGGCTGACATTTGCCTTCTGCAGCTGAAAATAAAGGAGCTCCTTGCAGGCTGTCCGTGGAGTTTACAGAACTGCAGCAATTCCTGATTTATTCTTTCCTGCCTCCCCTAAAATCTGTATCTTTACGGATGCCAGAAAACAGCTGGCCACAGAGGTCAAGGTTTTGGGCCAGGTTTTACTTGGCAGAGGCTGAAGCTGCTSTAAAGCCCAGGTGGGAATGAGTTGCTCTGTGGCCCAAACTAGGATCTGACTCGCACAGAAGACAGTGGCTCTGCTGCTGCCTCACCCCCTCAGTCTGACATCCAATTGCCCAAACTCACCCTGTTTTATTGCCAGAGCCAGGCACAGCCTGCAGAGGTGCTGCTCTCACAGGGACTGGAGTTCTGCAGTGGCCAAATTGTTCCCACGTGCCCCGAGGCAGCAGCAGCAGCAAAGTGAAAGGAAGGGTTATGAAATGATCTGAGATGCTCTCAAAGCAGATGTAGCTCGTCAAGCAGGCATAATTCAGGGTTTGTGACATTCCCAGGCTGCTTGCTGTGGGAAGAGTCAGATTTCCTTTCCTGTGGAGTAAAGAAAGTCAGACAATTTGTTCCTGTTTCTGGCTGTGAAAGGGCACAGAGTCTGCAAGAACCGTGGGGATCACCAAACAATAAAATCCCTAAATATTCCTTTCTGTTCCTTGYGCCCAAAGCCAGTCCTGTCCTGATGTTTTATAGTCAGTATTCTTATKAGTCTGAATGGTTTCTTACCTTTTCTGTGTGGGGAATTTGACCAAGAGTCCCATTCCTCAGGAATAAAATGAGTTTTACCCGGCGTGGGCTGCAGAACTTCCCACCCCGAGGTCCCCGTGTGATCCAAGGCTGCTGAAAGAGCACATTGTCTGCACACAATCTGCACCAAAACTCACAGAATAATTCTAACAATACCAGAGCCCTGACAGATTTATAGRCCTATCACTGATATGGCTGCAGGCTCTGGAAATTGATTTATAGGATTCAGCAACAGCTAAAGGTTGGGGAGGTTTTCCCCTGCTGGGAATCGTGCTCTGTACTGGAGGCTGCCTCCAGGACTCCAGAAATCCCATCTCTAGGGAATATGCTCCTTCCAGGCATTTCATGTGGTTATTTTTGGCTGTGCCTGTGAAGATTTCTGGTCTCCCAGCACAGCTATTTTTGTAACACATGGCTGTGAAGTCCATAGTATTGGACATAATTTGATTTTGCACATTGGACCCTACGTAAGGAATCACTGCCTCCTGCACCTGCTCCTCCTTTGGCCTGTGCCTGAAACACTCCTTTACTGCATGGAGTGAGGCTTCATGAGACAACAGTTCCTTTATGGAGTGTGCTAAGCTGCCATCAGTATTTAATTAGGTGTTACTGTGGSTTTGGAGAGATACAGAAAAAAATAATCCCCATTTCCTTGCATTTAAACAGAACCTTTTCCTGCTGGAAAAATTTCCCTGCGTTAAGAACTGACAGGGAGCCGTATTTTAAAAGGGGGCATAAAAATCTGAGAGGGTGAGAGGCTGGTGAAGAGGAGATTTGAGGGAGCTGAGGGTTTTTCCTGGGTGGGAAGGAGCTGCTGGATGGCAGGTCTGAGATGGAGCTGTGTGGGTGTCTCTGAGGCAGCACAGCTCCATGTCAGGCTGGTGGGGGAAGCTTCTTCCCAACCAGGGCAGCTCCTGAAAATAAATCATGGCTTCGGGGGCATTTTGTAATGAATCAGCAAAGCAGGCTGTCCTGGGCATCCAGGGGCTGGCACCGCCTGGATTCCTCCCTGTGCCCCAAACTTTGGATCCAGCAACGGCCTGGACTGGGATTACAGCTGATGAACTCATCAGTGAAAGGTGAGAGGGAAGAAAGAAGAGGCGGAAGGGTGACTGTGCTGCCTAATTAAAAAAAATCAATCAACTGACAGACCTGCAGCTAAGATTTCACCCCAGTTTTCCATCCAGGTGGCAGAGGGGAAGCTTAAATATCACTCAGAATGTSTCACAATTATATTGGCTTTGTCTCTCAAAGCCAGAGAGAACTAATTTAGAGTGGAAATTAAAAATGACATATGCATGGTTTGGTTAAAATAACGATGATGGGGAATTAGGGAGCAATTTGTGAGTATGTTAAGAGAGAGAAATTATTTACAGCAGGCTGAGGGCTCTATGTAATCAGATGAAATTACCAGCAAAAAAAGTAAAACAGGAAGTTTTCATTTTAATTTTAAAAATCCAGGAAGCAGACCTGACCCTGAGCCCTGCTGGGCTGCACAGCAGCTCAGTACAGACCTCTTTAAATGGAGCATTTGGGAATTGTCCCCACACCATGGGAAAAGAGCAGGTAAAGCTGTTCCAAACACGTGCTGAGTGAGTATTCTCAGAGGTGTTGGGCTCACCCATGTACTGCTTGTGTGGCAGATGCATTTGTGTATTGAAATAATGATTATACCTATGGAAACGGAGCTGGCTGCTTCATTAGCCAAAAAAAAAAAAATGTAACACACAGACCAGAGCCCCATCACCACCATGAGAAATGCTGTGTGCACTTCCAGTCCCCCAAAGTTGCTCTGCAAACATCTCCCTTCCCTCCTTCCCTCAGTTACTGCCCCTGAAAAGTCAAACCATGAGCCTGGCAATGTCCCCAAGCCTGACTTTACCCAAGTCTTGCCCTTCTGATGTCACTGATGGCGTTCCTAGGCACGAGCACACCTGGAGTTCAGCTAACACATGAAATGAGGAATTACCTAACGTGGACTTAGACTCAGCCTGGAGAACCCTTGGATATAAATAGTCTTTTCTCATGTTTGCTGAAGCAGATTGCACAGCACGCACTGGGCAGGGCAGGCCTTGGCTGAGGCRAGCAGCAGGGTCAGGTTTAGGGGCAAATCACACAGCACAATCACACCAGCCTGGAGCCCAGCCCCAGGGCCCAAACACTCCCAGATTTTCTCATTACAGCCCCAGGTTTGAGTGCCCAGCACCTTCCAGCTGCCACTGAAGTGACTCCTCAGCCAACGTCTCAAACCAGTGATGCCTCAGGGTTTGGGTTTTATATTTTTACATTCTGTGCTGCTTTAGTGTGTGGGTCTGGGCTTTACATGAGGGGATGCTGAGCTCTGTGCACAGAGCAGGGAGACAAAACAATTCCTGCTCCAGCTGGGCACCAAGGACAAATGATCCCAATCTCAGCCCCAGAGCACAAACACCGTGGGCTGCAGAGAGAAAAACAAGCAGGGTGGGACTGCAGGGGCTAAAGCTGGAATGGGACAMTGAACTGCAAGGTGCAAATGGAGCAGAACTGATCCCAGGGACAGACCCCGTGCCCGCTGGTGCATTTTGGGGCCATTTTGGTTCATCTTGGGTGCAGCCCTGGCTGGGCTCTTGTGCTGCCCAAGGTGGATCCATGGAGGAGATCCTTGGAATCAATCCCTGCTTTATTCTGGAACTCTGCCCWGCCTCTGCTCCAGGGCASCCTGMACAAGGCATCATCACACAGACTTAATTAATCACTTTATTAATCAGCCAAGCACTTCCAGGACCTTGGGGCACCACCCACCTGGATAAGACTCTTGTCTCACACAAAAGAGCCTCTGTAGTCCTGAGTGTCCATTAACTGCAGGGACCTCGGGCAGTGTTTGCTGAGTGGAGCTAAAGTTCACACGGCAGAGCTGCGGGGGAAATCCATCCATCCATCCGTGCTCACTGGGAATGCAGAGTCCCAACAGCTTCTGGGGAGCTCTGGGCATCCCACAGGCCAAGGAAATAAATCAAAATATTCACCTTGGGAATCTGAACCCTGCGTGTGCAGGTTCATGTGGATATTTTATCTGTAAGAGCAATCAAAACCTGTGCAGGAGCATAGCCGTGACTGTTGGAATATACACACTTGGAATATACACAATTCTTTCCATAAGTCAAAWGAGTATTTAGGGATAGTGACCTGCTGTAATAATTAATTGATGCAGTAGCAAAAAACATCTGAAAATATTGCACGACTGCAAAAAAAAAAAAAAAAAGTTATTTTTGTGGAGTTCAGTTTGCTTTAGTGCTTAACAGGAGTGCCACATTCAGGGGAGGCAGCAGCAGCTGGTCCTGGGGAACCTCAGCTTTTGAGGGCTCAAATTTGGGGTAATTCACCCCAAAATCCAGATCTGGGTATTGCCCAAAGTCAGYTATGTAACTAAACCTGTAAAATATCTTACGTGAATAAACTTTCCTGTTAGAAAACCTTTATGTATAAGCAATGTRCATCCTTTGTGTACAGGCTGGAGGTCCTGAAGGGGCCAGTTTAAAGAGCAGAACGCAAGAATTTACAGCATTTCCCACATTCCAGCCCCTACACCGCCAGTTTTGCAGCCCTAACAGCCTCGGTGATAACTACAATTCACTGCGGGGGGGCACAGGTGGGCCCTCAGGGCCGGGCAGCACTGGGAATTCCCGTAGCAATGTGCGGTTTTTATAGCAAAGCGCGGGAAGGCTCCGCGCCGGGCACTGCGGGCCGGGCCCTCAGGGCGTGAGGGGAAACGGAGCCGCCGCCTCTGATTGGCCGAGCAGCGAAGGGGGCGTGGTCACAGCGGGACCAACCCACCTCCCGCCGGCGGGGGGGAGTAAGGGCTCTCCCCACGCAAATGGTACAGCCCGAACCCGAGCCCTTTGGCCGGGCCGTTACCAGCGCCCGCGCGCGCCCAGGCAGGACCCAYAGCGGGCTGCCCGCCGCGCTGCCTGATACAGCGGCGGCCTTGCGGAGCCGGTTGCGGCGTAGCTCCGACGCCCAGCCGCCRCCGCTCTGTCCGCCGGCTCCCGGCAGACGCCCCGCCGCCGCTCGTCATGGCTTTTGCCCGCCGGCCTGCCCCGGCGGGGCGCGCTCGGTTTTCCGGCGTTCTCGCGGGGCGGCCGCCGGCGGGGCGGGGGGGTTGCGGCGCGAGGCGGGGCGCGCGCGGGGCGGGGGGGTCCTCGTCGGCGCGCGGAAAAAAACGCGCCAAGTTCGCTGACGGTGTCCCCGCGGTCTCCATGGCAACGGCGAGCGGGAGCGGGGCCGGCATGTAGCGGTGAGTGAGGGGGAGCGGCCGCACCGCGGCCTCGGGCCCCGCCGGCCGCGGGGAACATGCGGGGGGCGCGGGGGGGCGGCCCGAGCCCGGGGCGGGGGGCGGCGGGTCCGCGCTCGGCCCCCTCGGGGAGTAAATGGCGCCTGGTGTGCGCGTGTGTGTGTGTGTGCGCGCCAGGTGTGAGCGCCCCGGCCGCGCCCCGCAGGAACCATGCCCGGCGTCCTGCCCGGCGACAGCGCCAGGGCCAGCCCCTCCAAGAAGAACAGGCTGTCGCTGAAGCTCTTTCAGAAGAAGGAGGCGAAGCGAGTGCTGGATTTCATCGAGGCGCAGGAAAATGAGCCGAAGGGCGCGGAGTTCCGAGGCGCCGAGATGTGAGTGCCGCGCGGGAGAAGTTGTGTGGCGGCGCCGCGGCGGGCTCGGGCTCATCCATCCATCCATCCTTCCCTCCATCCTGCCTTCCTTCCCCGCTCCTTTCGCTTTCGTGTTCTCGCAGCAATAACGCGCTGCAGCACGCGCTCCATGCAGTGAATTAACGTGCGCTTCAATTAAATGAATTAACACGCGCTTTCGTTAAATTAACGTCCGGGCGGCCTCGGCAGGCTGAGCCGACTCATTGCTGTGCCCAATTCCTGTTTCGAGAAAGCGGCTGTGCCGCACCGGGAATGTTCAGTTGGCACAAACTTTGGGATCGCGTGCTCAAGTTAGTTTTTAAAACCTATTTAGTCGCTGTAACCAACTTCTGATAACTCTTCTAAGAAAATAAGGTTTTTTCTGCTGCAATTTACTCTTTTGATATTTTGGATTTTTTCTTTTGGTGTTTAGTTGGCACAAACTTTGGGATCAGTGGAAAAACTTATTTTGCTTCAATTTAATATAACTAGTTACTGTGTCACTGATTCATATTAAAGTTTAATTTTCTGCAAAGTGAGCTTTAATGGAATTATGTAGGATCTTTAATTGTGGGGTTGGCTGTCATTCATTGGGGCTTTTCAGGCCCTGAGCAAATCTATTTAATTGCTGGTTAGGGATTTAAATAGGAAAAAAGGAAATTGTGGTCAGTTAGAAATAGTTGGAGACTTTGAAATTTGGTTGTGTCATTACAGTATATTAATCACTTCTATCAGTAATTAATGATAATCAGTGTCTAGTGTGTCRGGTTTATTGGTTTCTTTTTTAAGATATTTTTTCTGGTTTTATGCTTTGACTTTGCATCCAGAAATGATGTGACTGGATCAGGGGACAACGTAAAAATACATTCTAGGCACATTTTTTCTGTCTTATGAATGAAGAAAGAACATTCAAAAGTATCTAAATATGAAATTTTCATTCCATTAAATCAGTCTCCTGCTATTTGATATGTTGGAACTTAGAGCAGGTTTTCCTCCTGTGTGGTTTTGGGTGGGTTCTGAGGAGTCAGAGTGAATTCAGACACRCTTTTGCAGGGTTTAGATCTGCATTTCTCAGTGCTGAATCCTCTGAGGTGGGCAGAGAGGAAGGAGTGCTTTTWCCAGAGTGTCTCTTACCCCGTTTATTTCTCTGTTTCCCAGTGACCAGGTGGTTCCTGCTGCACAGCCCCCCTCCCTTGTCAGCTGTGAGAAAAAAGACAACATGCTGCCTTTTGTGGGCTTGAACAACCTGGGCAACACCTGCTACCTGAACAGTGTCCTGCAGGTGAGGCCATGGCCAGGGGGGCTCCAAAAGGGACGTTTTAATCCAGCACAAACGGGGGAAATTGGTTTATTCTGGGTGCAGTGAAAAGAGCATCTCATTACAGCAGGGAAATAAAGATGCTGCTGCAGGAAATGTGTGCCCTGTGGTTGTCCTGATTGGGAAATTCTTCAGATCCATACTCAGGGCTCCTCCCTGCTGTGAAAAATCCTGGATCTTTGTGTGCCTGGGGAGGTGCAAAGCTGTGTGGATTATAAATGTGCATTTATGTGTGGAATAACTTCTTACACCAGTTATTCTCGTGTTTTCAACTGTTGCTTTCAGGTATTATATTTTTGTCCTGGTTTTAAAACTGGAGTAAAACATTTATATAACATCATTTCAAAGAAGAGAGAATCTTCAAAGGATGAAGGAGAGCAAAAGGCAGAGAAGGTAACAAATCCCCACGTGTTCTTTGTTTGTAACCTTGCAAGCGAGGCTGTCCTGAATGCAGGGAARATGTAACTGATTTCTGTTCTTAAGAACCTTTTCAGCACTGTTTTCTGCACTGTTACTTCAGGTGAAGATGTATTTGAGTTGTTTTGAGSTTTAGCACAAGTTCTATACAGAGGAAATTTGAGGAAGATACCTGACCATGTTTCTGGCACAAAGATAATTATGAAACAGTGCCTGGAGCTGAAGTTTGGGCAAGGATGGTTTGGGATTTTAAACCAGTGGTTAATTGGGCTTTATGTTTGTTTCCTACTTGAAAAAAAACCAAAATACTGTCTGAAACCCACCTGCCTCCCATAGCAGACAAAAAAATTCAGCCAAATATAGAAAACCAAGGGGGGGGGAAGAGAGAAAAATGTTAATTTGTGATTGATGTACCTGTTGCAAGTGTTCATATTCCTTTTACATTGTCATTGCAGGGAGGCTGTAAAGAAGATCCCTTGGCAAGTTATGAACTCATCTGCAGTTTGCACTCCTTGATCCTTTCAGTTGAGCAGCTTCAAGCCAGTTTTCTCCTGAACCCAGAGAAATACACGGATGAATTGGCCACGCAGCCCCGCAGGCTGCTGAACACCCTCAGGTACAAATCCCCCCAAATGCTGACAGAATTCTGTCCTGACATTTCCAGGCCATTACACTGCCCAGCCTTAGAGGCTGCTGGTGCAAGGTAGATGGCCTTAAATTTGGGGTGGCCTTGCAGGCAGCAAGATTTTTGTGCTTATTGTCGGCACCGTGGCGTTGGAAATTGGAAAATAAATTCTAAGACTGTAATGCACAWGGGGTTTAAAACAGTGCTTAGGTACAGAAGTGTTATTAAATTACAGAGAGGTTTGGGTTGGAAGGKACKTTAAAGCCATGGGCAGGGACACTTCCCACAATCCCAGGGTGCTCCAATCCCTGTCCAGCCTGGCCTGGGACACTTCAGGGATGGGAAGGATCCCCTTGGAGCTGAGGAGCTCCAGCGCTGGGTGTGTGTAAATCCTGAAGGCAGAACCTTCCCCCAGCTCTGTGACAGAGAGGACACGTGATCCTCCATGACTTCTAAATCCCCGATTTCAGTCTCAAATCACATTCCCCAGTTAGCAGAGGATACCAAACCCTCATTTTTGCTCCTTTCTTTGCACAGAGAGCTGAACCCCATGTACGAAGGGTACCTGCAGCACGATGCCCAGGAGGTGCTGCAGTGTATCCTGGGCAACATCCAGGAAACCTGCCAGCTGCTGAAGAAGGAAGAGCTGAACAAACTGCCTGTGGAAGAGCCTGCAGCTAAACTGGAGGAAAAACCCAGCCAAAACTCTGAGAGCAATGGGTGTGTGAGCCCTGCTGAGGAGGAGGATCCCAGCCCGGGCAGCCACGGCGGAGACGCGGCCAAGGAGAAGCTGCTCAAGGGAAACGGGAAAAGGAAAAGCGACGCCGAGGGCGGCAACGCCAAGAAAAAATCCAAAGTATCAAAAGAGCAAATTGCAGCAGAAGAAAATCAAAGACAAACCAGGTCCAAGAGGAAAGCCACGGGAGAAAAGATGGAAAACCAAACGGATGCCATCGCCAAGTGTTCCGGGGAGAGCGAGAGCGCCAAGCCCACGCAGAAAAAGTCGCGCCTTAGGTTAAACTGGTTAAAATCTTCCTGCAAACAGCCCAGTATTCTGTCCAAATTTTACAGTCTAGGAAAGTTAACTACAAACTTGGGATCCAAAGAGCCAGGGAAAGAATATGACTGTGAGTTCGAAGAGTCAGCTGTCAAGTGTGAAAATGGTGACAGTAAAGAAGAATATCATGAACCAGCGTCTCCTGTGGAAAGCCATCATGGAAAAGGAACTGAAAAAGAACCAAAAAAGGAAGGTTGGTGCACAAGTGGATGGGCTTAAAATTAGTAGGATTAAGAAAGTACAATGCGTGGGAAGTCAGCCTTCAGACTGCACAGCCTGCAGAGCTCTAAACACAAAATTAGATTTTTCAGGAATTGAAGATGATTTTTAGGAAAGAGAATTTATTTTTATAYGTGTTTGTAAATTTTTTTTCTTTTAGAACTTGACCTGTTTAGCTTAGATCTCGAGGCATTTCTCTTAACATTCTGTAATYGTTGTACAATATGTATAAAAAAGGCTGAATATTACCAGGTTTGTATTTACCACTAATTTTTGTCATCCATAGAAAGAGCAAGTGGATTTGAGATGTAAAGAGATATTTCTGGCAGGAGCAAGCAGAACCAAACACCACTAGCTATGGTTTTACAAACAGTATCCTCTTCTTCCCGTCCAATTCCTTAATCTTTCCATATTCCCAACCTTCCCAAGAACCAGGAAGGACTCAGGATGTATTAAAGATCTAATCTATTTAGATCTAATAGATACCAATTAGAAATGCTAGTTGGTTGGCAGGTCTGGATTTTGTTGATGTCAATGAAACACAAGATGTATGTTGAGGGAAGGGCCTCAGTATGAATCCAGTACTTATTAATTTGGAACTTTACCCCCACCAATTTTTTATAAAAAAATTGAAGGAATGAAGAGTCTTTTGGGTTCTGCATTTCTTCTGCAGATTTGGCCAAATCTGGCCAGTAAATTTAGGAGGGAGGAGAGTACTGAGAATGAACAGAAACCAGGCAAACCCTCAGTGTGATGCTCCTTGAGGAGCTCAGCAGTCCATGCTGAGGAGTCAGAGCATTGATGACAACCAAATATTCCAGAATGTGACACTGTCACACACAAAACAAGAACCCAATTTAGAACAGAAATTAAAGTTTGAGGCCCAAGAAACAGAGGGTCCTTATTTACTTACAAGCAGCTGGTACCATGAAAACTGCTCATGATTTGTTTTGCTTTTGAATTCCTATCTGAGCTCCCTAAAGGCCACGGTGTAACAGTGATTTTGTGAGGGTAAGCAGGTTCTGAAGGGTCTCTGGAATGAAGTGCCCCTTGCTCAGGGATGTGCCGTGTGCTCCCTGCAGGTACAGAGCTGGCTGTCTTCGAGCTGGTGGAGAAACTCTTCCAGGGCCAGTTAGTGCTGAGGACCAGGTGCTTGGAGTGCGAGTGCTTCACGGAGAGGAGGGAGGATTTTCAGGACATCAGTGTGCCAGTGCAAGAAGATGAGCTTTCTAAAAGTGAAGAGAGTTCTGAAAGTAAGTAATTCCCTCAAAAAAAAAAAAAAAAGGGTTGTGAGGTGTGTTCCTGCCTCAGCCAGCCGTGGGGAAGGACAGTGCTGCAGATGGGAAGGAGCACGGCTCCTGTTTGTGCTGGCTAAAATTAGAGACTGTTATCTCCCATCCTGATTAACTTTAGACTTTGGAAACATGGTGCTGATAATGTTGGCAGATCCAGATAATATTCAAATTGTTCCAGATCTTAACACATGGCTTGGCTTGCCTATGATCTGTCACTTAGGCACCTGCTTTCCTCCTTATGAGCAGGTATTTCCTTTGATTTGAGTCTTCTTTTTTCTTCCTGGATAAGAAATTTTGCTTTTTCTTCTTTTTATAAGAAATAGTTACTTTTTTTCTTAGAAATAAAAGAAACAAGAATCCAGCTTTTTTCCTTAGTTACTAAAAAAAATTTTTAGTATTTCAGACAGTTGTTATTAAAATAACATTTGTATGATGTTTGTAAATGTTAGTCATGTGGTCTCTTTCACAAATTTGATTGATCTATATGCAGTTTTTTAGCTATTTTCAGAAGGAAGTGTGCCAAAAACACATCTTGAAATTGAGAATTTTAAGGGAATTAATTTTAGTTGCCACTGACTTTATTTGGAGCAGCTTTTCCTGCTTTTGCTCCCCATTTTGCTGAAGGATTCAAAGGAAAATGTGTGGGGTGATGTTCGTAYGTGAGGTGCTGCCGACAGCGGGTGATCCTGTCAGCAGTGTGAGGG
Organism: Cardinalis cardinalis; assembly: GCA_014549065.1. NCBI lineage: Eukaryota > Metazoa > Chordata > Aves > Passeriformes > Cardinalidae > Cardinalis > Cardinalis cardinalis. The sequence continues at coordinate 2,034,091 of JACDOX010000101.1, forward strand.
TGGCAGGGGAGGCAAAATGCAAGAAGTGAGAGGGAATTTTCTGGTTATTTTGGGGGTTTGCCTCAATAAGTGAAATTCTGGTCTCATACAAGCTCTCCATTTCCAGACATGGCAACAAAATTGTGTGATCTGAAAGGAGCTTTGGGAAAATCCTAATTTTGAGTAATGACATCCGTTAAGGGATGTTTTCATCCCTTCCTGAAATGCTCCAAAGTTGGGAATACATCACATGTTTCACACATACTGAGTGTTCTTTGCAGTGTTGCAGGTTTGGAGTGGTCTGAACTTGACATATTTTGTTTTGTTGCTCTTCTGGCGGGATGAGTTGGAAATGTAAATATTGGCATGTCCCTGAATACAGCAATTTCTTTTCTAGTTTCTCCAGAGCCAAAAACAGAAATGAAGACTCTSAAATGGGCAATTTCCCAGTTTGCCTCAGTGGAGAGGATTGTGGGAGAGGACAAATATTTCTGTGAGAACTGCCACCACTACACGGAAGCGGAGCGCAGCCTCCTGTTCGATAAAATGCCTGAAGTGATCACAATTCACTTGAAGTGCTTTGCTGCCAGTGGCCTGGAGTGAGTATGCATTGCCTGTCTTACCAAACAGGGTCCTGCAGCAAGGGCAGTCTTACCCAAGAGCTGGAAATGCTTTGGAGTATTTCCAAAAGATTCCCAGATTGGGATGAAGCCCCCAATGCCATAAAGGCTTTGTGTTGTTCCAGGTAGTGGCAGAGATTATTTCCAGAAAAAATGACTTTTAGGAGACTCCTTAACGAGAATTTTTCAGCCGTAGTCTTAGAACAGCCTGATATTTCTTAAAACCTTATTTACTTTAAATATTCCCCATTTTAAGGGGATAGTTAAGTTTTAAGTAAATAAACTGTGAGTTCAGAGGCAGCTTTAAGTGCTTTACCAGAGCACATAATGAGAACARATCTGCATTTTATGGTCTGATGTTGTCTCTGCCTGAATGTGAGTACTAAAAAGATGAATGTTAGTGGGGAAAAAAATATAATCAGGAGTTAACACACTTTAAAGAGCCAACACTCGTTATCCCAAAATTGACCAATTCCTTTAAGCAGACTTTGGTCTCTRCTTGAATGCAAACACTGAAATTTTTGGGGAAAAAATAATCAGGTAAACATTTTAAAGAGCTAATATTTAAAAAAAAAATCAATTACTTTATAAACACAGTAGTATCAGCATCATTGATATTCAATTACAAAGCAATCAGTTTGGTAGTGTAATTGTAGCAATCCTTATGTTTTGAAAGAAGTTGTGGGAGTGTTTTTTATCTTTTTTTTTAATACTTAAGAATTTAGGGATTTTCTTTGGGATGAGAGTAAACAAAGAAAAATCCATCCCTACAGCACTGTACAGGAATATCCAGGTTTCTGACAAAGCAGAAAGGAAATTTCCTCTGTCTCTGCAATGTCTTTCCATACAAGTCCAGAATTACAACATGCAAAATGGTCTTTTCCTTGATATCCACAATATTTACTTAAATACTGATTTGTATATACTAACTTAGAGCTGCACACTTAAAAATCATCACAGTTGAGTAAGAAACACAAAAATTATCTTCCATTTGCTCCTGTATTTCCTATTTTCTTGTTTCCTTGAGGAAGGAGCTGCAGTTAACCAATCCTTTCCTGCCTTACTCATCTCTTCTGTGCTGGCCAGTTTCAGATCCTTGCTCCAAAACACTCAGACCAATTTCCAGGTCAGAGTGAATCCAGTCTCTTGTRGTTTTCCTCATGTGTCCTCTCAGTCATTCCATAAATTTTCTGCCAAGGGCTACCAGTCAAAGATAAAGGAAGTCAGAGTGGAAAACCTGACATAGAAACCTGTGATGAAGGTGAAACTCTTTAGAAGAGTTTCTTGATTTTTGGGTTGGATATTTTCTCTTGGGCAAAACCCTGTCATTGCTAAAAGTAGTAACAAACTCTAATACTGGCTTTAAACAAAAAAAAAAAATTAAGAATCTTCAGACAACTTTTACCTCCCACAAAAATTTGAGAATCTGGTCTGCTCAGTTGTGCTCTACTGAGTTCTCTGGTGACTGAGTTGTAAATAAATGAGAAGTGAAGGGTACTGTAAATATTTGCAGTTAATAGGGATTTTATTCATCTTTTCTAGATGCTGCTTTGCAAAGAGTTTTGTTTTAAAATAAAGCAGCCAGTGTGAAAATCTCCTTGCCTGGGGAGGAGTCATTCTCTTTGGCAAGTGTGTGTGGGGAAAAATGCCAGGCCATGTGTGAGCAGGCTGTGAAGCTGTTTAGGAGGAATTTGTTAACTGGTAACATGTAATTAAGCATTTCCACTATAGAAATTTAACAATCTGTGAGAAAATCAGCTTTTTGTCTCGTGAAATTCAGTGCAGTGGGTAAAATGTCACTAATTTATGGTCTCAAAAGATGTGGCTGCAGAAATCAGGTTTGATGTGTTTGAAGTGCAGTCAGAGCAGGCAGAGTACTTGGCATGCAATTTTTCTGTCTTCAGATTCTTATCATTAAGAAGAACAAAAAGCTAATAGGAAAAGATTTCCTCTCTTATTTCCTCCTCTCCAAATCTTTCTGATGCTGGATTCATTGAGAAGAAAGGTAGAGCCTGCTTTTTCCTGTTTTCTGTGAATATGATTGTCCCAGTGTGCTTGAGTGGAACTGGATTTGTAATCCAGGATATCAGTCAGCAGTTCTGTGTTTCTTGACTCTCTTCTGAATATCTCTATTTCTGGCTGCTGCTAATAGGGATTTTCAGAAGATTTAAGTTTCATTTTTTCTGATTCTGTGCTCTTCTGTGTTCCTTTTGGTGGAGTGAAATGTGATGGTGAGAGAGGTCTGCAGTGAGGTTTCACTGCACTGGAGTGACTGAGGATCTGTGTGTGTCACTGTGTTTATTTCTGTGTCTCAGGGTTCATGGCTCTGGACAGGAGTGAAGCAGAACCAGAATTAAATCCAGGAAAACAATAATCATAACTGCAGTTATGCTATGGCTGCAGTTTCCTTGGATTTAAGTTGTTTTTCCCTGCAACACCCTCACAGTTGAGTAAGACTTTGAGTCATCCCTGGAATTTATTAGGACATCACAACCTATTGTTAAATAAAGGAGTTAATTGATCTGGGCTGATGCAATGTGCAAGTCATCAAGAGCAGAATCATTCAAGGAGGCTGATGCACAGTGAAATCCCARCACTGACTTTCTCTTCAAACTCCGTACAAGATCCTTATAATGAAAGGATTTTTTCCCCTCCTGGTAAATTTGTGTGATGTGAACAAAATACTGAATATTTATGGAATACTAGAGGCTTTYCCAGAGTAAATTAGCCACAGAATTGTTTGAAAAATTAGAATGCCACAGCATAGCTAGTGAAGAATCCCAGGTGAGCATCACTGGCACAGCTAGTGCACTGAGGGGAGCTGAGGAAAATTAGTCACCATCTCTGAGTGGTATTAAAGCTGCTTGAAAGTAAAATAAGTAATGCTTTATTTAGTAAATTACTCTTTCAGGAGGAGAAAAAAACAAACCCAACCCTGCTTGGTTCAGCCTTGGCTGTAGAAAAGGTTTTTGGTTTGTTTTTGAACAGGATGGTGAGAGAGAGAAGGGGGTGTTTGTGCAGAAATAGGAGCAGGAGTAGTAACAATCAGCTGAACCTGTATCATCACTATTTAAAAATTATCTTTAGCTGATACTTTAGAAAAATGGGATCTCAGAAATAGTTAAAATTTACAGTTTCTGGGCTCTAAGACTTAACATTACAGTCATAAAAATGCCTTTCCTGACTGGGGGTGCTTGGGATGCCGGTGCTGGGCCAGGGCAGCCGGAAGCAGTTCCCACCATCCATATCTTTGAGGAGCAAGGATATGGCTGCAGCTCTKGGCCACCTGAAGTGGTGTTTGGGAGGTGCTGTGGCACGAGGTGAAACCCTGTGTCCCTCGGCAGGTTCGACTGCTACGGGGGCCTGTCCAAGATCAACACGCCGCTGCTGACGCCGCTCAGGCTGTCCCTGGAGGAGTGGAGCACGCGGCCCACCAACGACACCTACGGGCTCTTCGCCGTGGTCATGCACAGCGGCATCACCATCAGCAGCGGCCACTACACGGCCTCGGTGAAGGTCACGGACCTGCAGAGCCTGGAGCTGGACAGGGGCACCTTCCTCCCCGAGCCGGCCTACGCCGCGCTCAAGCCGGAGCCGCTGACCGAGGAGGAGGCGCGCGCCGTGGCCGAGGACTACGACGACGGCGAGGTCTCCTTCAGGCTCAAGGTGCTCGGCAAGAAGAACGTGGAGGCCGTGGGGCTGCTCGGGGGGCAGAAGAGCAAGGCTGACTGTGAGCTGTGTGCCAGCAAACAGCCCAACCCCGAGAAGCTCCCGAGCGTGGCGCCCGAGCCGCGCGGCGAGCCCAGCGCCGAGCCCCGGGCCGAGCAAGGAGAGCCCCCGGCGCTGGCGGCCAACGGACTGGAGAACAAAGCTCTGGAGAACAAAGCTCTGGAGAACAAAGCTCTCTACGTGCTCCAGAGCCTCAAGGAGTACGAGGGCAAGTGGCTGCTCTTCGATGACTCCGAAGTGAAGGTCACAGAGGAAAAGGACTTCCTGAATTCCCTTTCTCCGACGTCGTCATCTACATCAACTCCTTACCTACTGTTTTATAAGAAAATTGTAGAGTGATGCTGTACTTGGACTGTAAATATTTGGGATTTGCATACACCTCTGGCTCTGATTTGCATCCAAACTACCTGGAAGCAACGGCTGTTTGTTTTTTGAAGCTACTGATTCTTCATCTTTCTGGTCTTTTTTTCCTTCGGTGTTCAGTGGCTYGACTTGAATTAACAAAACATGACATAGGACTTGACTCACACCGTAACTTTTCTGCTGGAGAATAGTGCTCTGACCTTTTAGGAATACCAGTTTGTATAGATTCTAAACAATGCCTACAGCACCCAGTAGTGGTTTTAACGCAGCTCTAGGTCTCAGACATGCCTGTTGTATTACTAGCTTTTTTTTTCCTTTTTTTTCTCCTTTTTTTCTGTTTTTTTTCCTTTTTTTTTTTCCTGTTTTTTTTTTTTTTTTTTTTTTTTTTTTTTTTTTTTTTTTTTTTTTTTTTTTTAATAAAAGTTATTTGTATTCATACCCTGGAGTAAATGTATATTAACTAGCAAATTTCATCAGAAGTTGTGTATTTTTGTAACTTGGGAAGTAACATTTCATATTTAGTCTTTGGGTAATGGACGTGGTTTATTCTCCTGCTCCTTGCAACTTGAAGCACAAGGAAAAGTCTGGGAACCTTGTCCAGAGCACTGGAGGGAACTGAATTAATGGAAGTGTTTGACTGGTCTAATTTGCATCTTGGTGCATAGGTGTAAATGAGCAAAGTGAAAATAGGTGTGATTAATACTTCAAACCAAGGGCAGAGTGTAGTGTAATTAAAATAATTTTGTACTTTGAAGAGTGAAGCCCTCAAATCTGCATCTCTGTTTGGGGTGGTTGGGAACTTAGTGGTGACCTTCTAACTGAAGTTAATTTGTACCTGGAGCTCACTGAAACTGGGGGGAAAGGAGAGCATTTGGCTTTGATGCTTTGTTAAGAATGTACATATAAAATAAAAAAGTTATGATCTGCATCTGAGACAAGCAGAGCAGCCTGTTGTGTTTGGAGAGGGAAAAGCAGAAAGGGCAAGGGCTTTGGGAACAGTTACAACAACAAGGCTTGGAAATTATCTTAAAGAATTAAAGTGCTTCTAGAATACATTCTGTGGTTTTAGCTGGTTCTTGGACAGTACCTCCTAATTTGAAGGTACTTTTTGACTACAGTTGTGAGGTTAAGGGTAAACATTGCAAAACCAAAAACATTTGCACTAAATACTAGAGGTGAAAATCCCAAATTGTCTGTCAGAGAATTGAAGGTGACCCCTATAAACTGATAATTAACATCTTGACAAATCTGACTCATAAAAGGGGGATTGTTCAGGATGGCTAGAATGACACCAAGTGTCACTGCAGGCTTTGAGTATGCCCTGGATATATTTCACCTTTTTCCACTACAAATTAATTTATTTACAGGAAAACCCCTAAAAACCTCTGCCTAGTTAATTCTGCAATACTTAATTTTTACTATATTTTATTATAATGTTGTATAAACATGGAGGTTAAGTCAGGAAAAATCTCTTTTAGTGCATTTTCCATGTTAGGTTTGACCTCTGACTGTTGTACAGGCCTTGATTTTGCAGCATAAAAAATATCTGCAATGACAAAATACACTTTCCCTTTTCCAAAGCATTGCACCATAATAATAAATAATTTCAGAGTCTAAACCAAGAAAGAGCTACATTACAAAAATATCAGTAATCTTACCTTGCAAGGGCAGCCCAATCCCATTACAGAATGCAATTTTTTAGGCTTTGCTGAATATCAGCCTGCAAATGAAAGTTTATTTTTCCACACCTGGTGCAAGACTTTATCTTTTTCACTCAACTGCAGCATCAGGAATGTTCCAAGGAAACAAAATACCATTATTTACACCAAAATAGGATGTCAGGAAGACCCAGCTGCCTTCCATCATCCCAGCACAGCCTGGGAGGAGATTCTTTGTGGCAGCTGAAGAGAAAACAGCCTCAGCTGGAAGATGCTGAATGAAAACCCCTCCTCTGGCACAGGGAGAGGGACTGGGGGTGGATTTTTGGGATATTCACTCAAGCACCACTTGCCACCCTCCTGAACTTGTTGCTTGTAACTCCTGTCCTGGAGCAGGACWGCTGTAAATTAAAGTTTTATCCTTTCATGGCTCCTGGGATTTGTTTGCACTGTGTAAATATTTTTAATGCCTCTTCCTGTATATCTTTTCCAAAGCCCTTCCCTCCTTCCTTAATATTTTCCATTCTGAGATTCCCTGACTCCTGCAGCACCTCCAAGGCCTTGTCAGCACCCCTGGGCTTTGCAAGAGCCTTGGAATATCCATGAAAAGTTTGGAATTCTCCTTCTGCAGGGTGTGACACAGCACCAGTTCAGGATTATTCTGCTCCAGGGAACCTTGCAGGGCCTGGCACACAAAGCACCCCCCTGTGGAGCTGCTGGGATAACTGAGCATGGGAGAAGTCTCCAATAATCTAGAAATTAATTATCAAGAAAGGAAAAAAGAGACCCTCCCCACCCTAAACTTCAGTGCTGCTGCAGAAGGGGGCACTTCATGTATAAACCCATTGTTCCTTCTGTTTTTAGAGAGATATAAAAAAAGAGTMTGTTTATCAAATCCAGGTTTTGTATGTATATCTGTTTTTTATGGATACTTAGGTATTTATGGAGAGAGAATAAATGTGTTTAATCACACACCACCTCTTCCAGGGGATTTTATTCACCACAGAGAGGAAAAATACTAAGGACAAGATTTAGGAGTTGTGAACTCAGCTCCAAATCTGCTATTTCCTCAAAGTGCAGTGTTAGACCCCAAAATACCTGCTGTAAAACATCTTTCTCCACATAAACAGCAATGCAAAGAATGCTTTGTACCCTTTTAAACTGTGATACCATTTTAGGGTTTTTAGCCCTGTGAAATTAGGCTATAACTAAAAAATTACAMAAAATGAGTTTAGTTGCATGGACACTGCTAATCCCAGGGGTGAGGAGATGCTGGCACCTCCCAGCTGGTGGAGATGTCCATGAACACACACAAGTGAAGCTGAAACTTCCCCTGCTGGACTGCAGGAGGTGAGGGGGTACCAAGCTGTGCCTCCATCTGCTGCTGGCCACAGGTGGAATTACTGKTTTTTGTTTGCAGCAAAAGAACAGGGATAATAAACAATCAGCACTCTGTTAATTAATGTTACCATGACTTACCTTGCTCTGAACCTTTTCCCCAAGGATGCTCAGCCCTGAAGTCCAATGCACAGGGAATTAAAGTGTAAACATTCACATATTTAATAGTACCATCAAAATAACCATCAGCATCATCACTACATTAAAAACTTCCAAAATGCATTTGCGTATGGTCCTAATATAAATTAAATATAGGAACTAAAAGTAAAATAAATTTAACATTAGGTAATGCTATAAATAAAGGTAAATGCGTTTAGTGTACCTTTGAGTCATAAAAATGCCTTAAAAAACAGGTAAGTGTACAGCTCATCACCAATACTCTGGATACCACTGCCATGATGGTTTTTTTTTCTTTTCAAACATTGAGAAGTCTACATTTGACATTTCAGAATGATTTTTTGGCCACTGAACACTTTGATGGAGGAAGAGGTGTGTGGGATGTCCAGGATGAAGTCCAAGTTTTATTTCACAATAAAACTTCTTTGATTCCCAGCGCTGATAACAAGGCTCTTTTTCTTTTCAAAACCTTAATTTTTTAAGTGCTTTTTTTTTTGTTTTATTTTGGTTTTTAACTCGTTTAGATTTCCATTTTGCGAAGGCTCATCCTGCTGAAGGAGTCTCTGAGGGAGAGAAAATACAATGATGAGCTCAGATTTTCCATGGTGAAATAAGAAGCCTCACCAGATGAATGACTCTGAATTGATTTCCAGTATTTCCTAGAGCTGGTTACAACAAAATTAAGTCCACTGGCATTAAAACTCGTTGCTTTTCCAAGGATTTGGGTTTGGGTTTGTATCATCCAGAGCACTGACAGAAAGTTTAATTCCTGTGTACACGCAGAAGCAGCACAAACCTGCACAACTGAAACCTTATTTAAATCTTTCAAACACATCCCTAAAGTGGAATTTGCCAGGAATACYTGGAGTTGGATTCAGTGATCCTTGTGGGATCCTTCCAACTCAGGATATTCTATGATTTTCARGATATTTTATATCATACCTGTATTAGGCTGACTATCTGATCAGATAATCATTACCACACCAAAAGCATTTGTAGGGTGCCTGGCTGKGTGGGGAGGGAAGCTCTAGTGTTCCCACCATGCCAGCCAGGAAAATYTGCCAGGGAACAGCTGGGACACAGAGCTGGGGAGAGCTGCAGCATCCCAAAGCTGGGCAGGGAGGGAAGGGACCTTCCTGCAGCACTCCCAGCCAGAAACCCCCTGAGTTCAGCTTTGCAACATCCAGCCTTGCCCTGCTGCCAGGGAACTCCACAGGGCTCACAGATTCCTGCTGGGAACCACTCCTGGCTCTGTTCTGGRAGCCACAGCCTGGCTGGAAAGTGGCTGTACCCCAAATCCCCCTGCTCACCCATGAGCTGCACATGGAGGTTTTGGTCACCCCAAAGCTGGAAATTTTCCAGACCAGGCTGGAGCAGCCTGCTCWGGCAGAAGGTGCCCATGGCAGGGGGTGGGACTGGATGGATCTTTCCAACCCAAACCCTTCTGTGATGCTGTGATTCCCACTGGGATTTTTATGTCCTGTCTCACACAAACCCAATCTCCAGCTTCCTGGTCTTCCAASACCAATGATTTCCCCCCCTGGAGCACCTGATCCCATTTTCATTGGGAATAAAGTCCTGCCACGCTGAGGGTGGTTTTGCATCTAAAAGGAATGGGATGCAGGATGGAAACAAACAAACCAAAAACCGACTGTCCTAGCTGAGGAACAAAAGGGACATTGCAAACACCACCTACCACAGCTGCTGGGAAGGGAATGTGCTCTCAGGAGGGACAGAAGGGAGCAGGGATGGGCTCAGCCAGGACTGAAAACGAACGGATGGCGCAGGATCCCGGGAAGCTCAGAGCCCTCAGCTTCACACCCTGTGCCCCGAGAGGAACCCCAAATATGCACCTGTGGCACGTGACAGGCAGCACTGCCTTGTAGAGCTGTGGGATCTTCCTGTTGATCAGGGGCTGCAGGGCCTCCTTGAGCCGGTGGTAGTTGCGCTCCAGCTCCCGCTGATATTCCTTCTGGTCCGGCCCGATCAGGCTCTTGTTCTTCCTCAGGGCATCCTCACACCTGCAACACAAACCCTCTGAGAGAGAGCTGGGCACGCAGAAACAGCCCCTTGCTGCAGGTCTGTTCATCCAACAGTACARAAACAGCCACTCTGTCCCTCTGGGATCACAGGGAATACCCTTTGTCCTGTCTTTTGGTCATCAGGGCTCAGCTGAAGCACCTGGTGTCCAGGGGGCAAGGAGAGGGTGTCACATCTCCCATTTCCAGAGTGACAACTCCTTTTTTATTGTCATTTACCCTCCAGTTACATTTATCCTCTCTGAAGAGAAATGAAAAGCTAATTTCCACAGAGCCACTTCCAGTCCCAGAGGATTTAAAGCTGGATAGAATCAGGAGAGATTAATAAATAGCAGTCTGGAATGTTCATCAAGAACTCCTCTGCTTGCAAAGATGTAATTTAAATAAATTGTAGGAAAACAACTGGATCAGTAAGGCCATTTATTTCAGAGGGGAAAACTATGCTTCCACTGGATCTATTTGCTCACAGCTTTTTCATTTCAATTATTTTGGTGGTTTATAAAATTTCTTGGTGCTGTAAAAGATGCTGCAGTTTGTATGACTCAAGGAAAGTTGAGCAGCCAGCACATTTCTCCAGGGAATTGTGCCAGCATCCCTCCACTCTGCTTGGAGAWATTCACTTCAGAAGGAAATTTCATCTCCTGGCCAGCCCAGCAGCTCCTCCTGACCCTGCCAGGCTGGGAGCTCTGGCCTGTTGTGATTTTTCTGGGACACTTCAGAGCTGAGCYGGGATCAATTCCTCCCTGCTGAACAGCAAGGCCACGAAGCCAGGGAGCAGCAGCACCAACAGGGAAGGGCTGGGCAGGTGAGGAAGGAGCTGCACATGGAACCTGGGCAGGGGGAGGGACAGCAGGACAGCCCTGGGTCACTGCACTGGCCCTGCTGGGGTGGCAGCAGCCTCTGCACCTGCAGTGCCCTGGGGACCCTTCCCATACCTTTTGGTGAAGTCCTTGAAGCAGAGGCGGAGTTTGTTGTGGTGTCTGAAGAGCTTTGGATCGTTGGGGATTTCAGACAAGAAAACTTGTGCAACTTCTAATGGTCCCTTTAGGAGAAGAAGGGGCACAGTGAGCTTCTGGGAACTGTCTGTCACATCCAATCACTGGAGAAAGTTCAGCCACATAGAAAACATCCACCACACACAACATTTCCTTACACAAAGCATCCTGAAGAGCTGCAGCTGGGAAATCTGGTGTAAATCACCAACCTCAGTGACAACTGAGTCGCCTTTGGGCCTTGCTTTGTTTTATTTAAAACTCTGCTTTTGGAAAACAGTGTGAGAAACTGCACAGATTCTCCATTTGTTTTCCTTTATAAGGACTCCTGACAAAGTTTGCTCAACTCACAACTGAGGCAAAGTTTAAACAATGCAGATGGAAGCCAGGGAGTGTTTGCCAGCACCATAAACTCAACCCAGCACTCAGAACTCCAGCTGATTTTTTTTCCAGCTTGTTGCACTGTGCTTTACTCAGGCTTCTTCAGCTTTTCCTCAGTTTTTCTCCACTGCTTTCCATTTTGTTGAAAATCCACAGCAGGACACAGTCCTGCAGAGCCTGGCTAACAAAGGGAAAGTTCAGGGAAGAGGAGCAGGCAGAAACAACTGCAAGTGCCAGGAAGGAGCAGTAACTGAGGGAGGGATCTTTCTTCCCAGTTTCTTTCCACATTTTCAAGACTCTTACTCAAATAGCAAAATCACTGGGAACAGCTGGCCTAGGCCTACCCTAAGTGACCTTAAACACATCCCACAGGCTGAACAAATTCCAGGGGCATTGAGAAACAAGGGCTGTGCACTGCAGAGCCCAGCTGGGACAGCGATCCTCACCTGRTTCACTGTGGTACCTACTGATCCCTGCAGCACCATCTGCAGCATCTTGGGGTCTGCAGGGTCTTGGTGGGTGGCAAAAGCCAATTCCTGGGTTTTCTTCTGCATGTCCTCGATGGCGACCTCGATGGGGGTCAAAATGATCTAAGCAAGGAGCCAGAAGAGGATTTTTGTTATGGCTGAGCTTGGCAACCAGGCAMAGACCTTCAGCAACACCCAGGTCACAGTGGGGTGGTGCTGGAACCCTGCTTACTGAGAATTTCAGACTTTCTGTGCTGACAGACACTAATCCCCAAGAGAACAYTACATTTGACCTAAAACCATAAAAAAAGCTTCCAAAATTAAATAATAAAACTAAGATTATAAATATATAATTTAGATAAAAGTATATAATATCACATAATAAAAAACTTAGAATTTAAAAATTTAAAATATAATMAAATATATAAAACTAAAATTTTGTTATATATAAACAATATATATAAAACAAAAACTAATCATCCTTCTTCACCTTCT
>JACDOX010000101.1:2046364-2097605 GCA_014549065.1 Cardinalis cardinalis
AAATAATGAAATATTAGATTAAAAATAAAAATAATTTAAATATAATTCCTTAATGAAACAATTTATCCTTAAAAAATCCATATTAAAAATACAACTCCATTTTTAATTTATTAAAATACTATAAAACTCACAATTTATAAAACTATTATATAAATTWAAAACTAATAAACATCTAAATCCACACAAAAATATCATCTCACACATTTAGTAAACAACCTTAATAAACAAAAAAATAATAAAAAAATTCCACAGTGTGGCACCACTAAGGGGTGGAGGACACCAACATTTCTGAAACCATCAAAAATGCATCATCCTGGTTCAGTGCCATCAAGATAAGGTTTGATTTTCAGCTGTGTTTCTGGGCACCCCAGAGCTGTGTGAGATGTTTCTGAGTGGCACTCRTGTCCCTTTGGGTCACTGCTCACARAGTCCCAGTGACCACACCTGATCCTGCCCACCCTTGGAAAATTAGCAAACCTCCATTATCACAGAATGATGGAATGGTTGGGTGGGAAGGGCCCTCAGAGCTCATCCCATTCCACCCCCACCATGGGCAGGACACCTTCCCTGGACCAGGCTGCTCCAACACCAACCCAGCCCGGCCTGCAGAGCTCTCCAAGCGCCCTCCATGTACCAGGTGTGGAGCTGGTGGGGCACACACAGCCCTCAAKCAGTCTGGGCTTACTCTGGGTCAAACGGCAACAGGCAGCAGTCCCTAGGAACTCCTAAGCTGTCACGGACGTATTTAATGAAAAATTTTTTGGTTAAGACCTCTTCTCCTGAGAAGCTGAGAAGCTTCAGCTTCTCCATGTTTTTCTGCTTTACAATGTGATTGAAAAAATTGTTTACCCAGCATGTGAAATTGTTTTTACTTGACAACCAATGACAGCCACCTGTGTTTAGGCTGTAAGCACTACAAGGTTTTATGATCATTCCATTCCTTTCTATACCTTGCTAGCCTTCTGATGAAATCTTCTCTTCTATTCTTTTAGTATATAATTTTCTTTTAATACAATATATATCATAAAATAATAAATCAGCCTTCTGAAACATGGAGTCAAGATTCTCATCTCTTCCCTCATCCTGGGAGCCCTGTGAACACCACCACAATTGGTGACGCCGAGTGAGGAACACTCCACACTGAGCTCTAAGGCAAGCTGGAATGGAGCTGAAGGAGCCTCCTGCACCACCAGGCCCCACTCCCCCCTGTCTCCGGCCTCACCTCCTCCTTGTGGATGACGTTGATCCTGGTTTTGATGTAGGGGAAGGCGTGGGAGGTGGTGAGGATGGTCTTGCGCTTGAACTGCTCGTGCAGGTCGCCGTGGGCGCGCCCGTCCAGCGTGAAGGGCGTGCAGTACATGAAGCGCCGCAGGTTGTAGTTCTTGTCAAAGTAGGTGATCCTGTCCTTCATCTCGTACGTGTCGAAGTAGGGCTCCACGTAGGTGATCTGGATGTAGGCCTGCAGCAGGGAATGTGCTCCTCAGCTGGAGCTGTGTCCTCCCAGCACCACCACTGCACAAACTGGGGCTGGGCTCTGCCTTCAGAAATCCCGCTCACGCTGGAGGTGCTGCCACAGGTTTGTGGGCTGGGTAAAGCACAGCTCGCTGTCCTTCCCTTCTCATGCCTTTCACATCATGGAATCATGCAATGCTTTGTRTGGGAGGGAGCTTAAAGCCCCATCCAGCCCACCCCTGCCACAGGCAGGGACACATTCCACTAAACCAGGTTGCTGCAGCCTGGCCTTGGACGCTTCCAGGGATCCAGGGGCAGCCACAGCTGCTCTGGGCACCCTGTGTCCACCACCTCTCTCCCCAGTATCCAATCTAAACCATTCCTTGCAGGTCATGCCCTGTCCTGTTTCCCAGGCCTGTTCCTGCTCTTTCTGCTGCTCTTAAAGGACGTGGCACAAGGTGACAAAATGCTGCAGCTGCACAGAAGCCAGGGAATGGCCCAGCCCCTCCTGCCTTGCACCCAGCAGARCAAGGCCAGCACAGCCTCTGTCCTTTCACCTCCTACATCCCACCCACCACCACCAGGGCAGGGAAGGGAATGGCCAATCCTGCATCCCTTGCTGGAATTATTTTCCCAAATTCTCCTCCCAAGCAGCCACAAGATGCTCAGTACATGGATTTTGTTGCCCATATGGTGAAATTCAGGGCAGAATTCATCCCACTGCRTTTTCACCCATTCAGGACCTGTTCTATCTCTACACTTGCACTTGTGCCCTTACCTTGTTGGGATCAAGTTTACATTTGTCCACAGGGTTTGAGTCCTTGATCACCTCCAGCACATCTTCCCCAAACCGTTCTCCATAAAACCCCTACAACCAAGGAAAAAGGAAAAAAGCATCAAATGCAGCCCTGGTGGGGGCTGGGGGCAAAGGCACGTTCAGGGCAGGTGAAGCTCCACAYGCCTTTGGCAGAATGTGATCTGCTGAACCCAGGAGAATTCCAACAGTCACATTCCAGGGGCAACGGGAAGAAACAAGCCCTGGAAAGCAGGAGAGCCTTCCAACAGTGTCTGGTTCTGAACGAGGCATTTGGGGTTGTTTTGCGTCTGTGTGCAACTGAAACAGGTCAGCTTGGGACCCACTGGTGTTGGAAATAGAATGTTTGAATTTCAGTTAATGATTTTAATTAACATTTAAATTAACTGTTTTAATCATACCCTATATATATACAAATTATAAATACTGTGATATTCCTAAATTACTCTTAGCCAGCATTTAGCAACGTTGTCATAACCTACTTTTGTGGGAGCACAGCCTAGGAAAATTAATGGAGCTTTAAGTTTTGATAAACCAACTCTGCTGTGCTTCAGTGAATAAAGCTTGGACAGAGAGATGGACTGTTGAGGTTGGACATCTGGAATGCAGAATTTATGGACCACAAGGACATCTTGGGGAAACCAGAAGACAAAGAAGAGACTAACAAAGACTCAGTCTATACCTTGGGAAGACTCTACTGGAGTAGAAAGATAATGAGAACACCACAAGTTTTCAGGCAGAGCCTCTGATCAGGGAATTCCTCTCCTCCCACAGAGGTGGCACCAGCAGGAGGGCAGGGGACACCAGCCCCAGCTCTCAGACACCCAAACTGCTTTTCTGAGGGGCTGCTCCTCTGAAATAACTGATGATGCAGTTMAACTTCCAGTGAAACCCTCTCACCTCCAGCCGATGGGAGATTTCAGCCAACTTGGTTATTGCAGGCTCCTTGTAAACAAACTCTTGCTCATCCAGGTCTCCAAACTTAGTGCCATAAAAACCAACTCGGAAGTAGGTGCCAAACATCCTCTTTCCATCCTAGGGATGGAGAAACAAGAGGTTATTTCAGGGYGGAGACACGCACACCCCCAAGCACGGCTGCAGGCAGGCTCCTRAATTTATGCAAAAATGAAAAGAAATTATAAAACAAGAGAAAAAAAATTAGAAAGAAAGAAGGGAAAGAAAAAAAACCACACCTAGAACTCAGCATGGATGCATTTAGCAGCAAACACCACAATGGAATTATAAACTAACATGGAATTCTACGGATCAGTTACGACCATTAGCCCAACCCTGCAATGACTTCTCCCAACCCAGGAGGAGCCTGGAGGTGCCAGCATGGACTTATGGAAWGGTTTGGGTTGGGAGGGACCCCAAAGCYCATCCAGTGCCACCCCTGCCATGGRCAGGGACATCTCCCACTGTCCCAGGGTGCTCCAAGCCCTGTCCAGCCTGGCCTGGGACACTGCCAGGGGCAGCCACAGCTGCTCCGGGACCTGGAGACTCACCGCCCTCACAGGGAACAATTCCTTCCCAACATCCCACCTAAATCTATTCTCTTTCAGCTWAAGAAGCATCAGATCCCTGAGAGGCAGCCAAAGGCAAATAAATCCCTTTGCTGGGATCATTATCTGAGGCTCTCCACAGCCTGTGCAGAGACCCTGCAGGGRTCAGACACCCCTGGAATCACCCCAAATCCACCCTCCAGGAATTGCAGGGTTGGGCCCAAGTCAATGTCCAGTTCACTCACACACACACACAAGTGCTCTTGAACCAGCATTCCAGCTGGGAGGTGTTACACTCTCTAGGAACTGCCTAGGAGAGAGGGCCAAAGTCACTCCTGGTGAAAGCAGATGCAACCCTGTGCCATGTACCTGCTTCCAGGGGAGCCAGTGGTGAATTTGGCCCCGAAACGCAACAAAAGGAGAGAAACAAGAAAGATTTTTTGCTGGAAAGGCAACGGAGAAAATCTGATTAAAAGAGAGAGAGAGAGAGAGAGAAGAAAAATGCTTTAAAAATTAAACACACCTTGCTTGTGTTAAAGAACTCACGCTGCATGCACAAACCAGGGATGCCTTTCAGCAAGAAATTCCAAAATGTTCACCTTTACTCTCGTGACAAAGTGTGATGCAGTAAAGGACACTCAGTGTCCCTGAGCTGGGTTAGGGTTTGGCTTCAAACAGCCCTTACAGGTGTCCTGGCTGCCAGGTTTTATTTTAGTATTTTGCTATGGCAAAACTGATCTCTTGTGGTGATGGTGAACACGATCTATGGAAGGCAAAGAGGATAAATAAGCCAAACTAAAATTAAAAAAACCTTCAGGCAAACTCCAGAGTGTAAAAACCACTGGCATGGCCACTTCTCCTGGCTGGAGGAACCTCTGGAGCATCCCCCTGGAGGTGCCTGAGGCCAAGAACTTCCACTCCAGAGCTGAGCTCTGCCCTGCTGGAGGCACCTGGGGTGAGTAGCAGCCCTCATCCCAAAAAAGCAACACCTGGCTGTGCCCAGGCTCCCTGCACCCTGCTCTAGAGCCTGTCCCTCGGGGAATCCTCCTGCAGAGAGGGGCTCTTCTCCAGCCCCACTGAAGCCCCAGGGCTTTCAGCACACCATAGGAGCACAGGAGCCCTCCCAGGGGGAACTCCAGCTGCAGAGCTGCTGCTGTTCCACTGGATGTTGCCATTTCCCTGGACTCCCTGCCTTTGTCCAGTGCCCATCCCTCTGGATCCATGCAGGATGGGGCTAYTGAACCCTTTTTTCCTCATCACTACCTTTTCAAAGCCACAGTCTTGGGTAACATTATCCACACTAAAATCCCTCAATATTCAGCATTTCCAGCTTCCACCTCACTGTCACAGACAGAAGGCTCTGACTCCAGGRCTCCATTCTCAAAGTCCTTCTTCCCAGGGCAGCACCTGGGGCAAGGTGGGGTTGGAACCTGAKCTCTTTAAGGTCYTTTCCAACCCAAACCATTCCATGACTCTGCCTGGGGGGAGCTGCCACGTGGATCAGCTCCCCAGAGCCAAGGGTTGTGGGATCCTGCCCCAACCCTGGCACTGGGTGATTAGGGACACACTGATTCCTAATTCAGGAGCTGTTTCCTCCCTCCTGGGCCAGGGGTTTCCAGGGTGGGAAGCATTTGCAGAACCAGATCCCTACAAGTGAGTTTTTGCCATGGATACCTGCCCAGGCAGCTCCTTGTTACAAGCAGGGTAAAAATGATAGGGAGGAAGAGAATGCTGTCTGTTCATCAGCATAAATCCCTGAGGAGTCCTGCAGGCATTTACTAAATGCATAAAATAAGAGTTTTGGGGAGCCCAGGAGTGGCAGAGCTCCAGGGAAGCCTGGTGAGATTCCCTGTCCCTGTGGGAGGTCAGCTCCCAGCTCATCCCCACGCTGCTCTGGCTCTCCCTGSTAAATCCAGATGCTGGATCCCAGTTAAAGGGACCCCAGAGGCAGCAGTGAGGAGCACTGCCAGCCCTGATGTGACTCATGCTGGGAATCTGTGCCTGGAGACAAGGGAATGGGAGCAAATCCCTCTGGGRAAACACTTCCAGACCACTCCAGGCCTGCCAGGGATATTCAGGAGCTGCCACTTCCCTGGGATCAGCCCCATGCCTGGCACTAGGGACAGGGGATGGCTCTGCACGGGCATCTCAAACTCAGCCAACACCAAACCACTTCCCAGCCACAGCAAGGAAAACTGAACAAATAATTAAATGCTCTGTGGTCTTGTTTCTGGCAAGAGCTAAAAACGCAGATATGAGGGAGGAATTATTAAAAGCATCATATCTCCTATTATTTTATCAAAAAATAATAGGATTTGGGGAGGAGAAGAGAATGAAGGTGAACACTGAATAGCCATCACACAACTGGCAGAGCAGGTAACAGCCACCATGACTTATGAAGGTTCATGATTTGTTATTATGCATGGTAAATACCTTTCCAAATTGCTGGGAATCAAGWTTTGGGGTTATCTCTTGCACGCACACAAAAAGCTTTGCCAACAAGATTTGGGGGGAAATAAAAGATRAATCAGATGCAAGAGGGATCATTGCTTCTTCCTCCAGGACAGCAGCAGCTGCCTGAAGGGTGCAGGAACAAAAGCAACTCCTTCAAAATGCAGAATCCAACCCATCTTTACCAAACTCAGTACTGTTATTTTCCTGCTCAATTTTAACCCAAGGTCCTTTGCAGTGTTGCCAACTACTCCAAGTCTTCCAATATTGATTTTCTGGGAAAGAATCAGCTCCTGGAGCCCTGTTATCCACTGGCAACCTCCCCATGCACAGCTTAAAAACAGTTTTTAAATTCTCGTGGCACAGCATGAAAAGATTTTTTCTTAATTTTCCTAATTGGAAAGCAAACAAATAGAATGAATTCAACCTTTATTCCATGAATAAGCACACAAAGCCCATCAGTTGGTGTGTTTAAGGAGAGCTCAGGAATGCTCTGGTGCCAGCCCCAGGACACTGAAATGCTTGTAGTTGGCAACACCACACTCCTTGTGCCATGAGGGGGGTGCTGCTGTTGGCATAGCTCTTTGCTAAAATGAAATTGGGGGTTCCACAGTGTAAAACAAACAAAAAAAAAMCAACAAACCAAAAACAAAAAGGGGAGGTGGGGGGAAAAGGGGCAGAGAAAGGGAAAAAAAATTCCACAAGTAGGAACTTACCACAACAGACAATAGTAAGAGTGGGGAGGAGGGTCAGCAACCAGGGCGATAGAGGAGAAAACAGAAAGTATTTAATTAGGGAAATTCCATAAAACAAACAAGCAGCAAATTGGCAGCAAATAAATTTTAAAATTAAAAAAAAAAAAGGGGGGGGAGGAAAAAACAAAAAAAAAAAAAAAAAAAAAAAAAAAAAAAAAAAAAAAAAAAAAAAAAAAAAAAAAAAGGGGGGGGGGGAGGCAAGCATCCATTAAAATATTTAAAATAAGGGGAGGGGAAAAAAAGGGCAAAACATGCAACAAACCTGAAAGCTACAAAGCACAAAGGTCAGAAAAAGTGTGGCAATGAAGGAGCACGATGACAGACGAGAGCTGAACCCACGGTGTCTTTTACCATGCAGTAAAACATGACCAAGTGGTGTTAGAATCATAACCAATGGCAGGAGGCTCTCCAGGGGTCGATTTAGGGGCAGAATAATAAAACAGATGCTCACAGGCCTTGTTGGCTTGAACACATTGACATCATTTCCACACCTAGCACAGGTTCTCTGCTGGGCTGTGTCTGCCTATGGGGACARGGGGATGATTTCCAGGGCCAGCCCTGAAGTGTCAGGGTTTATTTGAAGCTGCTCAATTTCCATTTTTTGCCAGGCTGGAATTGAAACTAACATTCAGACATCACCAGCCTTAATTATGTCCCACAACACCAAAGGTTTTTTTGTCTCAGCCTCAGTTCAGTAAATGTGTGGTGGAAACCTGGAGGGAAGTGGCCCAAAATGAGCTGTCTGATCCATAGAAAAGCAAAAATAAACTGGAAAGATGAAGCCTAAACAAAGAACATCATATTCACAGAGCTTTTTAGTGCTTTCTGAGACTTCTCCATGCTCATGCACCCACTGTGCCAACTGGACTAGGGCTRGAGTCAAAGTGGCCCTGCAGATCATTCAACTGCTTTGTCCATTTTTAACCCAAAAGCGTGGTTCTCRTGGTGTGTGTTGCAGAACTGTGAGCACACAGCCTCCTCAAAAACCCAGGCAGCAAAACTGGCCCCAGTTAACACAACTGAGCCCTTTTACTGCCAGATAAACCCCTACATAAATTGACTGAGAGCAGAAGGAAGCAGTTTCTCCTCTGAGATCAAAGGTGCACCTGCAGCAAACCAGGTTTGTGTTTGGTACCTCTGAGCATTGGTGCTTAAATCGACCCCTGTGGGTGGGGTGAAAATATGGTATGGAGGGATGATTTTCTGTGTCAATGCTGATGGAAAGAAATATAAACAAATTATAAAAACAAACTAGTGATGATACAGTGGCTCATTCACCAAAGAACCTCATTAGTGGAACACGTCAGCATCCATGCACTACCTACAGCTGCTTATGAAGAAATTCCTACTACAACCACRGTTTATTGGGATTTCTTTGGTTAATGAATTGTTTTAAACAGCAGACAGCAACAGAAACACCCACAGCTAGCACATGTGGGCAAGCGTTGGCGTGAGTCATCTGGAAACTCAATTAGTGTTCTTTGCTAACTAAGATGGAGTTACCTACCTCCCAGCCAGTACTCTGTGTGATAAAAAGTAAAAAGGGCATGTCACAGAAACCAAAAAAAGAGTTTCAAAGGCCAAAACATGACCAGCAATAAGCCTGCAATGGTTTCAATGGTTCTAAGTCATCATGCAGCCAAAGCAGCCTCCTCTGGCCCTCACAGCCCTTAATTAAGCWGGTGGCTTTGGCACCATCCAAGTTTGGAAAGGTTCCTTCAATTCTTTAACCACCACATGAACAAACAAATAAACCCCCCAGCATTTCTGGATGTTACCTACCAGGCTAAAGGCAAGGTACAGTGGGTTTTCCCAGCATGCAAAATACAGTTTAAAAGAACATCTGAAAGGGTAAACTGGAATTTTGAAGTCTTGGATAGTTCTGAAGTTACAACAAATCTTGGTACGTGATGTTCTCTCATATTAAATTCCAGGAAAAAAACCTGTTAATGATCCTTGTATTTACTGTGGATCATCATTTGACAATTCTCTAGAATCTGAGAATAATGGTTTTTCATTTTCCTTGCACTGAGCATTTGAAGTTTCTTCACAATTCACCCTGCAGCTGAAAATTCAAACCATTACCTGGTGAACAATCTTGCTGAATGCTTCCTGCAGTTTACCATGAATAGTAGACAACTTCTTGGCATCTCTGTTGGCTTCATGAATAGGAATAAGGACTTTGTAAACCTCATTAACTGCTTCATACATGCCAGCCTACAAAAATAAGGCCCATCAGATTGCTCCATCAATTCAACAGCCAGAATTACACACACAGCATTTAAATGATAAAACTGCAAAATGAAAAGGTGGCTGAGACTCCACTGTGGGRTAATCACATCATTTCTTGAAATGTACTCAGAGATCAATGGAATAAAATCCTCAGTTACTCCTGAAATCAAGAGCCTGGTGSATTACACCTTGCTGTCACTAATTAGGATCATTAACATAACCAATCCTGGGATATTTTGGATGGACACAGGCACAAGAGCAAAACAATCTGAACAGGATCCTAAATATGGAAAAGCTGAGGTGCATATTTCAGCTTTTTCTGTTCAGTACATCTTCAGCCTGTGTGACTTCTGCATCCACYTCTGGCAGCCCAGAAGAGATGGACTTTGGAAGATCCCCAGGATCTCTCTCATGGAGTGGGTCCAGCCCATTGTGGGCAGTCACTGCACAGAGGGGCTCAGCAGGAACTCCAGGTTTTTGCTCTGGATTTATTGCTAYTTGTGCTTAACCCCAGTGAATGACACTTCATGTTGTGTCTTGGGAATTAATGCACTCCTTTTCCTTGGTTCACYCCAGAGGGCAAACCAGGCTGTCTCAAACAATTAAAACTCCAACTGTTCWGTGCAAATTAAGCATTTACAATAGAATTATACACTCAGAGGGAAAACATTTTCCTTCCTACTGCCCAGCAGTGTGAGGTTGCTGGAGAAGGGAGGTAAAGAAATTAAAAGCCTTCTACCATGGAGAAAGATGCTGCAGCCTGTTCCAGCAATCCCACCAGACCAGCTTCTGTAAAATACTTCCCAGAACAGATTCCTTCTTCATCTGGGGACACAACATCATCAGAGACTGCTGACTCTTCCAAAACATTGGAAGATATGTTCTGGGGAGATACAAGAGATACAAATACATTTACTCAATTCAAACAACACTCAACACTTTCAATGCTTTGAAAGGCAGTTAATTTGTAGTCAAATCCTGGAATTTCTGTAGARGTGGCTTTCTATTTTTGTAGAGTATATATATAAAACATAGCTTTCTATTTGTGTGGAGTATATACGTAAAATATGGCTTTCTATTTTTATAGAGTATGTATGTAAAATATTGCTATTTTTGTAGTGCATATATAAAATATATCTATTTTTGCAGAGTATATATGTAAAATATTGCTATTTTTGTAGTGCATATATAAAATACATCTATTTTTGTAGAGGATCTGTATAAAATACACATTCCTCACAGAGCAGCATCTCATTCATGCAACAAACAGCGAGCACGGTTTGAGGATGAAGGCACAGAATTCCCAGCACATGGAAACACTTTGTAGCTCAGCAGCAAAGCCCAAAAACCCCTTAGAGAGCATGATGCCCACCTGGAATGTCACACAGCCCACAGGGAGGTATTTCCTGTCCTCCAGCATGCTCAGGTACTCGGCCACCAGGGCTGCAGAGTGCACCAGGCACTGGGCAGACTCGGCGTGGTTGCTCCTCTCRGAATGTTTCCCTGCCATGTTCTGCAGCCACGTCAGCCGCAGGTCAGGGGAATTCTGGTAGCCCTTGGCAATCCTGAAGGGAGACAAAACCTCTGTGCTTGCATGTCCTTTCCTTCTGAACCAGCACAGCCCTTCAGCATGGCTTTTTCACACTGTGTTTAGTCACTTCTGCTTAAACACCAACCCCCTTGGTGCTGTCTGGAAATCCCTGAGACAAGAAGCTGTTGAGATGGGAAGTCACCCTGAATTACAGATTTCTGAGCCAGGCAGTGATGGGTGAGCAGTGGGTGATGCTGAAGCTCCTGCCCAAAGCCCATGTTTCACCTGACTGGTGGCAATCCAAAGGTGTGGCACAATCAGAGCACACCTGCCTGGCTCCCTRCAACAAAACCTCTGCTGACCACTAAGAAGCCCTCAGGGCCATTTGTGCAGACAGCACCATGAAATTTGGCACTTGGGAGCTTAACTCGGCTCTGGAATATCTTTTGCATAYGGACACCATTGTATGTACCACCAAAAAGCCTTCTGGGCAAGCAAATGCTGGMAGACCCCCAAGCTTTCCCTGAAGCAAGCAGGGAGAGTTCCCTACTCAGGTGGAAGACACAATTTCCAGGGATGGCTGGGGAATGAAAACTCCTTTTATCCAAGATAAGCTGCCCAAATGCCAAACAAAACCTCTCAGCACCACATTCAAACACATCAGACAGGCACATATTGGTCTGTGAGCAGTGAGACCCAAACTGCTCCACAATCAAGTCCCGTAAGTGCCCAAATGTGCAGCATCTGAGCCCAAACCCACGTGGAGCACTGACAACATCCCTGTCCCTACAGTGCCAACTCTACCTGTACATCAGGTCAATCAGCATTTCTGGATCTTCCTGGTGCTCCTTCATTTTAACTGTGTCTGACAGGATCATATGGAGGTTGAACACTAAATCCTGGACCTGTGAAAAATAAGCTGTTGTAAGGAACTGGCAATGGGAATTGAGCTACACATTGTTATGTGAGGAACACAGGCACTCTGAATCTTTGCATCTTGTCAGAACTAATCAAAGACCTGAATTTTATGTGATTAAATGATTCAAAATACCAAAACCCAAACCCTCTTCAGGGAACACCTGCAAATTCCAGTTCTAGATGGAGGTTTAGGCACAGCCTGTTAATKAATTACATATTGCCTGTCTTGTGGTTTATGTCTTTTACCTGGTCAGGAAATGTTGTCTCCCTAAGTTCCAGATCCTCCTCAGCATATGTCAGAATAGTCTTGAGGGAACGYCGCAGGAATTCTTCATTGAAGTTCTGGGATGTCCCCACCAGGGATGAGAGGGACATGGTCACCTGCATCTTCACTCTGGCAAAGTTCTGCAACAGAGATGTWGTTATGGTATTTCAGCAGCCTGGAGACAGTGCAGGGTCATGGCACCCTCCATGGCACCTGACAGAGAAAAGAAAACTGAAGCTTTGCAAGAAAGGCTGTCTCAGAGCAGTGACTAGAATAAACCTGATGCAGCCAAACATCAAAATCTGATGATTATTTAGTTCCAGATAAAGGTTCTCCTGCAAAAATATTAATGTTGCCTGTTTGCACATGGTCTCCTCTCACACACCCTGAACAGGATGATGCTCTCATGAAACATCCTTGATCCCAGATGGTTTTGGTTTGGTCAAGCCTTAAAACCTGGAATCCCATTATCTTTGCTGTCAATCCCCTCACAGCCCCTGGCCAGAAGCAGGGTGTCCCCCAGTTCTGTGGGGGACTGCACTCACAGCCAGCAGCCCCAGCCCCGTTATCTGCAATAACCCAGGGAGAGCAGCAGGACTCACGTTCCCGATCTCGAAGTTCTGCCTCATGAGGAGGTACAGGGAGGCACTGGCGTGGGACCTGATGGGGCCAATGCTGCTGCTGCAGTGCCTCAGGAGCCTCAGGCACAGGTCTGCACACTGCTCTGTCTCCTCCTCAAACAGCAGCTCAGGGAACTGGAAAACAGCAGGGGAGGAAATTGGAACAGGCAGGAACGAGCACTCAGACAAACAGGCAGCAGTGAGGGTGCACTGCAATGAGAGGGAGCCCAACCCCTCTGTTTGGGGGAATGATGCTCATTTCAATCACTTTACAGTAAGGCAGAATTGGCAGCACTGGAAGGCAACTCATTTTACCTTCCCCTCCAACTTACTCCCACATCTACACCCTCACACTGATTTACAGCACTCCCAAAATCTCAGGCTGAAAACTTTGAGCTTCTCCCCACACACCTACAGAAACTGGGAAACAAATCCATTTAAAGTGAGATTTGTCCAGCTTAAACCCCACCTGTGCCTTGAGCTCCYCTCTGCCCACTCAGTGACAGCCAGCAGGAACCCAAATCCCATCCATGGTGTGTGAGCTGCACTTTTTGATGCAGCCAAGCCCAAAATGCAGAAATGCAGGTACTGCCCATGAAAACCAGGCCAGGCTACGCTGCCAGAAAATTAACACTGCCCAAAATAATAATTGCGTGGGGAAGTGGCCGAAACAAAGGAAGAAGCAGAACCTTCCTCCCCCAGTGCTGCTCAGGGGGGATTTGTGCCCCCACAGGGGATTCACCTTAGAGACCAAAGCTCTCTGTGTGGCAAAGCAGTGCTGGAGGTAAAGGGCACTTTGGTTGCAGGCCATGCTGTGCAGCAGCACTTTGAGCACCCCACCGAGGATGCTCTCCTTGGACTCCGTCACCGACACCGTCTGCAAAGGAAACCAGGACTCCATGAGAAACAGGGAAAACAAGATTCCATGAGGAAAATGGAGACCAAGACTCCATGAGAAAAATGGGAAATCAAGATTCCGTGAGAAAAATGAACCTCCTGTGTGCCTGTCCATGTGGGAGAGAGCAAACAGTTCTGACCAAAAGCCCTTTGCATGGGGAAATGACCCATTTAGCTGGGCCTGCCAAACAGCCCCGTCCTGAGGCAACCCCCAGGTGAGGAACACCTGATCCCTGGATAAAGCAGGTGGAATGGGGATTCTTTGCCCACAGTGAGGCTCTGACTTTTGGGGACATTGTTCTGCTGGAGGGAAAGCCCATAGCTGGGCTCTAGCTGGGTTATTCAGGCACAAATTCAATCCCTGGGATTCCTGGGTCTCTCTGCAGATCAGAGGTGGATTTGGGAAGCATGGTCCTGCCTGCTCYGAGCCCCTGCCCAGGTTCATCTGTACAGAAATCAGGGGACAAAGTGAGTACAGGTCCAGGAGGCTGACTGGGAACCCAGTGATTTGAGGCAGGTTTGGGAAAAACTGGAGGAAGTGTTTGGGATAGGGCAAGATGTGGAGATTTTTACAGTTCATTCTTGGATAATTATTTCTTATACTACAAGAAAGGGAGAATCTTTAAATTCTCAATTTCAAGACTGAAGGAAGGTATTGCAATGTAAAACCAGATTGTTCCAGGCTGGGATTTGGAGAGAAATTGCTTGACATTTGGAGACRCAGCCCCTTTGCTGCTGCAGCTGAACAGTTCTCTCAGCACTGAGGCAGTTCTGTTTAACAAAGTGCTGCCTGGCCAGGTGACTGCAATGCCATTACACTTCCATTTTCTTATCAGCCTCACCTGTACAACTATCTCTAGAGTATCCAAAATTATCAGGTTGGCTTCTGTTGCAAGATTCCCATCGATGAGTGCTTCGTGTTCTATCTCTGCCCTTGACCTGATTAGAGAAAACAAAGAAATAAAATTACTTCCTGATTTAGGAACAGACCTACATATTTTCCAGTCAAAAATGTTCTCTCACTAGCAGGAAACTCCCAGTTACATTTTGCATATTTATCACTGGACAACACCACAAAGATATTCCAATGCACCCCCTGAGAGGACAGGAAGGAAAACTCAGTTTTTTTACAAGTACAGACTTACAGAGGCTTCACGTTCATCATGCTTGGAGAGCTCACACTGCTCTCTGACACTTCACTACTCTCCCAGGAACACAACAACAGTTTAGAAGCCCAGTCCAACTCCAAACTGGCTCAGCAGCATCGTTAGGCATGCGACAGCACAACCAGGAACAGGACATGTGGCTTTATGCTGTGGACACACGGTGGTGCTACACGAGCTGGGAACCTGCACTCCCCCTGGGAGCAGCACAGTGCAGCCTGCCAGGCTGCAATCTTATCTCTTAAGCCACACTGCATTTAATCCTTGAAGCACAGCTTCCTCTCTCAGCTGAAGGACAAGGTCTTGCTGCTCCATGCCAGGCACTYGCTTTCCTGGAAAGCCTTGCAGAGTCCAGACACCCACTCACATCTGTAATTCCAGGAATTCAGCACAACCAGCCCTTTCCAGTAGCACCAGCTGCACTGGGCACAGATCCAGGGCTGTACTCAAAGAGCCCAACCCTGGCCTGCCCTGCCACAGGTGCCATCATGGACAGACTCGTGCCAGGCCAAATCCCAGCAGGAGGGTGACCAAAATCCCAGAAAAACACACAGAGAGAGGGTGAAACGATTTGGCTCTTGGAACTGTACTGCAGCAGCCYTTCCCTGCCACACTCCATGTCCTCTGGGAGCTGGCTCACACCCCCAACATCTCCAGGACAGGAACTTTTGGGACCTGATCCCCCATAAAATAACACCATCTGCATAAAAAGACAGCAGCTGTAAGCTGTGCACAGCCCTTGGAGTGAAAAGTCTTGTTTATGGGGTTTCAAAGGGTCAGGCTCTACCTACACACACAGGACACAGCAGAGCCAGTCACAGCAAGCAGGGGTTAGAAAGCAGCTCTAGAGAGTTTTATCTAAGCAGCTCATTTTGTGAGGTGAGACACCATCCTTCGACCATCAAGGAATTCCACAGCTGTTAGATGTGTACTTGAGGTCCTTCTGGGAAGGACAGGACCCAGACCCAGTGCTGGCACTGAGTTGCTGAGTCTCTCAGGCCAAATTCTAATCTGGTGTGACTCTGCAATTTATATCTACATCACTTCATCAGCAGGGTGAAATACCCTGGGCATTTGGCTTTCCCAAWGAATCAACAGGACTGGAGCCTTGGACAAAAAGCCACTACTTGTCATAAGGAGAAATTACATTTTTGTGTGGGACAAAACAACTAAAGGCTGTGAAGAATTGCTTTCTAGTCCAGGAATAGTCAATGTCTGCAAGGATGAAATTTGGCCTGATCTTCATGTGGGCTCTGAGGATCCCATTCCTCAGTTTCTTCAGAGCTTCATTCAGGCTGAGGTTGCTTCCCTAGATTAAGGAACAATTCTTTTGCAGACTACAGGTTGCAATTTGAGGAGACAGAAAACGTGCACAGCAAAGCTCAAACCCAACTCCTGAGCCCTCTGGATTAAACCACAGCAAGAGAGGRAATTTTCAAGGAAATGGGTGTAATAAGCCAAAAGAGCTCATTCCAGTCAGTTGCACACACACACTGAGAAGTTCTGCCAAGCATCACAAACAATGCTGTGATGATTGAGTCTGCAGATGTACAAAATGGCAATTTGTAAGAACTGCACACCAATGCTACAGTACCTGGCTGGTTTGTGGCTTCTAAAAGCACAGCACATGTGGAAAAACAATCAAAGTGATGGATTAGGACAGGAAAGGAAAGCGAGCTTTGAGAACTCCAGAATGCTCTTATGGAATAAAGGAAATATGACATGAGATATAAATGCTATCTGTGGAAACTCTTAATGGATCTTCCCTCTAAATTACAGCTTAGGGCAGGGTTTTAAGACAGTAATGGATCATATAAATCTCTTTAAATCTGATTTGGAAGTCTAAGGAAGCAAGGGACAGCAGAAAGGCAAAGAGTTGGGAGGGCAGWATTGGAGTAAAAGCTATTTGTTTGGTTTTTTTTGAAGTGCCAGCCCAGTGCATCTGAGGGCTCAAACCTGAGCTGGCAGTGACCTTCTGTGGGGAGGAGGACCCTGCTCTCACAGGCCTGGCACAGGGGTAGAGCAGAAGGAAAAGGCAGAGTTACTTGTCAAGCTTCTCGGTGTTCTGCCGCCAGTGAGTCATATCCTTTCTCCATCTCAGGTTCTCTTGACTTCCAAAGGCACTCCCAGAAGGGCTCCTCTCTGCAGGGAAACRGCAAAACAACAGCAGTCAGCTGATGCTCACTTCACGAGCAGCAGCTCCAGATCTGCTCACAAGTRGCAGGTGGCAACAAAGATGATTTTCTGGAGCCTGAGGCTCTGTGGCACTCACCCAGGATGTTTACATGGCCCTAATTCTGTCACTGCTGAGTGGCACGAGACACAGAGAGGCAGCTGAGGCACTCACTGGTGAGAGGAGCCCCTTCCTTGGACTGTACAAGGAGCCTGAGTGTCAACCCTCAGCATTCCAACACTCTGTCCTTGACTGGCACCCAGGAATGTTCTCAGGGCGGTGCCAAGACCCCCCTTTCCACCTCACAATATTTTATTCTCATTGGTGGGAGGGCAGGGGAATTTCAGGTAACAAAAGTAATCCAGCCACATTAAGAAAAAAATAAAGGTTCCCATCTCTGAAGTGATTCCTTAAGTATGGCTCTAAACTACTTTTCCACCTTAGCCCACAAGGACAGGCCTGTGTGGCAGAGCAGGAGACAAAACCACAGCTCTGATTCTTGTCCCCTGGGCCACCCCTTGAATTTTGGGTGTTCCTAAAAATTACTGGGCTTTACAAACAGTAGAAACCATCAGAAGGAGCCTGTTAGTCCAACTACAGCTACTTCAGGTCTCCTTAAGCCAGCAGAAATGCCCAGGCATTTTCAGAGCTGTCAGAGCAAGATCAGGYAGTTTGTTTTCCTCTCTGATCCTTGAACAGGACACTCTAGGAGATGCTGTAAAAAACTAAGGCAAGAACACCCCATAAATGAGATGTGCTGTCACTTAAAAAGGCAATCAAGTAGCAAATGAAGCGCCTGCAATTTAGGAAAGGTGTAGAGATTTTGCAGACCCAGGAAAGGATGCTGCAAACAGCTTTCCTAAGGGCTTCTTTGTATCCCACACCACAGATGGGTGCAAATAATTGTTGGGGATGGGAGGAGCAGCTTTTGGAAGAAAAGGGATGGCACAGAGGACTCCTTTACTTACCCAGCTGTCCTCTACTTCTTCGGACCATTTCCTGCCTTGCCCCTATGCTGCCCAAAATTGCTTCTTCAAGTTTGGCTCTCATGTCTTTCGACTTCTTAAACGTCAGACTGTTCATTCTTTCAAACACTTTCTTGCCCTGCAAGTTCCAAACAAAACCATGAGGGAAGACTCTTTYGGTTTGGGATATTTGCTAAGAGTTAACAACTCAAAATATCTGAAGACATGCAGTAAGAAAGGAATACAGATTAAGTTGGTAGGTAGATAAAAGAGTCAAATTCCAGCATTGCTACAGAAAACTCTCTTCTCAAAGTGGCACTGCAGCAGTTCCCAGATGAGGGGCAAGCAGCACAAACTGCTTGAGAAGTGGAACAAGGCACAGACACTCACATGGCTGGGAAGTAAACATGGGAAAAGCCTRGCCTTGGGATTGTGAATACAGGAAATACTTTGGAGAAGGCAGGAAATGCCTTTCTGCAGTCGTGTAAAGGACGGGAGCGTAAAGGTCCTCGGCAGGGCCCGCGAGAGACTGCAGGGGCTTCCAGCAGGGCAGTACCTTGTACTCAAAGCAGGAGACACAGAGATAGAGCAGGTCCAGCAGGCGGTTGAGCTGCAGCACTGACAGGTCAGTGAACCACTTCTGCAGGACGCTCTCGTCCGCGTTCTTCAGCACCCACAGCAGGCAGATGAGGAGGCTGCGGCTGGACTCTGTTGAGAAGGTGGAGTGCTGCCTGCCACTCTGAAACACAGGTCAGGACAGGGATCCACATTCCAATCACCACAGAGTGAGATTCTTCCCTTGAGATAACTGCAATAACCTCAGCAGCTCAGGGGCTAAGCAGAGGGGCTGCATGTTATCTCATGAATCTATGAGGGTCTCACTGAGAGTGCACCTAAACCCCAGAAAAATGGGGTCACAGTCATGGAGTAAAGGCAAGAGAAGGCAGAAATGGGAGGGTCTGCCTGCCACCAGAATCAGGATTCCCTCTCTGTGCAGAGAACAGGGAAAATGGCCCCTCCTTGCCTTCAGCTAGGTGGGATTTACCTGAGGTAGAATTTATTCTTAGGGCATTTCACAGAGCTTTTATAAGACTGTTTCTTTATCAGGAAAGAGAATTCTCCCACTTTCTGAGGTTTGTTGATTCCTATCCCTCCTTGGCATTTTCTTATGCCCCTCTGACACACACACAGCAACATGCCAATGTGCTTTTTCCCCCTTGTTGCCCCTCTGCACAYCCAACTACAAACTGATGTGGGTCCCCACAGGACCTGCTGCACATTTGCTGGTTGACACAGTCTGAGGGCCAGGAAACAGGGAGAGATCGATTTGTACCGAAGAAGGGAGTAGGAAACTGCTGGGCCTGGTGAGCTGGGGAACAGAAGTCCCTGCAATGGCCATGGCCACTGTCTGGCTGATCATGCTGCCACCCTCGCTCTCGTAATCGTCCACGGTGACACAGCTCGGCCTCCCCCGCTGGTTGTGGCTCTCTGCAGAGAAATACAGGACTTTAGTCAGGCCCCACATCAAGGCTTCACCCCCCAGACTCCATCCACAGCGCTGGTCTCACTAAACTGGGAATTCAAACTCAAAATCATCCCACTYGAGGGGTCCTGCAAAGAACAGGACAATGACTTGAGGACATGAAAGCMAAGAAAGTAATTCCCAAATGAAACCTACACAACCTCAGTGCCTAAAACCCTTCTAATAAGGGACAACAGACCTCTTGTCCCTTTGAATACTCCAAATCCCTTCTTGCAGCTTTATTGTGTCATGAAGCTCAGAGGATGTAGAGGAGAACTCTAAATTCCAAACTATTCCTGAYTGGACTCCCTGCCCTGATTTGAAATAACTTCTACTGCTCTTTGGGACACTTTGCAAAGCACCCCTGAAAAGGAACTACTGATGGAGCACATGATAGGAGGAAGAAGAGGAACTCTGCTTATCCTTTGGAATTAGGAACTCTGCTCATCCTTTGGATTTAGGGACTCTGGTACAGTGTGAGGGGTGACTTTTTAAGCAGGTCAGAGACATAGATGGAAGCTGGCTCTGCATTTATATCAGCCAGTGGGATGTAAACTAAAGTGCACTGCTTTTTYTTATTTCATGCCAACAAGTGGGCAAATGCAACTTTTGAGTGTTAACAGGCATTGAAGGCACATTTTGCAAGTGAAAACAAACATGAAAAAATGTCAAAATCGCAACTCAGAAACAACCTCATCCGACAGCAAAGGCGTTCATAACTCAATTTCAGAACCCAAACACCCAAGCGTGTTGAGCAGACAGCCAAGGCAGAGAATATCAAATACCTGTGAAGTCATAGAGCTGAGGCACAGTTTCCATGATCACGCCAATCAGAGGTAGATACAGCATTGCCACCCGGGCCTTTACCTGGGGGTCAGCGTACCGCGGGTCCGAGTCGTGGCTGGACAGCAGGTTGTGTACCATGTTGATGACCTTCTTATGCAATCCAAATAATCTGTTAAAAGACAGTTGGGTCATGCACATTAGTTAATATCTTCAAAGCAAACTCTCTTTTGTAACTAAGGGGCTTCAAAAAGGAAAAAAAAAAAATCTCGTTTTTTATTTTTAACTTCACGCGAACTGCCGCTGCATGGGTTTTTTTGATCTCCCATGGATTTTACAGATGGTTTGGCTGGTTTTTCACTGTGCCTTGTAAAATGGGCAAAAATATCTCGTGGAATGCACACAAAGTATAATGTGAACACTCTCATATATTCCATTAAAACCCCCAAAGTCCCAGTTACTGCTATGCCGAAGCATTGAATCTACTAAAATCTCTTAGAAAAACTTAGGGAATATGGAAAACAGGGAGAGAAACTTGAGAGGACAGTGGGTTCAGTAAAACTATTCATGGTATTTTTTTTTTGTTATTATTTAACACAATTTACAGAGAGACAAACCCTCCTAAACCAGAACATTGCTTTAATCAAATGATCAGGAAGTTTCTTCTTCAGCTCCCCACCCTACCCCATGCAAATATTGAACCAAAACAGGAGACTACAGATCCAAAATTCTGAATAAAAATGGCAAAGACATAAAAGGATAGAAGGAAAAATAGCCAAAATGGCTTCTGTCATTATTCAGATGCAAACACTGGCAGAGCCCTTCTATAGAGCACCATGTGTGACCCTCCTTGAAAACACAAAACCTCCCCTGAATCTCTCAAGGACTCTGCTCCTTTCAATCCCCTCAGCCACCACGCAGAGGCAAAACTCTCCCAGAGCAAATAGCAGGTTCTCTCTGCAGCTATTTGCTTCTGTAGGCAAACCAGCCAAGAAGACACTTTACCCCATGCATGAAGCAGCCAAGGAAGCTCAGACATTAGGCAGTAGCAAAACATAAGCTGCAATGTTCAGACCTGAGGTATTAAAACAAGTGCTGAATTTCAGGCAGTATCCACTTTACCTGAAAAGTAGAGGTGAGTTCTGGTTAAAAAAGAGGCTTTGACTGGATTTTTGGGGGTTTGAAGTTGACTACAAGGCAGCAGTACAGCTTGGGAGGACATCAGCTACTGGAGCTGCAGGTCCTCCCTGTGGCTTTTAATCAAGCCATAATGAGATCCTACAATTGCTTGCTTGTGTAATTAGTGAGAGCCTTAACAACTAGGAAGGAAACGCTTATTTAAGTGACTGGTTCCTTTAGATGAAGGATAAAGAAAAGTCTTTGTATTATTTTGAAGGAGTGGCACCTAAATCGTGTTTTTAAAAATTCAAGGGAAACTATCCCAGAGGCCATAAAACTGCAGATGGGGAAAACATCCAAGCAAGGCTGTGTCATTCCAGCCTARGGATCCATGGATTTCTTTGTTGTTTTCCCAGAGCTAGGTGGGCACCGTGGTGGATCAATCCCTGTGGAGAGGAGGAAATGCAGCCCCCTGCTCTTCCTGCCTGATAAGGCAGCGAATCGATATCACCTCCCTCCCCTCCCTTATCTCAGCCCTGGCCTGGATTTCTGTCAACACCCACCCACACTTGTGCAAAACCGACTCTGCCACTGAACTCTGAGGGCTGAATTCTGATTTTCTCACTTCTGGCCTGCACCCTCAGCCAAGATGGGCAGCGTGGGCACTGTGTGTGATGGCCAAAGCACCCCTGCAGTGTTTGCAGAGACAACTGTGCAGGGCCCAGCAGCTGGGACTGTCACGTTCAGCTGGATCCCTTCCCCTGCACGCTTTGTTTGTCCTGTTTTCCAGGCTGCAGGTGCTCTGCAGGGCTGCTCTGCACCCTGTCACTCTGCACCCTGTCACTCTGCACCCTGTCACACTGAGGGATGCATCCAACACACACCTCCAGCTACCAGGGAGCTGACTCCTTCTCTGTCCAAATCAATCCAAAAAGTTCTTATAAAATGAGTTAAAACTAAATATATCCTGCTAGTGGAGCAAAAAGAGAAAGGCCAGAACACACTTAAGGCTCTGGATCACCTATCAAGGTCTAAAGCAGGTGTCTAACACAATAAGCAACTAGTTGAACAGCCCTTTCCACTCCTGCTGCAGGACAATGAACTGGAAACAATTCTGAGCTTTCTCCAGTGGTGGCCACAATATTTTATGGAAGGCAAGTGCCAGCACTCTTTTCTGGTGATCATACATGACTGTTAAAAGTCTTCACAGCTAGGGAAGAGCAGATCTGAACACACTTTGTTTACTTTATCTGGCAGATCTACCAGCAGAAATGCAGAGGGTTTGAACTTGAGAAGCCAACAAACCTGGAACTCCAGGTTTTTCTGGAAAACAGTAAAAAGTAAATGTTTTATAGGTACACATCTGCCCCCAAATTCAGGAGCTTGGATCCAAATRCATCTCCAGAGCTGACTTGGTACCAGGTGCCTTTTTTTGGCTASACAAGGTTTGAGAGAGGAGTTGTGTCCCCAGGGGACACCAGCAAGCTCCTGTGTGCACAGATTACCATCCTGGGCCAGGCTTAAGGGCTTGGTATGAAGATAGAGAACAGAAAGTTTGTGAAGAACAAAGGCAGACACCCT
The DNA here is from genome assembly GCA_014549065.1 of Cardinalis cardinalis. NCBI lineage: Eukaryota > Metazoa > Chordata > Aves > Passeriformes > Cardinalidae > Cardinalis > Cardinalis cardinalis. The sequence continues at coordinate 2,069,108 of JACDOX010000101.1, forward strand.
CAAAGACAGGGCCTGATTTCTAACCAGTGACCAGGATGCTCCTCTGGCACAAAAAGGATTTCTGCAGACAGCACATATGGGTAAAGATTTGCTGCTTTTTTCCATTTCAGGCCAAACAAATGGGACTGCAGTGTGTTATGTATATATACAGGAAAATATTCCAGTTTATGGCATCACTTTCTTCTCCAAGAGGAAACAGAATGAATGTTTAACTCCAGAGACCTCTTGGCAAAGGGGCAGAATTAACCATGAATCATCAGCATTTGTCGACTCGGCTGATATTTCTGAGTCCACCTTGAGAAAAATGTCTGTGAGGGAACTCAAGACTGTGGAAGCAATCAATAATTTCCATTGCAACCCATTTTAAAGAGGCAAGGCAGAAAACAGCCCTAAATAACACAAGGAATAGGCTGGATGTCAGGACTAGAGCAGAAAATTATTTGCTGCACAAGCCAGGCGAGTCACTGACAAACTCTGCATGCTTGACTCTATTTGTCTATTTGTGTAACCCACAGGGGCCTCATCAATGCATAATTTACAGTTAAAAAGAGCTGGGAGAACTACAGGCAAAATATATTGTAACATTTAAAACCACCAGCAAGAGAGGCTTCCTAAATGTTGGAAATTATTTTCCTGTTACATTTGAGAAAAGCTATTTTCCTTTCAGAGCGCCCCTGTGGCATGTGGGGGCTCCAGCGGGAACCACTTTCCCTCTTCTCAGCTGGAAAAATGTGACTGAAATCAGGTTTATAGAGTCTGGGATAAAGAAGAAACAGAATGGGCAAGAAGAAAGAAGTTGCTTAAATCACTGTTTTCATATCATAGCTTACTAATTTATATAAATTCTGGCCATGCCAGGACTTTCTTTGCATCCACCATTTGCTTGGAATTACAGAAAGCTCTTTGAAAAACAAAACTTTGTGAAGATTTACCCTTCTGCATCAGGATCTAGAATGACAGCCAGTTCTGTGAGCACCAGCCCRGCCAGGTAATGCTGCTGGCGGAAAGGCACAGACAACTCGAACATATTTGCAATCTTCTGGTCTTGGACATTTGTGGAGAACCCAGAACTCTGAAAAAATCAAGTTTCAGAAGCTGCATCATGAACAGAGTCAAAGCTTAGGAAATAAACAAGAAGCAGTTTTCAGAATTAAAGACAACCTCACGCCTGTTCCCTTTTCTGTTTGGACCAAAGMACATCTACACTTAAATTCCATCCCAGCTCAGTAACCCTTCCATTAATTCTGTTTGTTGTTACTGTCTTCCCCTGTTAGGAAAGTTAAACCAAATAACCTTTAAAAGTGGATTGGTTAAACTTTTAACTCRAAGATGCTCTTATCCACGCTGAAGAAGGCTTTAATTGATTTAGTTTATGTGATTTTGCAACTAATTAATCCACTTGAATGACACACTAGTTCAAATTACTTTTTCTGAGCAGGCCAGGACTAAGCTGCAGGGAGCTCAGGAGTCCCTTGTGTTGCAAGAAAAGGATAACACTGGACAAARTATTTTCCTTTGTGGCTTATTTGTGTTTGTCCAATACAAGAGGGGACCAGGTCCCTAAGGACAATGTGTGGTCACTACCAGGAGAGGGATATGGGCACTCCTTCCTCAATAACAAAAGCTCAAAAGAAATCAGAACCTCTGTGGCAGGAAAAAGYGATTTCTAATTAAATATTTCCAAAAATATTACCAAGGGGGACTGAAGGCACAGTGATACAACTGCCACAAAGGATTTCATTCTCAGCTCTGAGCTCAACTTGTATTTCCCAAATTTCTCAGTACCTGGGAAGTGGCTGAAGACACGGATGGTGAGGGAGATGCAGGTGGTGTGAGCAAGCTGCAGGGTAAATTCAAGGTGACATAGTGCTCGTGGCTGCAAATGATGCGCAGGAAGTCCAGCTTCAGAGATGCCAGGTTGCTGGGATTTGTTAAGGARTACACCTTTGAAGACACCTGGAAAATCCAGCCCAGAGCATTGCAGTCAACACCAAAGACAGTGTAACTCCAAGGTGAGCCCCCTGGCCCACCCCTGCTCCCCAGAATCACTCCCAAAGCAGGAACTGCAGAGCTTGGTGTCATTAAGTGGTCACACCCATGTCCACAGCACTTTTTTTGTGTCAGAAATTCAGTTACTGAAGTGCAGGAACCACAGACATCCCAGACATATGTCTCAATCCAAGATCTATACAGCAGTAGTATTTAAATAACCAAATGAAGAACTGTGGGCTTCCCCTGTTGGAGGGTTGGAACAAGATGATCTTTAAGGTCCTTTCCAACCCAAACCATTCTTTGATTCTGTAATTCCCACATCCTATTGATTTCAGCAGGCAGTTGTGAGAACCAGTGTGATGCACTAACAGCTCCAAGATGCAGGTTGGTTTTTAKACATATATCTTTTATATATAAAAATATAATTAATGACACATAATATATGTAATATACAGCAGGCAGCTTAAAATCTTAAATGCTCTTGCTGTTCTTCTGCCCRTTACAGAGAATGTTTTAGACTCTACAGGGAAAATGAGTCTAGGCTTAGCCCCACTTCTCACTGATCCCCTGTTATCTCCTCTGTACACAGTGTCAGAATGGATATTTGTAGTCAAACAAAACTTTGTGGTGTGTGCTGATTTCCCTGTCACACTGCAAATGTGGGAGGAGCCCTCCTTAWGGGGAAGGACACCCTGCATGCCCCTAAGGATGGAAGAGGAGCTCAGTGATCAATATGATCACCCAGGGTCACCGTGTCCTTAAGAGACCACGACAGTCTGAGCTCCCTCACAGAACCTCCCACTAATTTTTGATTCAATTACTCTGAACGTGGTGAGCAGAATAATTCTCCCTGCCTGCTGCCTGTCCATTCACTCCAGGGAGTGACTTCTAATTAACAGTTAACAGTGTAATCAGAGAGGCGTAAACCCTAAATCACCTCTGAGAATGCTCTGCTCTAAGAAAACCTGAACAGTGGAATTCTGTGTCCGTATTCTCCTGTCTGTCCAGAGAAATCTAACACCAACAGGCTCTGCCAGGGTCCAGTTAAGCCACAATGTTTATCTGCATTCACCTGTTTGTAGCAGGTCTTAATAAGACCAAAAACAAATCCTCTGTCCATGATGGACAACAAATCATTGAGGAAAAACGCGAGGCTGGTGTTGAGCCGCTCCACCATTTCCGTGTCCTGGAGAGAAGGAAAACCAGAAAGCAGATGAAGAACCCTGTGTGTTTTCAAGCAAACAAGAGGCAGGAGGGCTGGTGGCTGAGCAGGGCTCAGTGTAATTGTTTGCCATCACCTTCTGGAAGCGGGAGACTATATCACCAGCGATTGTGCTGACCAGTGCAGACACGTCATCCATGAAGCGCTCCGGGAAACGATTCTTCCTCGGCGCATCCAGTTTGTCAGCAAAATACAGATGATGCACCATGCTCTTCACCTATGGGGATATAAATTACAGCAGAGCCACTTGCAGCTGTGGCTGGCTCYGTTTGAAAGCAGGGGCTGGGAGACATCGGGGAGGTGTTTGCTCACCATCAGCTCGAAGAAGAACCAGGCCTGCTGCAGGGCCGCCTCCCGCACGCTCCCGCTGCACACAACCCACTGCAGGGCCAGCTCCTCGTGGAAAAGCTACAGAGTCAAACCCAGAGTCAGCCCGAGCCTCCAGAGCAGCTCCCAGCACAGCCCCCATGAGAAATGTCAGCACGGTCCGTGGCAAGTGTGGCAAACAATGAGTTAAGCAAACTAAATAACTGAGGACATGACAGCAGTGGTGGCATCCCATAAAGAAAWCCCCAGCTAACAATGAGGGATGAGGTTATGACATGTGATGTGAGAAACGTTWCACAGCATCTCGCTCCAGGATTGAATCTCAAGTGTCAAAAGAATTTTCCGCCCGCCCCCAAGAAATAATAATTAAAAAAAAGGTTGGTGCTCAAATTAGTTTAGTTTAAAAAGTCTACCTTTCTGCCTGGTCTGATTTTCGCAGGAAAAAGGAGTAAAAAGTGGACATATAAAGTGATTTGTACAAAGATGTATATTTACTGTGAGAAAGGACTTAAAACAGTAGAAAGAAACATGGGGCTCAAACAGCTCTTGGATTTCTTTTCTCGGAAAAGACCAACCCACAGACTGAYGGTGGCAGTGGCCACGTTTTCTTTACACAAAAGCTCTGGCATTTTGCCCTTCTGACATTGTTTACAAGGTCCTCATTTCCTGTAAGGGAGTTCACTTTCAAAGTGACTCCYATTCCCTTTCTGGAGTCTCTCTGGATTAACACCTGGATAAGTGAGCTCAGCACACTGAGCCATCCAACACATTTTCATTTTGCACACAAAATGCATCATTTACGTGTCTAGACAGTGCTATTAATATTTTTTGAAAGTCAGTAATAAACTGGCCCCAAACACTACGGCCATTAAATCAGACAAGCAACTCCTGATCATTTAGTTCTTCCCAATTCATCTCCAAATACTTCACATTCCCTACAGCCTGGATATTCAGAGGTGCTAAGCACCAGCAGTTCCTAATGACCTCGGGAGGCAAAAAAAAATAATCAGGCTATAAATAAAAGAATAAATTGCATCACGTTTTCAGAATGACTTGACCTCCCTGCCCCACAATATCAATTGTCTCCACTGAAATCTACCTTTTTGGTTGGTAATCGTCCTGTTAATGTTTGTAAGAAACTTGACGTCTCAGTGTGCGAAGACATACGATTACAACTTCGATCCGTAGCCTACGGAGTGGAGATGAATGAATGATGACAGGACATTAAAGTTTGCCGTGGATGGGTTTTGCAGCTCAAGGACAACGAACGTTTACAAAAATACTCTTCCAACTGTAGGGTTTTTACAGCTTTTTAAGCATTCTCAAACTCTTAGGCATTTACAGATTGGGTCTACACAAAACGACAGCAATTCTGATTGGTTTTAAGACATATAGGTTATTTAAAGAACTGCATGTTCTGGTGCACAAAGACAATGCTGCAAAGCATGAAACTTTTCCAACGTTGCATTTTATCAACATGCACAGGTAATACTTGTAATTTCAGCCCATACCTCTCAATCTACCAGAGGCCAAGCTTGGGRGGATGTACCCACAGCCACGCTGCTGCTGCCAGGGGCAAGGGGAAAATCACTCAAGTTCTGCTTCTGATGGAAATAATTTGCCAGGAGAGCAAGTGAATTGGACTAAATATTTTGGGAAGACTGATAAACTGGGAAGGAGGAGCAGTTGAGAGGTACGTTCAAGGCAACCATGCAGTGGAGAGCAGCAGRCAACGGGGGCTAAATAAACTCTTCCTGACTGAAGCTGCTGTAAAGTTTTCATACTTTGCAACACAGAACAATACAATTGGTCCTGGCAAATCACTGCCTCCAGCACTCAAATTGACATGTTTTAAGAGAGAATTTCATATGTGGCAATCAATTTGGGTTCACAATACTCCACTCAAACAAGTCATGAAGGATTACTGGACGATGAGTACTAAATGCTTGATGAGAATGGCAAAATGGTTCACGACATCGAAAGGAATGGCAAACACGGACAAAACTATGAAGCTGTGAATAATGTTCCCACTTAGAAATGTGCTCCACCTGAAGCTGAAACTAGTGTGAGAGAAAGAGAAAAAAAAGAAAACAAAAGCAGTCACAGCATTTACATTTCACAGACCAGCAACCACTGAAATGAAAGGAGGGGGACACRTTCACGCAATCGGAGGTTTTTCATGCAGTGTGGTGGGGTGGTGGGGGAGAAGATGAGAACTTATAAAATCAAACTGAAAAGTTTTCAAATAAACAATTACAAAAAAAAAACCAAAAAAAACCAAAACCACCAAAACTGGAATATGCACTGAAAGGAAGATATTCTACAGGGAAACATCAGGGAAAACAAGGCAGAAAAACCTCTACCGAAGACACCACCTGTGTTGACTCTGCACTTGGGCTGGGGTTGGATCCCCATGGGGCTGCTTTTGGACCACCAGTGTTTACCCAGGAATTGGAGCGGTCCAAGCCCTGGGCATGTGACAGAAAGCAGTTGGGAGAGGAAAGAAATATTACATGTTGCATGCCATACAGTAGTCAAAGTTCAGTCCTTACAAGCAATCAAAGTGGGTACACTGCAAACACATCAGCACTTAGAACCTGAGCTCTTGGGTGCCTGTCRAGACATCGAGTCCAGAGGATTATTTTATATCTCACATACATACAGAACACTAATCCTGTCAACAGCTCTGGTCTGGCCTGTCCTGTCTGGAATGCTTGACATTCAAAAACTCTCCTCCTGAAAAATCCCACTTGTCCTTTGTCCAGTTTAAACCCATTCCCATGGAGCCAGGTGAGATTTACACTGTGACAGAGGATAACTGGTGCTGAGATGTGAGGATGCTCTCTGAGGTTTCCAGCACCTTCAGGGTAGCCTGGATTTCATAAGCTCTGCAATTCTTACAGAAATGCTGAGAAACTGAAGAGGCTGACTGTCAATTCTCACAGGGTTCCCTGCCTATGGAATGAAAGTCCAGCACTGCTGGCAGAAGAACCTGTGGACAGGATTTCACCTGGGCATTTCCTCTGGGCACTGTGGCAAAGSGAGGAAAGAGCACGTACCTTTTCTGGAACCAACATATTTTCCAAGCAAAACATTTGAAAAACCATCCTGCTTTTCAAAAGCTCAATCTAGCCTGTACTCCAAATTCTACTGCAATGGATCATTTTGGCAAAATCACTGTGGATCCCTCCTCTCTCTGCTCTTTTCTCCTTGAGACACTCAGAAAGAAGGAAACATTTAAACTTGTGCTGTCACCCCGGCTGCTCCCAAATCAGGAACATTCAGGGGGATGGAGTGGACTTCCCTGGGTCTCAGGAAGTAGCTCTGACAGACAGAATTCCTTATAAATACCACACATTGATTTTGACAACCCTGCCCTGAGCAAGAGCTTCCATCCTCACTTCTGTGCCAACTTAGGGCTTTTTGCCARTACACAAAGTAAAAGTGCAGCCCATTTCATCCCAGTGATCAGCATCAGCTGCAAAGTCCACCAAGCCAAATCATCTATTTCTCCCAGCAAACTAAAATCCACCTCAAGGTTGAACCTGGCGTGAGAGCTGTAACCTGGGATTCAAACCATTAATCCACCGAGYTCCTCAAGGCAGAGCTCAGCAGTGCTGTAATTTTGCTTAAGATGTCCAATAAAAAAAATACTGAACACATAAGGAGAGTGTTTTAATCTCAATTACTTTTTGGCAGGAATAAATCAAAGCCCTGTGCCCTGCTCAGCCCCATAAACATGCTTTATTTTGCTCACAGTGATTTAAAGTCGAAAGGGCTTTGCAGAATGCTGAACTAAGCTCTTGTTTTGTAAAATCAGGACTAATTTTGAAAATGCCTTTAATCCCCCTCACATTTCTCTCTCATGGTTTCCTAATCTTGTCACCCTGGTTCTGAGGATAACAATTAAAAACATCCTGTGTTTGCAGAAGCAAAAGTCATTTTGTAAAAATGTAGAAAGGRAAGGATTCTTTCCTCTTCAGAAAACAGGAGGAGTACAAAAGCTCCTTATTGCTTGGCAGAGTCACTCCAAAGTTCACAAAGCTGTTGTTAAATTCTGTGCTGCCCCTGGGGTTCAACCTGCAGCTGGGTCTGTGCAGGAACATAACCCACACCTGGGAAAATCACTGGCAGAGCAAAGAAAACCCACAACGTCTTCTGGGCTTTTCCCAGCACATCTCCAGCATTCCAGGATCACTTTAAACATGTCTTTTTAGACACTTAATAAATTTTCTTCAGCAGGGAATAAAATTTACATGGTTTCAATTCACAAATGATGGCAAAACAAGTGACAGATCTAAGACCTCCTCTGCTGTGACAATAAACAGAAATCTTCCAAATTCTGTAGAGTTTTCAAAATGAAGTAAGAAGGTGATAAGGGAAACTTAAAGCACCTTTACCATACCTCTAAATACCTTACATTAGAATAAAAAAAGAACGCTAGACTGGACTTTGAAAACCTCCCTCAAACAAAAAAACTCCAAAATTTGAGTTGTTTTAAGGCAGAAAACCTCCCGTGACAGGGAACCTGCACTTCAAATTAGAATCTTTCTATTCCTTAAGCCCTTACTTGGAGAAACAACAGGGATTTCTGCACCCTTTTACTCATGTTAGCATCTCAAGAAGTGTCTTATTTTTGTCTGTTGATATTGAGAAACAGAAATAATTATACTCAACCAAAAGTCTGTATAGCCAGACTGAGGTTAATTCCTGATGCTTAGAYTACCCTAAAGGAAACTTTTCCCTCAACAATTATCCACAGAACAGGTTTTCCTTTAAAGCCTGGAGTACACCTCTGGAAGAAAATCTCTCTTCATTTTGTACTGTGACATTATTCACCAAGCCAGCACACGTTAAACTTCTGAGAGCCTGGGTAAATTCCATATGCACATCAGTGCCTGTGGCATTTCACAAAAGGTCAGGCTTGTTTAATTAGCAAGATACTGAAGTGGTCTTTAAAATATTTCAAGACTTCCAAATYCAGACTTTGATGTAAGAAATAATCATTTGCCTACCCACAATTCTTCAGCCTCTTATTTGGTCACCAAATGATGTTGTTACTCATCCAAGACTGCTAACCTCTTCCTCAAACTGTGTTTTTCTTGCTCTTATAAAACCCAGCACCAGCCATGGTAACATGCCTGGTCAGGGTGGTGGCTTTGGTAACAACCTTGCTCCCTAAACTTCCAAAGGAATTTAACAGCTCCCTGAAAGGGCTCAGGAATTCTCCAGTGCTGGAAGAGTGAAAGGTCATGGTGGGAAAGAGTCTCACGTCTCACCCTGGTGAAGTTAGCACAGTTTGAAGAATAAAAAAAAAAAAGAAAAGAGAAAACCCCAAAGCAGCTCGGGCACCCCTCTCAAGGGAGGGAATTACCAGCACTGCTTTGTCCTGGCTCATCCCACCCATTTTAGGCACAAAATGAAGGGCTCAGATTGGGACTATGCTGGTTCTGTGTAGTTAGAAGTCAGCAGGAGGAGATGGATTTACTGAAATTTACTGAATTTACTCAAGAGCCAGGGTACAGCCCTGCTGGATGCTCTGCACCCACACTGGACTGTCACTTTCTGGGGTGGGCAGTCTGTGGGAGTCAGTGCCCCTGTGCTCGGCTGGCCAGACTGTGCCTCTCACCAAGCACCCCAAATCCCCTCTGGGCCGCACAGGGAGCAGGAATATTCCTGCTGTGTACAGGACACCCATAGCAGAGAAACCTGAGCAGGTGAATGCAGAGGAGAGGAAGGAGTTTGGGGCTGGGAAGGAAGAGTGGGGTAAGAGGGTGCAAGGTCTGCAGAGACACAACAGATCCGGGCTCAGGATTCGGCTGCTGGCCATGCAAAAAGTGAGGGGGAGACAAATCCAGAAGGACTCCTGCCCTCAGCCCCCACACTTGTGGAAGCAGCACTCCAGGATGGCTCCAAAAGTCAGAGACATTTCCAAGGAGCGGCGCTCCTGTGGTGCCAACAAAAACCACCAGGAGAGGGCTGAGGAGGGGCTGGGACACCCGCAAGCCCTTCCCTGGTACTCAGGAAGGCCTGGGAGGTGCTGGGGCTCTGGGGGGTCCCTGGCAGGGCAGGACAGGACAAGACAGCCGTACCTTGGTGCCAATGATGGAGCGCACCTCGTCGTCGGGCGAGGTGGGGGTGCCGGAGATGTCGGGGTTGCTGTTGCTGAGGCTGCGCGAGCGGTTCAGGTTGAGGCTGGCGGGGCGCACGGCCGACCTGGCCATGGTGGCGTAGTGCACCGACCCGCCCAGGCCGCCRGGACCTGCGGGGACCTCCGGTCAGTGCGGCCATCCCTCACCCTCAGGACACCCAGCCCTGCCCTGTCAGTGCGGCCACCCCTCACACAGAGCCCTCAGGACAGTCCTGCCCGGTCAGTGCGGCCACCCCTTACCCTCAGGACAGCCCTGCCTGGTCAGTGCAGCCATCCTTCACCTGAGGACTGCCCTCAGGACAGCCTTGCCTGGTCACCCCTCAGCCAGAGCCCCTGAGGACAGCCCTTCCTGGTCAGTGCGGTCACTCCTCACCCAGAGCCCTCAGGACAGCCCTGCCCAGACAGTTCAGCCTTCCTCCATCACCCAGAGCCCCTCAGGACACACAGGTTTCTCCTGCCTGGTCAGCCCAGCTCTCCGTCACCCGGAGTCCCTCAGAACAGCACTGCCTGGTCAGTATGGCCACCCCTCACACTCAGGACACCCAGCCCTGCCCGGTCAGTCCTTTATCACCCAGACTCCCTCAGGACACCCAGGCCTCTCCTGCCCGGTCTGTCCGGCCATCCTCCATCATTCAGGCTCCCTCAGGACAGCCAGCCCTGCCTGGCCATCCATCACCTAGACCCCTTCAGGACACTCAGGCCTCCCCTGCCCGGTCAGTCTGGCCATCCCCTCACCCAGAGCCCTCAGGACAGCCAGGCCTCTCCTGCCTGGTCAGTCTGGCCATCCTCCATCACCCAGACCCCTTCAGGACAGCCAGGCCTCTCCTGCCTGGTCACTCTGGCCATCCTTTATCACCCAGACGCCCCTCAGGACACCCAGCCCTGTCTGGTCAGTCCAGCATGGGAATTAAAAGCTGTTTTACCCACAGGGAAGCACAACACTCCCTGTGGGATTGTCCTTGGCTAACAGGATGTTTTTCAGACCTCACACTCAAAAYCCACCCAAGGTGGGCACAGTTTTAKGTACAAAACCTTSCCAACACCTCTCAGAGCTTCCCCACTCTGTGCATGAACATCCTTTCCAAAACCWGGTTTTCCATGGCTGTCACTCACGCAACCTCCTTCCCATCCCTCGTTCTCAGCTTGGATTAATCTATTTCCTTCCTGCACCCAGACATGAGTTTTCTAGTAATTTGCACTCCTGCCTTAAATACATAATGTCTATATTTTACAGGTATACATAGAAATAAAAYCATGTRTATATATGTGTGTATATWTATACACACACATACATTAAATTATGTAAAATATTATMTTAATAATAAATTCAATGACTTTAGGCTCTATTTCAGAAATCAGCCCAACTTTGGTCATTAACATCCCTCAACTTGTTTAATTGATGGATAATACCCTTTGGATATCTATTCTGTCCAGGCAGTGTTTAAACTTTAGCTGGAACTGGATTAAAGTATAAAAGTTCTTGTGAAGGAGACTGGGAAACATGACAGGCCAGGAGTGCATCACACCTGTTTCATAGAAAAAACCCTAAAACCCAGTTTTTTGCCATAATTCACAATCCTTTAACAGTGACAMTTATTTAAAATCATCAAATAATTAAATCTCTGACTAACAGTAATTAAACTCATATTTTCAGTGGCTACACTGGCAAATTAATAACAGGGCCCTGCAGGGAAGCAGCCACACAGTTGGAGCTCAGGAGCACCTGCCAGCAAGTGGCTTCTGCCTTCTTTTACCAAACTTGAAATACARTGAAAAACAAAAGAGCTACCTGGTGATGGTGAGTTGGGGTAGGTGTTGGGCAGGCGAAAAACATAATAAATATAGGAAGCAAGCAGGCTGTTCCTGCCATGCTGGTCCTGGTTGCCATCCAGGTTCTTGTGAAGTCTGTTTATGATCGATGCCATCGCCTCAAAAGATGCCTGGCCCAGGTTCACTGAAAGCAAAAAGGGAGGAGTTTGGTTTAGACTGCAGCAGGACCCAGGGAAAATCCTAAATGTGCTGTTCATCCACCTCCTACAGGGTAAATGGTGGAGCTTCCTAGAGCCCAGCAAGCATTTCTCATCCCAAACTGAGCCTGGAGTTTGACCAGGCTGAGAGCAGGACAGCTGCTCCAGTGATCAGCTGCCACTTTTATTAATAATAAACTTAATGAATTTAAGCTCCATTTCTGGAACCAGCCCAACTTTGGTCATAACTGCAATGGTAACAAGAGCAAGTCCTTGCTTAATTGATGGATAATACCCTTTGGATATTTATCATGCYTTTCTCAGTTAATTACTTCCTCTATTTAAGCCTTGGCCAAAATACAAACTGTATGAAATGAACAATTTCATTTTGTTGAGAGAAAAAAGCTGCTCTGAAAATGAGCACAAAAAACTACACACAGACTGAAGCAGATACTCTAGAAAAATTAGGGATGAAGAAGACAGTAGCTAGAGAATGAAAATCTTATTTTAAATAAATCCAGTCACCAATGTCCATAATATTCCATACAAACCAACTAAACCAATACAGTACACTAAAAGAGTTAAAGAACATTAAAATATAAAATAAAAATGCAGGTAAATTCTTTTCCAAAAATATTAAATAAATGAATAATTGATACAGCTAAATAAAATAAATTTAAAAATATTTTTAAATAAAATAAATTAAAAAGTGTTTTTAAAGCAGTCTTAGATCCTTATATTTCACCATGTCCAAACTCAGGTTGCCTWCAAAAGAAAATCAGCAAAAACTGCTATTTTAAATAGTAAGGATCTAATCCTGACTTAAACTTGAGTTTTTCTGTACTGCCAGAGCTTAGCCCTTTGCAGGGAGCAAAAGAAGGGATTATTCATGCTGGCAGTATCAGATCCACAACAGGAACATGCAGCATCTGTAATTTCCTACCTCACCTACTTCCAGATTTTCCAAGGTGACCAATAAGGCTGAAATCCCTACTTTCTGTCAGGATRGAGACACCTTAACAAGCTCCAGTGCTAAAAACATGCTGAGCATCCAGGAAAATCAGGCTCTTTTTCTGGYGGCTCAATTTGGACACCAAATTCCCAGTCCTTCTTAGAGACTTTCTATTAAATATTAAATATTGCTCCTGTRTATATCACCCCAGATCTGGATGCCAGCATGTTTTATTTGGGAGACACTTGGTATATTAGTGGCACTAAAATAAAGCATAAAAATGGACTTTTTTACTTCTACATAAATATGATAAAATTGGAAGTGTCAAACTTTCAGCTATGTAATTCTCTATAAAACTTAAATAAAATACCTATTTGGCCTGCAATGACAGGAGGTCTTACTACCAGAAGGATCAGTTTGTCAAGCAGGAGATGAAGAAATCGCACTACCGGCTCCAGTTGAGAGGAATTTAAAGCTGAAATGCTGCTCTTCAGTTCATTTTCCAAGTTGTTCTCCATAATTCTCATGTCTCCTATTCGCACAGGGAACATGTGCTCATCCAGAGCATGGACAAGTGCAAAGAACTTGTCGAGGTAAGGGTCCTACAACAAGCAAAAAGCCAGTAATCAGCAAGAATCCCCAAAATATCTTCATTTTCTATGGATTTGTGTCTCATGGATGGGTTCTCACCCTCATTTTTCTATCTGGCCATTTAAAATTAGCAGAAACTGAACATCTTTGAGAGATCTGTCCATATTTAATTCTAATTCTAGTTTCAAAGTTATCAAGGCAAAACTAGAGGACCCACAGACTGTGTATTCTTAGACAAACCAGACAAAAATGCACTAAAATCACATTACTACTTACAGCACAAATAAAATACACACAGTCCATCAAAATGACAGAGTGGGAATTAATAAAACAAAAGCTCAAATGATTAAACAAAGTGATTGTCATCTTTATTTTCAGATCAAAGGCAGACAGAGGGAAAATACAGGGAGGAAACAAAAGAGAAGGAGGGGAAAGGGAAGAACAAGAAAACAAGAACAAGAAAACAAGAACAAGAAAACATCATTTGCCTGGGCTGTGTTAGAGCTGTTGTATCAAACACAACAGGCTGAAAACACTGTTGGCCATTCACCCCCCTGTGAATTAAGGCCAAACCACTCATATTTTTAAGCAGAACTTCTCAAATATACTCACAGCARAATGTGGAAAAACAGGTGTGCTGGCTCAGAACTGAAAATGAGATTGCAATTTCACTACAAGGGATTGTCATACACAGCATCAACTCTGACAGTGTTTCAACTGTCAGAAGATTATTTTATTCCAGTGACTGCTCTCAACACCCACCTGAGTGTGGAGGGATGACACAGCAACAACTTCCACATTGAAAACCCCTTTGTGGTTGTCCACCCACTTCATCCCGGGGAGAGGAACCTGCAGGTTGAGGAAGAATCAGAGAGGATGTGACAGAGAGCAGAGCTTRGGCTCTGCTAATTACAAATTCACTTGTTTTCATTTATTTTGGCTGGATCACACAGACATAGCCACACAGAAAAAATTAAATTCTGTCTAAATGTAATGCTATTTAAGAAATAAATAAATGCACACACACAGATATGTGTGCACATCCTCTCATTTTTTCTCCCATGTATTCTGCTGGTTTCCAGCAGGCAGAACTCAGCTCACCTCTGGGGAAAGCACTGAATAAGCCTGTGGAGGCTTTTCCAATGACACAGGCAGGCAGAACTGGCCCGTCTTTAACCGGCCGTTCTGCAGCATCGGGATCCACTGCAAAGAGAAGAAAACAACAAAATCATCACTTCTTAAGGCTTTCTTGGAGCTTTTGCCAATTGTTCAAGCTCTCCAATGGGATATGAGCTCACAGGGATGCTAAACAAAGAGCCAGCAAATGCATTTGAATGAATCCTGAAAAATGTAAGGATGGAAAGACACTCACGGTGTAGCCGACTGGAGTCTCCAGGGGTGTGTTTTGTTTTTGTTGGCAACTGACGTGGTAGAAAGTAAAAAGCAGGTGGTGGTGGTCTGTYAAAGTGGCTGGAAGCTTAATCTTGATTTCCTCGTGAAAATCAGGAGATCTGTGCAGAGAGCAGAGCCTCAGCTGAGTCACTCACAGTGGTTTGTGCTCCAGACTGAACCCTTTGAGCTAAAGGATCTGCAGGGAAGGGAGTGTATGGGCTATCCCAAGGGATTAAAGCTCACTTTCTGATCACAAAGGACTGGAAAAACTTCWAATCCACAAAAAAATGGGCAGCAGCCTCCTCCTCACACAGGCACTCTGAACCACATGAGCAATAAACTCCTGTCTCAACATGGACAGTGCCACAAGCCCAACCTGCAGGACAGGAATCTCCCCTAGAACATCTCTCCCTGGCACAGCTGCAAAGCCAGGAAAATGTTCCTGCTGGATTCAGCACCCCTCACCCCAGCTGCAAYGCAATTATTTTCAAGATCAAGTAGTTCCAATTTGTACCTAATGTCTAAAAGGCTCCAAACAGAAAACAACGGGGGCACCTGCTCCCGTGAGTTTGGAACATAAATCTTCATGAATGCTGACTRGAGCTGTACTTGGAGCATCTGCTGAGCTGGGCTACGTGCTCAGGATCACACAAAGCTGATCTGTACCACAGCAAACAAAGACTCTGTCTCCCAGTTGTCACAAAACTCTAAGGACAGCATCAACTGGCACTGCAGTCACTGTGAGTACTGTCCAGACAATGATTGTTAAATAATTAACACCAGTCACTGGTGAGACACTGCACTTCCACACTGTGTTTACCTGTTGTGATACACCACAGCTGTGTATGCTTCCTTGGAAAACTCAGGACAGCTGGATTTGCCAAAGATGACCTGCAAAAAGAGGAAAAAAACCACAGGAACCCCCCTATAAAACTGTGCCAAGAATTTGTTCCATAATCCTGCAGAGACATTTAGAGCTCCATTTACTGTGCACCTGTACAGCTGTACCTTCTTGTTCCCTGCCCCTTTCTTTACAGGCAGCACTTCACTCAGTCACTGAAAAGGCACAATTTTAACAACTCCAGTGACCCATGGACACAGACATGGCAGAAGAACTGATGGATGGAACCATCCCTGCACAGATTCTCTCTGAGGGGGGATCACTGCTGGCCCTGAACAAAGCTGTCACCTTTAATCCTTTGTCATGGAAGCAAAACTTCTGTTCCAACCASGAGCARTGTCTGCTGCAAACACAGAATCACAGAATCCCAGAATGGCTTGGGTTGGAAGGGAATTTAAATCCCATCTCAGGAATGAGACAGGRACAGCTTCCACTATCCCAGRTTGCTCCAARCCCCATCCAACCTGGCCTTGGACAATTCTAGGGATGGAGAATCTCTCTGGACAACCTCTGCCAGRGCCTCACCACCCTTATAATCAATAATCTCACGTTAAAATTCCTGCTCCGCTGTCACCTTGCAAACTCTACACAACTGCACTCTTTGCTCTGAAATGCCATTTCCCATTCCTCTGAAGTTGTTCTTTTGAAATGCATTTGAGTGAGGTTTGAACAGCCTGCCAGGAGTGCTGTGCCCTTCCCCCGGAGCACAGGGCCCCCCTCACCGGCATGGCATTGCTGGGATCCTCTCCATACATGAACTGCACTTTCACTGTGATGTTCCTGGCAGACCCCTGCCGGTTGGCAAAGTTAAGGCTCTGTGGATACACATAAAGGAGATTCCTGCAAGAGACAAAGGCAGCAGCTGATGAGAGGGGTCACACCTTCGTTAATGCTGTTATTTAACCTCTCTGGAAAGGCTCACAGCAAAGGGCTGGACATTTTCTGTTCTCTCAGATGCAGCGCACACCCAGACAAACAATTTGTCTTTGGTAATAACCCATTACTGCAGACATCAAAAGACATAATTTTTCAACTCTCATCACATTTTGAAACAGTTCTTGTTTGGAAGGGTACTTGAAAAATCCATCCAAAAATTTCCCAGTGATTCTACAATCTAAGTTCAAGTGGAAAGAWAACATACGAATACAAAGGCTTTATTTACTTCTACTTCATATACTTTATTTGCTCAACACAGAGCAGCTGGTTTCTGTTAAATACCTTCCTTCTTGTGGGCAGCTTTTTTTTTTTTTCCTTTTCTTTTTTACATCTCCTGACATCAGGATAACTTCAGGTTACAGTTCTCTTCTGAGAATGGATTAAACTGAATGGATACATGTAGCCTACGGTAATGACAACACTCCCAAGCAGCTAAAGAACTGTTTCAAAGGCTGAAGTAACAAAGTGCTCATCACATCCACAGGGAATGTGGCAGGGCCAAACGGGAGGAAATTGCAGCACAGGAGATTTAGGTGAGGCACAAGGGAAAATGTTCTGGTTGTAAGGAGAGTTAAAGCAGTAGAAAAAATTGCCTTGGAAGGTGTGACACCTCCATTTTCTGGTGGTTTCTCAGAACAGGTGAGGCAGATACTCTCCAGCTGGGTACAAAGACAACCTCAAGCTTCGCTGGGCAGGGGACACATTCTGCAAACCCCTTCCAGTCCCATTTCTCCAAGTCCCTGATTACTTTAATAGCCATGAGAGATGCAAAATTCTGCAGTGTTTTCTGTCCTCTGAGCCCTGCTGGGCCCTTGCCAACAAGGTGAAAGTTGGATTCACACCTCGTCAGCAAAACTGTCCACTACAAACCCCTGCCTGTCCTTTGTGCAAGCCATTTAGATCTACACAAAGCTCCTTGATGTTCTTTTAAAGGCAAAAAAAAAGCAGACTTTTCCACCTCAACACTCAGTCATTCAGAGGAAATGAACATTCTCTTGCTGCTAAACAAGTCTAAATGTATGAACTGTTACACATCTTCAAAAAACCAGCCTGGCAATCCCCATTCCACCTCCCAGCCAGCCCTGGCCAGCACACCAGCATCATCTCCTTGGCCAGCCTGGCTCCAGCCAGGGGATGCAGCAGGGATGGTCCATGGGAGCTCAGGGAGGCTTCAAGCGCTGCCTGCAGCTCCCAGGGATGAAGGACTGGCACGCTGCATCCTGGCCAAACGCTGCAGAACCAGCCCTCTAACAGCCCTGGCTTGTGAGGCAAGAGCAAAAAGAGGTTCCCTTCCCTCTGGGAACTGTTCTGTGGGTCTGAACACAATTTGTGAGTGGTTTCCAACTGCTCCTTGTCCCACAGAGACAGCGGATGCCAGATGGGCTCAGAAGTGAAGTGAGGAGCACAGCAGGACAACTTTGAAGGTGCAATAAAGCAGCTGCTGTCGAGTGCTGGCAGCAGGAGGCTGGTAACAAAAAGACTTTTTTGGGTTCTCAGGAGGGCAGTAAYTCAGGGAAGGTACCCGGAGCCTTTTACACGCCAGGAGTTTCCAAAACACCTGCACAGGTGGGACACACTCCTGGAGGAGCAGCTGCAAAGGGAGGCTGCCCCTGCCTGCCTGAARTGGCACAAATGACAAGATTTTGGCCAATGAACACCACCCAAGGACTTGGCTCTGATGGCAATTCCTCAAATCTGCTCCCCTAACAGTCCCATCTACACAGCCATGGCTAATGCTGRTCCTAAGGAATTCCCTAAGAGCAGTGCAGCTCCAGGGACATCTGGGGCAGCCTCATGAACCAGGCTCTGCTTCACCCCTGCAGGCAGAGGAATAAGCTTAGCAGGCAAGTGGGAATTTCTTCCCTCTCAAGTCCTTCATGGTGAATTAAGTTTTGGAATCCCATCCCCACTGGTCACTTTGCCAAATCAACGCTCCCCTACTATTTCAGAGAGGGCCAGGGCCATTTTTGTGACTCTCCTAAATTACTTTGTTCTGCCATGAATACATTTGCTGCTTGATGTTCTTTTAAAATGAAAATGGATATGAAAATTTACTCTAAAATGTACCTTGCTCATAAAACTTTTATTAAGTATTATTAGTGCTTAAGAGAAAGATTTAAGGTATTTGTGAAGCCAGGCTACAGGATCCCTATATTAAAGGCAGGCTTATGCAAAGGATTGATTTATGCTGAGGAAAGGGACAGGTTGTTCCCCTCTCCACTGCTTTTCAAGCCCCCATTAAGGGCATTTCACTGGGAAGAAGCTCKTGGTGCTTGTGGGATTTGAGATGCACTGATCCCACTGGAATAGGGGACAGGGGATGCTCCCCCTGTCCAGGCAGCCTCCCTCCAAAGGGTTTCCTATTACAGGCATCTTCCCTTTGTGGAAAATTTACACAGAAAAAGGGGAAAAAATGCCCAGCTAGCAAATCAGAAAAAATCCTGCTTGACCTTACCACTGGTCATGTTGGGTTGGAACACTGGTTTGCGTGGGAAGGGATGAAAGATCACCTCATTCCACCCTCTGCCATGTCCAGGGACACGTTCCACTGTCCCAAACTGCTCCAAACCCTGTCCCACCTGTCCTTGGACGCTTCCTGGGATGGGGAAATTCTGGACAAACTGGGCCAGGGCCTCGCCACCCACACAGAAATTAATTTATTCCCAATATCCAATCTTATCTAAACTACTCTCAGGTTAAAACCATCACCTCTTGTCCTGTCACTCCAGGCCACTGTCCCAAGTCCCTTTACAGCTCTCCTGGAGCCCCTTTAGGCCCTGGAAGGAGCTCTAAGATCTCCCCAGAGCCTTTTCTTCTCCAYCCTCAGCTCTCCCAGCCTCTCTTCTACCTCACATCACCAAAAACCTCAGATCTTCCCCTCTAAACACAGCCATGGAAAGGGACTGATGGCTGAAAAAGTGACAGAACATTATGAATGTCTTGATTTCCGTCAATAAAAGTTTCAGGCAGGAGCTGTAAACCCAAGGACTTGTGTTTGGAGCTTTTACTAAAATGCCACGCCAAATATATGCAAAGCTTCTCCTATTATCTCAAACAGATCTCAAAAGTACTTCTACTTCCATAAAATAAATTGCTAAAGTGCARAGGCTTCCCAAGCCATGGACATAATGGCACCAGGCACTCCTCTAAATATTTATGTAATATCATTGCAGCCATTTTGCAAAATCCTTCACAAAGGCATTAAAACATTAAGAGCTGCTCCTAACTCTTACAATGAAAATTCCTATGAATGAATTTTCTTATTATGAAAATTTCCCTTTTCAGTAAAACCCAGAGACCTTTTTCTTTGCTTTATTCCTACTATAAAAATCATTTAAAGCCCATATAATCAGGGTCACCCAGGKGCATGAAAGATCTTCAGGATCATGTTTGTTATATACATCTTTTCCTGACAACTCTCAGAGGCAGGATTCCCTCTCAGGGCTTCCAAAGCTCTTGAATTTTATGGTTTAGTCRTGCCAGAAGCTTTTCTCCTCTCTGCTTTCCTGTGTCCCACTTTTCTTCTGGACTCTGGGACTGTTGTGACATCTAGGGGTGCTCCGTAGTGAGTTTAGCATTGTSTGACTTCATGGCCTTGGCATTAATATGGAAACGTGCTTGGCAGCTAATTAGTGCTTCATTAATATTTGACATCAGGGCCTTTGGCTGCCTTTTCCCTTTGGAAAACAAACCTTTCCCACAGGTAGTGTCGTGTCTGAGCAGCACAGGCAACACATGGGACACAAGCTGCAGAAACCTGGCAGAATGTCTGATCCCCAGTTGTTTGGTCATTGCTATTTCTTCAGAAACTCCCTACATTTTTAGAAAGACTAAGCCAAGAAGAAATTTTTTGGGAGTGATGGGGTTAGGAAGAATTCAAAATAAACCAGAAAGATTTAATGCATGAAATAGTTAAAAAATAAAATGGTTCATTTGCAACCATATAAAACCAGAGCCACTTARGTACTGTGAAGTGGATTGAAGAATGTCTATACATTGGTTTGGGTTTCTTTTTTTTTTTAATTTTACAACCAGTTCTTCAAGTTTTGCAGCCCAAAATCTCTTGAGTCAGATGCCAGAGAAACAATTCAGAACTGGTTTTTTTGAAGGGATCCCTATTCTGCCCAGAGCTGGGCCTGATCATCTCCCTACTTCTGCTATTTTTCCATACTTCAGCTGCTCCAGTAACTCTGATCCCAATCATACTGGCACCAAATATTCCCCAGCAATTAATCTGAGATCTAAAATACTTTCACAGTATTTAACTGTGAATGGGAAGGTCACCTGGATATCACCAACTCCTAAACACACAAAAAATCCAACATATGAGGTAAAAATTTCATTTTTTAAACATTTTTTCTATGGATGCTTCATAYCATACGTGCATGTGTACATCAACAACACAACAAAAAGTCCAGGGGAAGAATTTCTAAACATAGAAGAATTTGGCAAAGACCTGAAAACTCTCCAAAGCACATTGTGCAATGTTTGATTTTGATTTCTTGGATTGCTATGAATGAGTCCAGAAAGAGAAATACCTTTGACTCACACTGCAGTACTACCCAAAAATCCCATGTTTTCATGCAGAGACCCACTGCAGAACTGGGCATTTATTTCAGAGCACTTGCAGCCTTTCTTTATGCACTGTGAATCTTAAAAAGAATGCTAAGGTGAGAAATGCAAGCAAGGTATTATTTATCTCACCCACCTCTGCAAAGCAGCTCTTAAAAAATAAGTTTTATATGGTGTAAATTACTGCACAAACCTTAACACAGCAGAATCACATCCAGGCAATCTCTGGACYTAATTCCCTCTTTCTCACTTAATCTGGGCTCGATGACAAGTAAATCCACTGCAGCACAATGAGTTACATCAGAAAACGGCCTGAGATGAAAATCAAGTTGTGTGAATCATCTGGGAATATTCTGCCCTTCCACAGCTCATCAAGGAGCATCACAACCTGAACATCCAGTGCTCTCAAACATGGTAAAACTCTTTCACACTCCTSAGGCAATAAAGGGAACCAAACAATACAAACAAGGAGCAATTTAAGCCCTTACCCAGATTATGACCCAAAATTAACCTATTAAAAAGAGTTGTGTGAAAAACACTGTGTCATCAATAACATTTTACACCAGAAGGCCTGGCAGATGGAAAAGTTCAGAACCAGTTTAATCAGCAAYGTGCCCGTCTCTCAATTTTATCTTCCCAGGTACCAACCTACATTCAGGAGGGGTTACGCTCGTTCAAACACACAGAGCTTAATGATCAACCCGTGCTCTGCCTCTCCTAAAATGAACAGGAGTATAAATAGATCAAGTTCTGCAACCCAGAGCAGCCACAGAGCACGAGSTGTCACTGGGAAAAGCCTCTGCATCCCGAGCAAAGACAGCCAGGAGTAGGGAACATGAAGATCATTCCAGTTTTACTATTCCTGGCCCCCCTGGCTCTCCCAGCTGCAGCTGACAAGGATTTTTTCTCCGTGGGTTCCGCCGCATCTTCCGAAACGAAATCGAGATTTGCGATGCTGGACGACGTCCGAATCTTGGCCAATGGGCTCCTCCAGCTGGGCCACGGCCTCAAGGACTTTGTCCACAAGACCAAGGGGCAGATGAACGACATCTTTCAGAAACTCTACATTTTTGACAGGTCCTTTTAYGAGCTCTCCCTGCAAACCAGCGAAATCAAAGAGGAAGAAGAACAGCTCCGGCAAACCACGGCCAGGCTGCAAATCAACAATGAGGAGATAAAGAACCTCTCGCAGGAGATGAACCTGAAGATTGAAGACCTCATCCAAAACAAAATCCAGCTGCAGGAGCAAGTGTGGGGACTGGAGGACAAGGTCACCAAACTGGCCATTTTCCAGCCTCCGGTGCAAGAGACAAAAGAAATTTCTTCACTCAAAGTAAGTGACTTGTGAAAGGCCCTGACACACTGAGCCAAAATACACTGCAATGCCATCATCAGAAATTGTGCAAYAGAAGCTCATGCTTCCCCTTGCTCCTCACTGGAGTACTAGTCTGATTTTTTGAGGAAGAAATCACTGTAATAACCTTTAAAAAAATCACTGCCTCACTCTGACAYAGCGTTAATTTTGCAGTAAAATTCCCCAGAGAAATCAGTGAAAAATTGTGAAATTCTAAAGCTCTGTATTATTTTCAGTATTGATTTGCAAATCGATTTTAAGGAATTTTGTCACAATGATAAAAAAGTTTTGCAGTCAGGAAAATTATGAGACTCCCAAGCCCATGGGTCTGTMCATCACCAGCTCATCCCAAATCAGTGCAGTGGGAACTGCCTGCCCAGCSCAGAAACAGGGAGCTTAAACCTTTAGAGAGGGGCATTTATAGCACCTGTAGGACCTCCAGAACCAAAGAACCCTATAGGTGTTAATAAAATTAATATGTTAATTATGGAAGCAGTTAAGTGGGTATACRGTTTTCTACAGAAAAGGAAATATTAACTGTATTTTGCAGGAGTATAAAAGGGCCAAGCAATTTGTACGGGAAAATACTGGATGCTTGTGTCAAAGCAAAAAGATGAATCCTGATCTCTCAAATCCAAAGCTGATACCCTAAATGCTGGGAATTTTTCCCTTTTTTAATCTAGTTTGGATCAAGGGCTGATTCCACAGAACATAATTGTTCTGGATGTGAAAAGGGAAGGAAAAGAGCAATTAAAAAAGGAGTCTACAAAGCTGCMAGTGCTTTGTCTCCAAAAAATGGGTGTTTGCTCCAGAAGCAAAAAAATTTTTCACTTTAGAGGCAAAGCAGGCAAACCTCTGGAGCTGGACTTTGATGGGTCTCTTCCAGCTAGGGGTATTCTAGGGTTCTCTGGAAAGGGAAGGGAACATTCAGTGGTTTGTGCCTCTCAAAACTGGSCCCAGGACAAGAGTTACAGAGGCAGCACCACTGCTGAAGGTCTTCTGCTGCTCCTAACCCTCCTCCATCCCCTGTCCCTGTCCTCAGGCTTTTGTGGAGCAGCAGGACAACGACATCAAGCAGCTCCTGAGGATCGTGGAGGACCAGCACGTGCAGCTGGACAGGCAGCACAACCAGATCCTGGAGCTGGAGGACAAGGTACAGGAGCCACCCTGCTTCTCCTTCCATCTCTGCTGACACTGAGGGAGCTGAGACCCCACCCTTGGGTCAGGCACCCCTTGCTCAGTTTGGGGTGCAGAGGAAGGTGGGACCATTCTGAGCTACCTGTTCTGGGGAGAGGCTGCAGCGCTGCCAGGCAGGAGCTGTGGCCAACAACAGCTTTGAGAGCTTGTCTCTCAACACCAGGCTGCTGCATTTCTGACTGCTCATTTGGGGTTTTTTTTTCCTCTTATTATTTATCACATTATTGCTCTTCCATTGGTCTGGAAGTTTCATTGCTCTCTACCTCTTTCTTAATTTCCAAAATCCACTCCCAGASTGGAAGTCTGCATCACTGTAATACAGTACAACCAGCACGATCAGGTTTAATTTATTCTGAGAGGAAAATGCATTTCAGCCTGAGGAACTGTGGGTTCTGTCCTCCTCAGCTGTTGGCATTATTTGTCTAAGTGATGTCACCTAAGGAAATAAGCTGATCTGTTTGCCCACTAAAAATTATTATTAAATAAGTTAAATCTGTTTGCCCATTAAGGTGCACCACAAGAGAAGGGGTCATTTCCTCCCCCTCATGAATCAGCTGGCAATCCCACACCTAAAATCTACCAGCATGGAGCTGCAGTTATTTTTATGTGGTAAACTGGGTATTCCACAGGGTTACACTCTCAAGAAAAATTATTCTCTGCATGAGTCTTAATCCATGAACCTCATCATTCCAGAGCCTTGGGAAGTTAACAGTGTAATTATGGCTCTTCCAGGTAAACCACATCGAGCTCCTGGAGCTGCTGGAGAATTCCTTCCTGGGGGAGCAGCAGGAGGCAGAGCCCATCCCCTCTGCTGTGCACAGGCCCACGGCTGGGACATCCAGAGCTGACGGTGAGACCCCACCTCTGAGACTGACCACAGCATGTGCTGCCTTCCCACCACCCCCTGGGACAGCCCTGGACTGCTCTGTAGGAGCCAAAGACTAAAAGGAGAAGATTTTTATGTTATACACTGTGGGAAGGAATTAGATTTCCTTCYTTGGAAAAAATGTCATTATCTATTCAGCCCTACTCCAGCTGTACTTGTCTCTGGGGTGACACAYAGGAACAATGTCCAAGAATGCAGTAACAGGATCCATTCCCCTTTTGTAAACATGCTGTGGCCATGCTTTTACCCATGTAGAGAACTCATTTACTCCACACTGGCTAATTACAAGATTAAGGAGTCCTTTCTTTGAAGTTGAAAGCACTGATGAAGTGTAGCAGTGAGCATGGCATTTACTAGGAGTTTTACAAGGGGTAGGGAAGCCCATTTGCCAGAGTCGAGTCTCAGGCCTTAGAAACTTTCCAAAACCCTCCAAACTGAAGCCCTGCTTAACTCAAAAACCACAACCTATGCACACCTTGGCAGCTGCACTATTATGCCCAAAGCAGTCTGTCCATTCCATTATGTTTATTGTAAAATAGAATTACCAGTATGATCATTCCCATTCTTTCCTTTAGCTCTCAGCTCAGCACACTCCARGCAGGATTTCTAACAGGCTGTTTGCTCCCCAGGTTCTGCTGCTGACTGCACTGCCCTCTACCACACCGGGGTGCAGGCCAGTGGGGTCTACACTATTCAGCCCAATGGCTCAGAAGCTTTCAATGTCTACTGTGAAATGAAATTTGGTAAGAGCTGTGCCAGCAACAGTCTAAAATTCACACAAATATCTTTCTCTAAGCCAAACAACTTTGTCTCCTCCCCAAGTACACAAAAACTTACGATTTGTGTATCTTCTTGACTTCTCTTAGTGGCCTGTCTGCTCTAAATCAGGTTTCCCATATCCTGAAATTTCCTTATCATTGCTCTCGTTCTTAACTCCCCTCTTGTTTATACTGAGGAAAGGACATTCAATCATGTGACACAAATTAAGGATATCCAAATCCCAGGCCCCTTTAGCTGTAGGYAATGAAAATGGTCACTATAAAACCCATTACAGGGCAACCATGAATGCACTTCTCAAAGAAAAGCAAACAGCAAACAATTTGCTTTTACAAAAGTAACATTTTGTTCATTAACAGGCTGTGCTTTAGACTGAGCTGTGCCAAACTGAACCCAGAGAAGTGAGTCCTGGGACGGGATTCCTGCGTCACGTTTGGGTGGCCCAGCTGCCAGGAACACAGCTGTCATGTCACCTTCCTAAGGAACCCAAATTTGTTCCTTTGGCTACCCACAGCTTGGCCAGTTCCCTCATTCCCTGSTTCCTCTGCACCCCCAGAGCTGCTCTGTGCCTGCCCCCCATCCCTTCCCATGCCCTCAGAGAGCTGGGGAGCGTGTGGGGCCACCTCACGTGTTTGGATGTGCAAACACAGCTCCCAGGGCTGCCCTCTGCAGAAAGCTCCTTTGCTGCCATTTGCTGGAGCAGCTGCAGTGAGGGTGTCATGACCTGGGCTCAGGGAAGACCCTCCTGGAGCTGCAGCTGGACACAGCCCCAGCAGCTCGTCCCTGCCCCRGAGCTGTGCCAGCAGCCAGCCACTATCAGCAGAGTCTGACCCTCTGAGCCAATGTCTGGGGCTCTTATCTCTTCTTTATCGTTTTCTCTGTCTCTCAGGCCTCATAAACAAGTGAAACCCAGTTCAGGCAGCCTAACAGAATAATTCTGTGAGAGGAGTCACCCTGGGTGTGGCCAAGGACACTTGGAGGGCCCTGGGCTCTCTCCAGTTGGGCTCAYTTGAATTCCATTCATCAAGACCTCAATTAACTCCTCCTACCTCAAAATGGGAGCACCCCAGAGCACACTCAGGGACAGGGAATGAGGCCAAGGCCAAGCTGTGACTTATTTCCCTTTTCACAGGCACATCCTGGACTGTAATCCAGAAGAGAGTGGACGGATCGCTGGACTTCAACCAAACTTGGGATGCCTACACAAATGGTTTTGGYGACCTCAATGGTAAATATTCCTTTTTTTGTTTGTGTATCAATTGATTTGAGAAGCTGAATCTTCTTATGGAAAGGAAAGCAGACTAAACCTGCAATTAGCAGCTGACTGATTTACTGGAAACAGCAGAAGTGCTTACTAGAACACATAGCTTGTGAAATTCTCAAAGACATCCCTTCAAATGTGTGTTTGGAAACTGAATCAAGGCCAGAATGCTTCAAACACTATTTCACCAAGATTTTACTACTCATAAAAGCACCTTCCAAAGCATTTAAAATACACACAAAGGCAAAACTTCACGAAGTTGCTGTCACTATTTTCTCTGAGCTTTCCTGCAACCCTGTTACCCTCAAAACCACATCAATTTTTGCAGCCTCAGGAGAGCCCAAGGCTGTCTGTGCTCCCCTGAGCAAACACCTCAGGCTTCTCCAGAGTGGCCAATCCCCTCCATGGCTGGATAGGGTGAGGAAACACCCACGTTCCCCTGTTAATCATCAACTCCAAAGAATTTGTAGCACCAAGTGCTGCCCAACAGCCTCCTCATCCAGAATCTTCTCTGTGTTTTTCTCATATGAGATGAGTGACCTCTTGTTTGGGAAACAGTCTCTAAACATAGCACAGACCTAAACCTGACTAAGGTGAGCAGCAATATTGACTTACTTCCACTTCTTTTATAATAAAGAGCTGCTGGATCTGAACTTTTCCCTCAGTTTTGGGACAGGAGCTCCCAGCTGAGGTAGACTTTCAGCTGTAAAGTTTATCTGATCCTGCTGGATGCTTTAGTGGCTCCTTGATTAGTCTCCCAAYTCCCAAATACTGCACCAAGAAGCAGCCAAATGTTTTCAGTGTTGGATTTTACAGAGAATTTCACTGCTCTCAGCTATGTCCTACTCAGTGCTCTGCTGCATCTTCTGAGGAGATAAAATAAATCAGGTTACAGCTCYTAACCTGGAAATTAGGGAGTGTTTTCTTCAAGCACCTTGTGCTCTATGGCTTTAAATGCCAGCTGTGTGCATGGCACTCACATTCAGCCCCACTTTGTACAYGTGGCAATTACCTGGGCTGATAATAAGCTACTTAATGAATATAATATATGAAACCAATTAAACTAATGATCAGAAATTCCAGCAACAGAAAAATTCCCTTTCTACAGGAGGGTGTTGAAACCCCAGTTTGGTTCTGCAGCTCTTTCCTCCCAAAATGCAACAACTGCCATTAGGTTTTATGTATGTCACTCGCTTCATTTGTCACACATTCCAATTACACACTTCTTAAATGTCTCCAGCTCCTCTCAGAGTTCCACACGAGGTGGGAAACTTAAAGGGGGAAGCTCCAGTTCATTTAGAACTCGTGTTTTTATTGATCATCAGTGTGCAATTAAGCAGAGGTAAACAAAAAGAATGTAGCAGCAGACCTCTGCAAAGATCAACGGTCCCCAAGACTCAAATCACTGATTTAATTAAAGCAATTAATAAAACCTTTAAAATACTGTATCTTCACACACACTACCTGCAGGTTATCCCTAAAACCATCTTTTCCCTCCAACTTTGCAGAGGAATTCTGGCTGGGCCTGAAGAAGATCTACTCCATCACCCAGCAGGGGAATTACCTGCTGCGCATCGAGCTGCAGGACTGGAGAGGGAACAGGAGGCACATYGAGTACAGCTTCAGCCTGGGGGGCCCCAGCACCAACTTCACCCTGCAGCTGGCCAGGACGTCGGGCAGCATTCCCAACGCGCTGCCGGAGCACGCCCGGCTCCGCTTCTCCCTCGGGAACACGGCCGGGGGCTCCAGCTGCCCCCAGAGCCAGCCAGGTACAGCCCCGGGCACGGSCCCTGCTCTGCCCCACGGGGAAGGGAGCTTACAGCTCAACCTGGGGGGCTCAGCCTGGAGAAAAGGAGACTCAGGGCTGCCCCCATCACTCTGCACAGCTCCTGAAAGGTGCCTGTGCTCACCTGGGGCTGGGCTCCTTCTCCAGCAGCACTGACACAACCAGAGCACACAGCCTCCAGCTGCACCAAGGGAAATACAGGCTGGRTAGCAGGAAAARSYTTTTYCMRSMARG
>JACDOX010000101.1:2102592-2137381 GCA_014549065.1 Cardinalis cardinalis
CCYTGCTGGAAAAAACTTTTTCCTGATATCCAACCTAAATTTCCCCTAACACAGCTCAAGGCTGTGTCYTTGCAGCCTTGGGAGAAGCTTGGATTGATGTGAAGCTAGAATGCACAGACATTAAATRGAAAATTCAGGTTATGTTTCTACWGTTTTAAGAAAGAATATGCCTWAAGTAAGGAACTGTATTGATAAGATGGTGAAGGGTTTATAATGCAGGGGTGTGGTTGTACAGAGTAAGCAGAGTTTAGAAGTTATAATAGAAGTATTTGTATGTACAGATAGTAGCCCATTGGTAAAAGTAGAGGTAAGTACTTCAGTGCAGTAGAAGTAAGTAAAGGTGATAGGTTAAAAAAGCAAAATACACCCTGTGGCAACTGTCCATTGGGTTAGAAAGTTATTTATTGCCTTGTAACAAAGAACTTGTGMCTACTTTGAGTTATGGCCAACAGCTTGCTCCTTTAAAATCTCACAGGYTGTGAGCCTGATGTTTATCTGGGCAATAAATGGCTCCTAGCCCCATGGTGGCCCCATKCCCTCACTAAAGGGCAGAGACAATGGCAGCTGGGTACCTGTGATGGGTCTGAGCCTGCGCAGCACCGACGAGGGGCGTCTCATGTCAGCCAGGAACTTGTACAGGTCCTCGTCGCTCAGGCGATCCCCCTCCTGCTCAGGGGCAACATCTGGTTACCCAAACACCCTCCAGGGCTGCCAGAGTGAACAAAGCCTCCCACCCCGCAGGCTCTTCCCTCTGACACCCAACTGTGCCCKCCCAGAACAAGGTGTTACCACTAATGTGTTAAATTACACTTCATTTCTCCATCCTTTCCCCTTCCTTCATCCCTTATTCATCACCCTGACAGCTGCAGGAACTTTTAATTGAAAGCCTTTTCTCTCCCCATCAATATTATCTTTTTCCAAACTGGAAAGGGCTGCTAAGAGATTTCCCAAAAATACCCATTCTTTAGCAAGTGTAATAGTTTGAAAAAGTATCTGTCACTCAGGAGGTGATGCTCATTCCTCCTCCTCTGCCCTTCCTTTGGGATGAGCCCAGAACAGCCTTATTTTTCAGGAAAAGTAGGAAGTACAAGGAGTCTTYTGTCAGTCTTCCTCATGCCCATTCTAATGGCTCAGAGTTTTGCTATTTTTGGAAATATTACAGAAAATGGGACTCTGCCATCCAAAAGCAGAGCATACCTGATTTTAAAGGTAAGAAATCACAACATAAAAAAAAGAAGCAAATGGAAGGAGAARCACACTGGGTAGTGTTCAACTAATTATATTGAACAGGATAAACTTAACAGGAGAAAAGGAAGATAATAAAGAATCTGAAATTTAAAATCTTAAATTAATTTTGGGGAGTTTTTAAAGGACAAATTAAATAAAATGAGCTGCTTCAAAGTAAAAATAACCTCAACAAAGTAAATAAATACATGCTTCTGTAAATCATTACTAACTTAGTGATCAGTTTTTCCTTAACTAGATGTGACATTAAGCAAACTTAGAAAATTTTCAGCTCATTACTTTTTCCTAAGCTTAACTAAAAAATTTATTCCCTTTTTCCACTGCTCAGGAAAATCCCAAGCTCTAAGGGGAGCTGCCACTCAGCAAAGCAGCACAAGCAGAATGCTTTTTTCTCCTCAGGAATCCCTGGATGTGTCCAGGGAACTGATGTCAACCTTAAATCACTCTGAGGAATTGGAGTCACTACTACCAGAATTAATATATTATATAATATTATGTAATGTATAACTTAGGAATTGGATTCACTACTACCAGAATTAATATATATTATATAATATTATGGAATATATAACTTAGAGGAGGTTTGGATCAGATATTAGGGAGAAATCCTTCCCTGGGAGGGTGGGCAGGCCCTGGCACAGGGTGCCCAGAGCAGCTGGGGCTGCCCCTGGCAGTGCCCAAGGCCAGGCTGGAGCAGCCTGGGACAGTGAAGGTGTCCCTGCCATGGCAGGGGTGGCACTGGATGGGTTTTAATCTCCCTTCCAACCCAAACCAGTCTGTTATTCCATGATGATTGATAAATAAGAWAACAAACTCAATTCTGCTCAAAGTCTCCCTGCGACTGGCGAGCAGAAATCAAATTAATCTCAAATTAATCACCCAGTGACCTCACACCACGCAATCCTCCTGTCCCAGAAATAACTCCTAGGTGGGCCACTGCCCTGCCAGACCTGTTTGAAGAAGTTGGTCACTGTCAGGGTGGCTGGCCTGAAGCTGCTCAGGTTGCAAGCCTCGTCCCCACTCGTGGTCCTCTCCAGGGAGCGCCTCCCGACGATGCTGGAGTTCCGCCGCTCCGACCACGACCCTTTACGTTCTGCCAAACACAGCAGTGAGAAGGAATCGAAAATAAAGCAGGAAAAACTACRGTCCAAGAGCCTACTTTGGTTCCCAGCAGGATTCCTGGGGAAGGAAGAACTCCTTCCTTCAGAGCAGGAGAGGGAATGACGCCATGAGGTGACACAAGAGGGGGTTCTGCTCAGGCAATCCCGCTCCGGAGGCTCTGGAGCACAGCTGACTCCTGCTCCCCTCCCAGCCACCTCACCCCAGTGCCTTCCTGCTGTTATAAAAGTCTTTATCATGCTGAGATTTATGTATTTCCCTTGCTCTGAAAGATGATGAAGTTGGCAGTTTTGGGGATGCTGAAGAGCAGTTTCGGATGAGCTATGTGGCTCGCAAAGATTAATCCACTCCTTTGGAAAATGTTCATCAGCCTGTAATGCTCCCTCAGTCTCACAAGCCTGATTTTAAATAATATAACAGATGGTTTGCTAGTAAAATCCTTGAAAGATAAATCCATTTGTTATCATGGACTTTTCTGGTTTAGCTCAACCATGACCCCAGACCATCAGAGTAGGGGGAGGAAAGCAATAAAAGGAGCAACAGCAGCTACAGGATATGAATCAAAACCTCTGGATTTGCCCACGTTCCCTCCTGCACATTCCCTCCAAGTCCTGTACCTCCTGTGCCAACTTCAACTTCTGTGGAATCTCTTTCCAAGCTGCCAGCACTGCTGACAATGTTCATGAGRTGAATGGCTGTCCAGGCAAAAGGCATCCGGTACTTCCCCAGTCTTTGGCAAAACTGCTCTGCCTGGCCCTTCAGTTTTTCCAACTTCTCCTTGTTCTGYGAAGAAAATATTCAATCCAAGAGGTTAAAAGGAGAGCAACGAGGTCAGAGGTTCACTCAGCAAAATCAGCGAGGGTTGATGGTGTCTTTTCTAACTCCCAATGATTTGTGTTTCTGTAGCACCTTCCAGAGGAGGAGCACCAAGTGCTGGGAAAATGCAACTTCTGCTTCCCAAAAGAGGCCACCAGAGGACACTCAGAACAGTCTTTTATGTTCCTAACCCTCCTGAACGGCCTGGCAAATCCCAGTGATCCTTCAAGAAAATCTCAATTTTCCCCTGTGAAGTCTGAAAGGGCCTTTCCTAATGTGATTTTATGCAGGAGGTGCTCAGATCATCTGGAGTTGTGTGGGAAACTCAAAACACTGCTCAARTAAGTACTATCATGCTCATTTTGTCAAGGAAAAAAGGGAATAAAAGAGGATTTTTTTCATAGCTCTGCATACTAAAGAGCAAGTTTTAGAGCTTTAGGGAGGAAATAATTTATTAAGAGRTTGATTAAAATGAACAAATGATCCAAGCTTTTGAGAAATGGAAAGGCTGGGACCACAAGAAGGGCTGGGGCCTCTGCTCTGCCCTTCACCCAGCCCTCRTTATCACCCTTTGATCTCCACCTGGCCCAACCCACCTGCACACCAAATCAGGAACCATTTTGGAGGTGCCTTTAGAACCAGGCAGAAGGGATGGGGTTAAAGCTGCAAAAGCAGTGGAAAAGTTGAATTTTTTACTGCAAATTCCCATCCAAGGCTGCCTTCCCTTGACCCAGCTGATCCTTTGGGACAGGGAATCACAGATGACTGAGTTTGATGGGAACCACAAATCTCCCCTGACAGCCAYAAAATCTGCTGACCTTTAACTACTCCACCCTAATAAGGCATCAAGACTCAAAAGATCTTTGGCTCTTTTTTGGCCTTTAGAATGGGATTAAATTCCTAATTAAGAATGGATCCTTTTAAAGACAGGAACAGCATCAACCATCCAAGGTAAAACAAAATACATTTAATTTTTTATCCAAACACCAAAAAAATTCTTACCTTTGCTGCATCAGATTCTTTAAAAATCATGTAAGGCTCTGCACACTCCCCAATATCTCCCTGCTGTAACACTTTTTCCAGCTGAGAAGGGAAAATGAACCATTATAAGGACATGGATCCTGCAAGGATTAAAAAACTCAACAAGCACAAGGAAGGAAAAATTCTTCCACAAGAGCTGGAGCCTGGTGAGTCCTTGTGTAAGAAGCATTTCCTGCAGAACCTTCACACTGCCTACAAACTGAAAACCTGTCCTGAACCCCACTTTTGACCACAGGATGGTTTTTACCCAGAGTCCAGCCAAATCTTGACTAAACACCCACCTGAATGAGCAACATTTGTGCACTCATTGAACTAAAGGAGAGAACAGAAAATAACTTTTATCTTTGTGTACTTTATCCCAGGAGGGACCAATGTTGCATTTTATTTCAGTTATGGATCTCACTCTCTTGGCAATTTCTGCCCTTAAATACAGCTGAAAATCTGGCTGAGGGGCGTGTATCCTTTTTGAAATGAGATTCAGATCAATAGATATTTTTAAATCACTGACTTATCTCTCATTTTAAGGAGTCAGCACATCGTTTGATATGAAAACCAAGGTCAAGCCCCAGAAAACTGATTTATATCACCAAGCAAACCTTTGTGCTCTCTCCAGCTTCACTGCACTGATCTGGCTGTTACAAAGGAACTGAAGTGAGAATTTTTGAAATAAAGCAGCACTGTTTACACTTCTGAGAACAGAATTTCTATTTTACTTTAAATAAAGACCAAGAGACCACAATAATTTCAATTTCCCTGGCATTTCTTACCTTTATTACTAGAAAGACATCTTGGGATGGGTAGGTGATAGAAAAGATGGCAGATCTGGCCAGGGTGGAAATGGCAGCAGGGGGGACATGAGGCCGAAGCATTCCCTTCATTTGCTCAGAGTTTAAATCAAAGTAGAAATTCTCTGAGATCTAAGGGAGAAATTGGGCAGTTTCAAGCATTAGTTATATCTTTATTTTTTTGTAAATTCTTCATGAACAACTTTAAATTGTTTTTAAATACATGTTAAAAACTCCTTGTGTCAAACCATGTATGAATAGGAAAAGAAAAAAAAGCCTTTTTGATTAAAAAAAACAAGGCAGGACAGTGAGAAAGGAAATGGAGGAAACACCACAAATAAAATTTCCTCCTGCTCCTCTAARGTGTGCAGCTCTATCACAGGATTAGGAACTACCATTGTTAGCACATTGTTAGCCATCAAAATATCAAAATAGAAAGAAAAAAAGAAAAAATAACACCCATTGAAAGACAGACASTGAGCCTTCTACCCTGAAACAGCAAATCCTTGACTGCAAAGCTTCAGAGCCAAAAGAGATGTGAGCAGGTTACCAACACCAGAGGTCACTAAAGAACTTACTACGTTAGAACCAAAAAAAGGAGTAATGAGATGATAAAATTGGCTTATGAAATGTGATTTAAATATTAAACAAAGTTCACATAATATTCCACATAGTCTCATCTACATAACTTAAATCTCAATGCATTAAATTCAAGKCTTAAAGAGATAAATGTCAAAATGCATATTTTTAACATTTCTCTCTCCACTACTGCTAATATCTCGAACAAGGAAAACTAAGAGACTCTTTAAATATTAAATACAGAACATAAATAGGTGAACAAATGTATTTTCCATTTCCTATAACTTAGATCTTGAAAAGACTCCTCAGTTTTGTTTTGATTTTAGCAATTTTAGCATGCCTGACTTTCTGTGCATTATTGAAGTGTTGCTTGGACCCATGCCATGCTGAATCACCAAAAAGAGATTAAGAAAGTCATAAAATCCTAATCCAAATAAAAGGTTTCAGTTACCTAAGTTCTCTCTGGGGAAGAGATTTTTGAAAGCCAAAACTGGACTACATATATATATATATATAATATGTATGTATATACATATACATATATATATACACACATAGTTATTATATAAGTATATATAAAAATATATACAAAATATGCATGTATGTAATATAAACATAAAACTATCTATTATTAATATACAAATATATAAAATATTCTATATAAATATATATATGTGTATATATATATATTCTGATTTCAGGCACTCGCATATTAGATAATATTTTAAGGAAAGTATTAAATCACATATTAGATAATATTTTTAGGAAATTTTTATACCTCAACTGCTTTACCAAGAAGAACACACAAGATGGTTCATGAAATGCCTTCATCATTCTTCCAACCTCTATGTCACTGTCCTCTTAAAGCTYTGCCACCAGAATTAATTCCTCCATTTTTTGTGCTTAAATTTCAGTGGAAATGTCACACTCAAGTAATTAAAAACCTACCTTCTTCTTTTCTTTAACATCATACAAAGCCAAACTTGCAAAAATGGGCTCAATCTCTATTTCAAACCTTGAATGAAGGAAACACAGAATCAGCTTGACTTGCATTTTGTCAGAAGGAATGACCAACCCTGTCCCCAGATCCTCCCTGGGTGATGGGGACTGAGCCAGCCCCAGGGCAGCTCCTGCTCCAAAGGGATKTTTCTCCCAATTTCCACCCCACTCCTGCCCTGCTCCCTCCCACCAGGACCATCTCAGCGCTCCCTGGACCTCCCAAAAGCAATTTTTAACTCACTGAAAGCCAAGCAAAGCAGCCCAAAAGGCTCCTCAAAGGGGCAGGAATTGTTAACTGGGGTACCTGGAGCACTCAGCACCCCTGATGCCCTGGAGAAGCCAATTTCCTGTGTTTTCCCAGATAAATGGCCAACTGCTCCTCTCAGCATTCCTGGCCAGAGGGCTGCTGCCTCTGGATATCAGGGACACTTATTTTGGCAATTTTCAACAGTTAACTGTTGTCAAAAAGTACCAAAACCCCCCTTAGAAAGGTGCCAGCTCTTCACAGTGACTGTTACCCAGTGTCTATGCAAATTCCAACACTCCCAACAGGAACACTGACCCACCAAACAGAGCTGAACTTATTGTCAGAACACCTGGGGAGTTACAGGAATTTCAAAACACTCAAAGCCTGTCCCTGCACCGGTGAGCAGGGGCAGAAATGCCATTTTTGTCTGCACAGCCTCCCCACAAAATCCATGTCCCCTCCACACCCAGCCCTTGCAGGGAGCTCTCAGCTCCAGCCTGGAGCTCCTCCTTCCAGCAGGGACAACACCACCAAACAGGTGTTTTCTCCAGTTTTGCAACTAAGCTGAGATTAACCTGGAAACAACCCTGCTTAGGTCATCTGAGCTTTCTCCCTGGGGAAAATGTCCYTGTTTTGTGCCACTGAGATGGCACAATCTTGGATTACATCCCAAGCACAGGCTCACGGATTCCCAGGTACACAAGCAAACATGGAGCTGGGCAGATTTGCCATAAATTTGCAGTCAGCAAGAGATGSTTAAAGAGCAGAAAACATTAATTTCCAGCATCTAACTTATTTATGCTAAAGACAGCCTCCTTTGGAGGGAAAGCTGCACTGCTACTGCATATTATGTTGTTCCAGTTCATAAAAGGCTGCAAAATCAGTTCATCTCTATGGCTATATTAGGTCCTGGAGTACTCTACGAGCAGGAGAAATGTCCCACACATATATCTCAGTTATGAGCAGCAACTGGAGCTCTCTAATAAGAAGGGTTGACCTAACTGAGGACACAGAAGATGAATACAGCAGTGTGGAAAATCAGTTTTGTACTTTATTTCTCCAAGGGAATAACAGTAAAATTTTACCTTGTGTTATTAGAGAAGAGTTATAGGCAATGAACCAGCTGCAGGTAACCCTATATTCAGGAGCTCCACTTCATTAAACTTGTTTAACAGGTTTCTATTCCTCCAGTTAATGCTTACTAAGTATATAAAGTCTTCACTCTTAAAGGGACACAGTCAAGGTTGTTGAGCCTAAACTTTGGCAGATCTTGGGCTGTCTTTATGTGTTTAAGGCTCGAGCATTTTTAATCTTTATATTTAATCTCACATTTCCTGGTTAGGGAGGGGAACACCAGTGAGTGGCCAACTTCAGAGCCCTGGGTGAGCGTGGTGAAGCCTCATGTCATGTGCCAGTGACATGGAACAGGTAGAGCTGGAAAGCAGCAGGGAGAAAAGCCAAGGGAGGAGGATATTTCCTGTCTCATCAACCTGCAGGAAGTCTCGAAGGTACAACTGTGTAACTCAGGCTTTACAAAATGAACCTGGAAGCCTAGGACCAAACAATGCAATGACCCTTCCAGGGCAATAAACAGRGCAGTGGAGTTATTCCAGATGCACGTGGATACAGCAGCAGATTTAAACTCTGAATTTGAGTCTGCTGGAGYGGTACTTACTTCAGGGACAAACACTTCACCAGGAGTCTTTGGCCAAAGTGTTCTTTGGGTACTTCAGGGACACTGAGTCTCTCTATGGGCTCCTCCTGGAATTAGAGACACAACMCCTGTACAAACCACCAGCAGAACCAGGAGGCAAACACATCTATCACTTTTTCCTTCTAAGACACAGCACCAATTTAATCCGAGGCTTCCCAGCACGGTGCATTCATCARCAGCTATAAATATGCTAAATTAAATCCCTTTAATGTTCCTGCATTACTGGGGATTGCATAACCAGAAGGGAAACCCAATCTTCAGAAAGTATTATCTGTGGGCAAGACAACATGCTGAAAAACACAAAATAGCTGCACTTCTCATGCATGTTAAACACAGGTGATCTTAAATCCTTTCAATCCCTGGCAGCTTTCATGCAAAAATACCTCATCGGGCGCTGGGTGTAGTGCAAAAAGCTCCTTATGCCTGCTGGACTTCCTCTGGTCCTCGTTGTGGTGGTCGATCTCCTCGTTGGGGGTCCTGTCCAGCAGGTTTGGGAGCAGGGCATCGGGCTGGGAGTTCTTGAGGTCGAAGATGCTGCAGGCCCAGCTGCCCCGGGGCGTGTCGTCGATCGACATTGAGCGGCGCTTGAGGTCATCCTGAGAGCCAACAAATTAAACCAACTTCTAATGGGAAAAGGACTGCACTTTTAAAGCAGGACCATAAATTAGGTTTTATGCAGCAGGGTTTTAAAGGCACATTACTTGTTCATCCTGGTAGCTGTTGCCATCAGGAGCTTCGTCAGACTCGAAGACCTGTTTGGGGAGCCCTTTCTGCCTCTCCTTCTGTTTGTCCAAGGTGTTGGGGTTGAACCCAGTTCCCAGCTTGTGGTATCTGCAAACAGAGGATTTCAACCACGTTCTCAGCAGCCCTTTTGAGCCCAACCCCAGAAGCAGCACCCCAGAACAAACCCAGCATTGTCAGCGTGGGTGCTCCCGAGGCAGGAGCTGCTCTCTGCAAACACAACTTCCAGTCAGCTCCACTGGAGCTGGGGCATCATCCAACAGCCACTATTCCAGCACTACAATGTGACTCTGTTCATCTATAAAGCCACTCTGGGTGATGTCAAAAGGAGGATTATCAAGGGCCAATTAAAGCTGCTGTAAAATGTGCCATTGTGATGCCAAGCTAAAAACAGGCCGGGAACACGAGGGCTGAAGGCCAGTGGCTCTGCTGGAGCAGGAACTGGCTTGGAGCAGATAAAATGATTAACTGGAAAACCAAAACAGCAACTCAGGACAATCCTGAGCACCTCTGGAGAACAATTTTCCAACCCTGACTAAACCAAGTGTCTTCACACAGCATCTCTGTGAGGAAAGTGGGTCCCTCAGAGCTTCCCAGAGTGTGAGAGCTCCTACAAGKGAACAGGCTGCCTGCTGTGCTGACAGGAGCAGATCTCTCCAACAAATTTTTGGGTGCCAAATGGCAGCAGGTCTGTRTTTATACACACACACATGGGTAGAGGCATGGCCTCCCTGCAACTCTCACTCCAAGTCAGTTCCTGGGATCACAGCTAGAATAAATTGTTCTTACCATGCCCTGGCACTAAAGTTACCACAGAGGGATGCTCCAGACATGGAAAACCATGGAAATGCTAGCAGCAAATAAAGGAAGGGAAGAGAAAAAAGGAGGAATGCATTTTCCTTGCTAGGCTGTATTTCCTGAGAGCTGAACAACAGGATCTGTATAATCCTCACCTGGATGTCTGCATTTCCATCAGAGCTCCACCAACAAGTGCAAATTATCTCTAATTCACACCTGACTTCCTCAGTCTAGCACACAGAAATTATGCCATAAGCTTGAAATCAGAATATGCTAGTGGGTTTTTTTCAGGCCAGTGAATTTATTCACCTTTTCTAATATCATTAAAGGAATTACTGAACAGGTGGATCTCCCTGCCTCAAGAATATTTTGGTTACAAAAAACTGGAGGCAGAGATGGACACAAAGACTATTTCCCCTGGGGTGAGGAAGAAAAGGATGGAA
This sequence comes from Cardinalis cardinalis, assembly GCA_014549065.1. Taxonomy (NCBI): domain Eukaryota; kingdom Metazoa; phylum Chordata; class Aves; order Passeriformes; family Cardinalidae; genus Cardinalis; species Cardinalis cardinalis. The sequence goes on from JACDOX010000101.1 coordinate 2,113,120, forward strand.
TGTCTCAAGCCAATTCAGTAGTTCTTCCAAGAGCTGGGGTTTGTGCCGCTGGAGCTAGCCAGAGGACCTGGAACCACCCAATGGGATGGATTAGGAGGAAATTGTTGGCATCCTTACTTGAAAAACAATTCAGCCCTTCCCAGCTGAGCCTTTGAGTTGTTCCCCTGCTCCAGCAGCAACTCTTCCATTTCTACCCAGTGCACTGCCATGATTTTATCCAAGCAGGAAGTGCTTTGACTCTCAAGAGGAYAAAACCCCACCAAATAAAGCTCATTAGAGCAGGAATCACAGCCAGGAATTCCAGGTACCCATGGAAGTCACTGAGAAGCCAGGAGTGGGTGGCTGGGGGGGTGACACTGCCCAGGTCTGTCCAAGACTCTGCTCCCCAGGCTGGGAGTTAATAAATAAAGCATYTCCCTCCCTCTTGGGTTCCTTTCTGGGGTTTTTTTGGTGGTTTTTTTTTTTGGTATGAGATTACAAAACACTTTTTTATGAGGTCACGTTAGCAGCGCCAAGCACATCCTGAGCATCCCTGAAGTGGCTCTCAGGACAACATTAAACCAGTGAATTGTAGCAACTGCCACAAGGGCAGAGCTGGAGCTGCAGCCAAGTCATTTGTAGGTGATGCACATCACATGGATCACTCACTCCCTGACAGCAGCTCTTGAAGTCATCAGACTTCCAATCATCCCAGAGTCCCTGCTCCAACTGAAGCCTCTCAGAATCCTTCCTGCTAATTTGCATGGAATAATCAATGCATGCCCATCCTCTGAGCTGTTAACTCMTTAGGTAAATGTTGTGATGGTTCAAATATTAACAATTATTTGTCTGAATGATGTACTTTCCCCAAGTCTCTCTGGGAACCAATAGAAGCTACAGAGGGCACCTTGTCTACAGTGGTGACTCCTCATAAATCACTGCAAAMTTAATGCAACTTGTCTCTAAAAAGAACTAAAACCAGATGGAACAAAGGAAGAAACAAATGCTGAAAGTAATTTTRCTTGTCCACATTCCCTAATTGTTCTACCATGGTAAAGGAGCAAGTGTGGACTGAAATGGCCTAGATTTTCCAGACTGCCCCAAGGGGTTTTGATGAAAATAGGAAAGATCCCATTTTCCAAACACAAAGCATCAGTTTAGCTGGGCCGGGCAACAAAAAGCCAGAGCACATGGAATCAGCAGCCAGGACAGTATTTTTGAGCCTCCTTATAGCACTTGACCAAAATGTAAATATGAATTTAAGGTGACAAACACCACAGGGCTTCTCACTCACTTTCTGTTGACRATGGCCCAATCCTCCGTGTAGCTCCTGACACAGTCCCTCACGTGAGGGTCCATCTCGCTGCGAAAAGAACMAACAGCAAAGGTCACAGGGGCGATGAGCACTGCCCAAACACATCCTTCACGCCCTGGAGCACCCCCAGGTGAGCCGTGTCCCACCTCTCCTCGGGCACGGCGGACACGAGCGTGCGGCACTCGCGCGGCGTGGACACCACCTCGATGTCATCGCGCGGGAACTCCAGCAGGTCCCGCAGCGGCCCCGACTCCACGGCCAGGGGGTGGCTGTTGAGATACTCCTCCAGGTCCACGGGCTCCACAGCTTCTGTGAGAGGCACCTGGGGACACACAGAGCGCCACGGGGCTCACGGTGAGGTGAGCGAACACGGRAGAATCACGCGCGCCTTTTCTGCTCTCTTTTTAAACCTGTTCTTCTGCCTTGCTGGGGGGTTTGATGCAACAGCAGGTGATTAATCCCCGGTGTTAACCTCAGCTAACACATCACAGAGCTGCTTCTCCTGCCTCAGCTTTTAGCTGCTGTTCCTCTGCATGTTTCTCTGGTGCCTACCATCACCACGTAAAAATTACAACTAGAGCCAGAAAAGGTTACATCTATTTTCAAGAAATACAGCAAAAGGAAACTTAGTACTTTATTTCCCACCTATCAGAGCCTGGATTTGTTTTTACCAGGCTCTGATCACAAAGGGAACCTTGATCCTCATCCAAGATGYAGGAACCCTTCCTCCCCCAGGCAGAAGCCAGAGCAAGGACTGATTTACCAGAAGCCACACAGCTCTGAGGACTAACATTATTTTGAATTAAACCACCTCTCTGGGGAACACAAAACACAACGTTCACCCACCACAGGTACAAGTTTAAACACCTCTTCTCCCTGGTATTAGAGCCTTTAGTGCCACAATGACTCTGCCCATGCCAGGAAGGGACACTGCCCTCAATAAAATGGATGCTTAAAAATCATCTTTATTGGGCACAAAGCCTTTACCTGAAGCACAAGGAATGACTGAAAACGTGCAGGAAAACAGTAGATTTCACTGGCAGTACTGATCTCACCACCCTGAGCTTTTTTTAGATACATTAGAAGAAACTTTGCATAAACTAGATACACACTCCCATTGCATAACTTGTATTTTTACATATCCCATTACATAAATACATATAAATATTCTGATATGAGATCATTATGCTATGAGGCTATACATAAACATAGACATTAAGAAAACGAAACACTAAAAACAAGTTTTGAGGAAGCTGTCTCTACAGCAACTGAGAGATTTCCTAGAATTCCCTGGCACATGCCAGTGAGGCTGAGTGTTTTCACAAGAGTCACAAAAGCACATCCAAATTCAGCAGTTTTCTCTACTGACTTCCCCTTCCCTGCCGCCCAGATGATTTCTGTGGGACAAGGAACTATCCTGTGCCTTGTGTTGGAGATAATTTTATAAAGAACACTTGGCACTTCAGTTTTAAATGTGCTTCTCAGAAATATTGCTATACAAATCCCAAATTCCAGTTCTCAAACTATTGCCAACAAGTTCTGAAATTAATCAGCTTTTTATTCAAGGGAAAAGACTCAACTAATACTGAAAGAATCTSCCTACCACAACCAACCTCAATGAACACTGCAATTTTCCTACAAGGCAGGAAAACCAGCGTGACTCCAAGGAAGTTGGGAGTTGGACCAGGTGACTTTTTGCCAGGTAAGAATCTGGTTCACCAAAAAAATATGAGATGGCTGGAAATGTGGTATTTGATTCTGCAATTTGGGTAAAACAAACAAATTAATTTCTGTGTAAAGAAATATGGAAAGAATCAGAGAAGGGCTGGAAGGACCCTGAAGACCAGCTCTGCATGGGCAGGGACACCYTTCACAAGAAGATGAAGCTCATCTCTTTAACCCCACAACCCTTTCCCCCTTYTCATCCTGAAGTCTTGAAATGGACTCAAAGTACGTGATTCTGGAGATTTTGGAGAATTTTGAAAACACAAACCAGACACCTTCACTGTTACCATCACTGCAGCTCTTGTCACAAGCAGAATTTGTCACTGCTGCTGCCACACACAGCTGAGGTGTCACCACCTCACCCTGCTCCTCACACACAGGCAGAGCAGCTCCACTGGCACCACACCCCTGACAAATGTCACTGGGGGGTGATGCTGGAGCCCTGGTTACTAAAAARTTTAAACTTTCTGTACTAACAAACACTAACACTACATTCAACCTAAGACCGTAAAAAAACTTCCAAAATTAAATAACAGAACTAAAATTATAAGTGCATGGTTTAAATAAAAGTATATATATATTTTATATATATATATATATATACATGTATATAATAAATGCATAGTTTAAATAAAAGTAATATCACATAGTAGAAAACTTAGAGTTTAAAATTTTAGAATATAACAATATATATCAACCAAGACAAAAGTTTTTGAGCAAAAGCTAGTCCTTCTTCTTTATCTTCTTCTTCACCTTTTTCTTCATGAGTTTAAGTACTATTGTGTAATTAAATCTAAAAATCTGCATTGCCAGTCAGGAGTAGTTTATTATTAGATTAAAAATAAAAATAATTTAAGTATCATTTCTTAAGTAAACAGTTTATCCTTAAAAAAACCTTATAGAAAAAAAGATACATCTCCATTTTTACCTTGTTAAAGAAAACTTCTATAGAACCCACACTCTGTGAGACTGTAATATAAATGAAAACTAATACACATCTGAATCCAAGGAAAAAAAATCATCTCACAATTTAATCTCAATCTCAACAAAAAGAACCCCAAAAATTAAAAAAAAAACCAACCCAAAAAACAAAGAAAAATGCCCCCCAAAAATCAACATTAGTGGTGCCCCACATGAGGAGCCAACTCCTGACTTTCAGTTTGTTCCCAAGTGCTGCTCTGTGCCCAATCTCCCCTTCCACTGACAACCTCAGAACCAAAGAGGAGGGAGGAACCACCCAGCACTGGAGACTCCTTGCAAATGAAGCTAGAAGAAACAAAATGAGTGAAAAATTGTGGGCAAAAGCTCCAGAAGCAGGGGGTGTCCAGAGGTGCTGGGAAAGGCATCCCCTCACCTCCTCCTGTGGCCAGGGCAGAGCTCCATCCACACTGCTCCTCCCAGAGGGGTAAGGAAGCCTCATGGCATCACTTAAAGCTGTTTAGCTGGCCCTATTTTTAAGCCCCAACATTTTAAGACTTACTCTTATTGCTTTTTCTGACCTGGCAGCTCCAAAGCTGAGGGATCTTCCAGAAGTGAGCTGCTTGTGCAAGCACTGTGTTTCAATCTGCAAAAACTCATTTACCTGTGATTCTCTAGCACACAGGAACCTCCCCCTCATCCCTTCCAGCCTTTCCACTTCACTCATCCTGASAAGCAGAATTACAGAAACGAGGAGGAAAAGCCTCAGTATCAATGCAGAGCTCACAGGGACATGCAGGACCGAGGGTGTGAGGCTGTCACAGCCCAAAAYACACCAGGTCCCCCCATCCCTGGCATTTCACATCTCAAATTGCCCCTGTCCAACAGGAGCACTGGGATGTGTGGGACAGGAGGTGAAGGAAGGGGCCATGCCAGTGAAAATTCACCCAACCCAGAAAGGCAGGCAGTGCTCAGGGGCTCTCTGTGCCCCCTGGGGGGTTCCAAGCCCTTCACACATTTCAGAATTTGCACTTCCCAATTTTCCACTTTGTCTCTTTGGGTTACTAYTGTACCATGAAGATGTAAACAAACATCACAGTCAAAGCCAGAGGCCTGTGTTAGACTCACCATCTGTGCAGCCAGAAATACTGTCTAGCACCTGAGTAAAGAGGCCAAACATAAATCCATGGCCATGGAGAGGAACTACCTGGTGTCAGAMTATTGGCAGATAAAAGGCAAGAACATTATTTTAGGCTTCAGATATTTGTGGAGGAAGAAGTGATGAAAGAGGAGGAGGAGGGAAGAAGGATGAATAAATGCACCRAAAGGAAAATGAACCTAAAAGATGTCCCTGTGTGTGAACAGAACCACAAGAGCTCCTCTCAAGGCTCTTGCTGCCAATGGTTTAACCTTTCCCAGCCCTGCTCCGTGCTCCAGCACTGCTCCAAAGGCTTGGGTGGGGACAAGGACACACAAAATACCAGGGGCTGTTACTTGGGCAAAGCATCAGCCGCCTGAAATTGCCACACAAACCCATCAGGTGGAACGTGCACACTGGAGGAGCTGGACAAGCTCAGGWAAAGACCAGGGGAGCCAAGCCCATCACCCCAGCCACCCTGACTGCTGCTGGGGGAGCAGAACCTGCTCTGCCATCTCAGCTCCAGCCCAGCTGAGCTCCTGTGGCACCAGGACAGACAGGAGCTGATTGCCCTGGGCCACAGCTGATCTCAACCACCCAAGGAGCGCCACCAGTCCTGCCAGCTGCACCTGAAAAGGTCTGAAACCTGCTGCAGCAGGAAGGGGCAACAGCTGAGGAGGATAAAGCTGTGCTCCCCACAGCCCTGCTGGCCGGCAGGCTGCAGACACAGCCACCTTCAGTGCARCCTTCATCCCAGGAAAAGCCTTCTCCATCCCTCCTGGGGGCTCCAGGGGAGCAACAGAGGTGTCTCCTTCACAAAACACAGCCAGCTCTTCCTCACTGGACTTCCCAAGGCAGAAGGACAATTCCAGTCAAGTATTTGCAAACATGCAGACCACCTAGCAACTGATCAATGCAGCATCCCAGAGTGGTTTTGCAGGAAAGGACCTTAAAGCTCATCCTGTTTCAACCCTGACACCTCCCACTGCCCCAGGTTGCTCCAATGTCCAGCCTGGCCTTGGGCACTGTCAGGGATCCAGGGGCAGCCCCAGCTGCTCTGGGCACCTGTGCCAGGGCCTGCCCACCCTCCCAGGGAGGAATTTATTAATATCTAATCTGAATTTCTCCTCTTTTGGTTTGGAACCATTCTCCCTATCCCTGTCTGCCTGTGTAAAAAGTCACTCTGAATTTTTCTAAGCCCCCTTTCAGTACTGAAATGCCYCAGTGTGGTCTCCCCTAATAAACCTGGAGTGCTGCTGCAGGAGATCCTTGCCAGGGGATCCATTTCTGTTGAGTTTATTAAGACCCTCCAGAAACCTGCAAGAGCCCTGAGCACTTTCCCCACCAGGACCAYAGAATAATGTAAATTAACAGCAAATACATGCTTAAAAATACGCAAGGAATGCTGCTCCCAGAATTGCTGCTCTTTAAAAAAATAACTCTTTGATTTTGTGCAGGCTGTAATTACAGATGAAATTTTGGACAATTCCCTAACCCAGTTTTCACTCAGTCTTTATCCCAGGATCAGGCACTGCCACCTCACTCATGGCAAGCACTGTTCTGTGCCATTAAAATCCACAGCAGGACAATGTGGGGGGAAAGGGCAGCTGAGGATGAGTAAGAGGGGCAGACAAACACTGAGTTTATCACAGCACTGATAAACCCAAAGTACAGAACAAATCACACTGGACTCCCTCTCTCAGACTTACCCTAACCCCAATCAAACCCCTCACCTGGAAATAGATGTACATTAAAAATACCAATTCTGCATGTCCTTAACCTGAGCACAGACATGTCCAACCAGCTAACTCTGACAGCAGCCTTGATTTGGCTGCTCTGGCCCATTTAGCAGGCAGTGTCCAGAGGTGCACCCGTGCTGCTGCAGCTCTGGCTCTCAGCACTTGCAGGACAAAGCCCTATTTCACAGGTTTACAGCTCTCCTGCAGTGGGGACACTCGAGCTTTCTTCTTTAAGGTTGTGTTATTCTTCACTGTTACACCCCCTTAAAAGCTGGAAAATCAAACTGCCTTCCCTATCGACTTTGCCCTTCTCCAGACAGCAAACATTGTATTTTTGTGGAGTTTTAGTGCACATGCCTCTCTCCTATTTATTTCCTCTTTTTCAGCACCTACCTGCATCATCATCATCATCATCCCTTCCAAAAGCACCTGCACAAATCTGCAGGAGCCTCAGTGAGGGGATGTGGCATCACTCCACGGAGGGTAACACAAACCCTCACTCACTGCAGCCAGGCATCCCAAAGGGAGAACAAAGGGAACAAAGGGATAAAGTGCAGGGAAAGCTACACCCAGGGCAAGTCACACAGGGAAACAAAAAATACAATGCAGAGGTCAGGCTGGTACAAGACCTGCACTGTGCAGGCAGCTGAAGGCTCAAGATCTGCTCTCCTGGGCACTGCCCAGCAGCTCGGTACAGGAGCTCAGTAACAACTAGGGCACAAAAAGGACAATTATTGTCTCCATCTCACAGGAACTGACTGAAACACAGTGCCCTGGTGTTCACAGGCATTCCCAGGCTTGCCTGGAGGACTTCAGCCCATCCCTTCTCCAAGCAGCCAGCTGGGCACAGGGGATTGCAAGCGACACACTCAAGTCCCTGCTAGGACCCTGCAGACTTTTCCAGCTTGTGGAAAACAACATTCCCTCCCATTTCCTCCTSCCTCCCTCACCTCTGCCCTCCCAGGATGTCCAATCCCACAGGGAGGGAGCCCCAGGAGCACTGAGAGGTGAAGGCATGGCAGCTTGGCAGGATGCATCTGGCACAGCAAGGATCTGAACCCAGCTGCTGGGGCCCAGCCCAAGCCCAATTTTCCTTTTAGCTCAAACAAACTCCCAAGGGCACAGCCCAGCCCCTGTGGGGATGGGCACAATGGATGGCTCTGTAAAAATGACAATGGCAAAGTGGGCAAGGTTGTTCCTCCTGCCTCCTTCCTGTGTGGGAGTAGAACTCCCTGTGAGRATCCCATAAGGGACCTTGAAAAATTAACCTTGCAGAGAGCTCCTCATCACAGGGAGGATCCTGACTGCTATTTTTACACGGCAGCTAAAGCACTTCTTCAAAATCAGGGTGATATTTCTTGCCAATTTTGAAACCAGGGCAAAGTTCCATCTTAACTTCGGTACCTCCTTAAATATTAAGGGATTTATAACGTGCTAAAACTGCAACAGATTGTGCCAAAGCTCCAAATGCTAAATTAACACCAACTTCCCACCCACTGCCTTCCCTGGGCAAAATCCTGGAGGGACAGAAGCAGCAGATTAACATTTCAAAGCTGAGCCCCAGCCTCCTCTGGCTATCTCTGGGTCTCCAGGGCAAACAGCACTTCCCTTGCTGAGCACTCAGGAATGCAGATGGCCTGTGCTGGCCGGGGCAAAATCCTGTCACCCTTAAAGGGGCACTGGGATCTCAGGGAACAGGAGTCAAAGCTGATGTACCGCAGGGACTCGGAATAAATCTGAGAACGTAATACGCTAAAAAAATATATTACAATTTGCAGGCAGGTTAAAGAAGGTAACAGATGAAAGAAATGAGCTTGCTAAACAGAGGCAGTGGATTTATTTTTAAGTGTGAACTACAGGCAAGTCACTCTAAGAGGTTTGAAACATGAGCAGTGTAATATTAACCACTGACAACACTCAAGTAATGAAAAAACATGTTTTACTTGCAAAAATGACATTTTCTTTCAACTAAGCGCTCCAAAAATAACCCAAATGGATCCAAATTCAAAGACTCACACATTTGTCTGCTGCCATCCCTGCATTTCAGAAAACCCATGCTCCTGATGCCTGGTGAGCCCAGAGAACTCCTGCATTTCATTTTTTGGCTGCATTTACAATAGATGGAAATATTCAAACGAACCAAGGGGATTCCTAGGCAATCTCTGCTTTCCATCAGCCACAGGCAGCTCCCCAGGCTCAGCAGGGATGGTGACACCTCCCCAGCCATAAGTGCAGCCATTTCCACCCCCCTGCCTCTGGAATGCTGCTCCCTATCTCCTGCTCTGCCTCTCATTCCTGCTTTTGCTYGGTGCTCGGTGGGATGGCACCACCACAGACAGCAGCTGATGGAATTCCTTCATTTCCAAACGGCAAACCTGCCCCCAAAATGGCTGTAAGCACTCTCTGTGCCTGAAACCTCCRTTTTTAAATCTGAAAACACTCAGTTTTAAAAGATCTGGATTCTGTGAGATYTGCAGTGTGTGTCAAATTCTATCACAGTGCTTGAGTTAGAAAAAGCCTCCAATGAAAGGAAATGGATTCCCCATCTCTGGAAGTGTCCAAGGCCAGGTTGGACAGGGCTTGGAGCACCCTGGGACAATGGAAGGAGCTCCAAGGTCCTTCCAACCCAAACCAGTCTGGGGTTCTGTGAAATAATTACAAACATACCTAGCTAAAGAAGGATCCCACATGTAACAAGTAACAGCCAGTCCCAAAACCAGTGAGATGCTTTATGTACAAATAGTGCCAGGTTATTTGCTGTGATAACTGGCTGCTAATGTAGGAAGCCATTTGGGTATAGAAATATTAATATTAATCAGAGATTAATTAGTTATCTGGGAATACTGAAGCAATTTCTTACCAACCCTAGAAAGACACGAGTTCTGCCTCCAAGGACCGGGTAAGGAGACAAGATCTTGATGAGTAAGGATTGTGTAACTTCACCAAGAGTATTTGGAGAACACAAAGACTTTGACACAGAAAATGCAAGTGCTGAGACTCATCTTGGAGAGTGACCCTCTGATAAATTGTGACAAAAATGAAAGCAGAAACTGAGACAGCGACACAGAAATGAAAAAGCCAAACTGTCTGACCAGAGACCGCAGGAAAATCACAATTTCCCACTTTTGGCAGAAATGTTACATCAGGCCAGGAGAGATGGAGCCCTCCAGACCCTCGGGGCTCAGAGAGGCAGACCCTGGTGGCCCTGGGCCCTGCCAAGCACAGAGGGCTCTCCTGAGTGGGACATCCTTGGCACAGGCACCTCTCAGCCCCCAGGGGACACGTTCTGCCCTGCAGGCAGGGATGACAGGGCTGTCCCACRGCCTGGGACACTGCCAGGGATGGRGCAGCCCCAGGGCAGCCTGGGCCAGGGCTCAGCACCCTCTGAGCAAGGAAATCCCCCTAACAGCCAACCTCTGGCAGTGGGAGCCATTCCCCGCGTCCTGTCCCTTGTCCCCAGTCCCTCTGCAGCTCTCCTGGAGCCTCTTTAGGCTCTGGGATCAGCTCTGAGCTCTCCCTGGATCCTTCTCCTCTCCGGGTGAGCACCCCCAGCTCTCCCAGCCTGTTTATTAGCAATTATTTGGTATAACATCATTTAGTTAAGAGTGTTGCTCTCTGCTAACGCTGTTGAAGTTATTGCAGGACTCCCAGCGGGCAGCAGCCTCAGCTGAGCAGGTAAAACACCCCTGCCCTGTGCCACAGGCTCACTGCTGCCTTTAGCCATGGCATGGGAGCATTTCCATSAGCCACAGAAAGTGCCTGGACCAGAGCAGAGCCAACTGTGAGCAGCCCCAGGGGAGAGGCAGGCAGAGGATGTGGATGCCTCTCCCATCCTCCCTGCCYGATGGGGATAAACCATCCAGCCAGGCAGGGCAAAACCTGCAGGAAATACAAATAATGGGAGGCACCCTTCAGCCTTCATCAGCCCTGAGACAGCACAAAGACTTGGCTCACTCTCCTTTGCAATTTTTGGTGATAAAATTACTTGGCTCTGAGCACTCCAAAATGCCCTTTCAGTGCCACACAGGGCACTGTCATGTTTTCYTTTGCTGTGCTTCCCATTCATTTGCACAAATCACCTTTTCTTCTTCTCCTAAATTACATTAAAATAAACAATGGAAATATACAAAGGAACCTATATTCTCTTACTGAATAATTAGACGCTATCTTTGAGTACATGGCCAAAGTCTGACATCCAATAAATCCAAGACAAAGGCTCAATTAGCCCAGATAATGCCCATAAAGCCAGCAGTGCTTTACAAAGATATGTAAATGTCAGCACCTTCATTTTACAGGAGAAAATGAAGTGCTGAGAGCAGCCGTGGTCAGATCACATCACATCCAAGAATCCAGACCCCTTTATTCCCAGACTAATTAGCATCTCTTATAACAGTGCTCCTTTACATACCTACAATCATCTCTGCTGTAACAWACATCAGAAGGCAGGAAATATCACACCCAATCCCTTGGAAAAAGCTGTGATTTTTCTATAAAACAACTGAATGTACATTCACTCTGCTYATTTGCAAGTTCAGTAAAAAGCTGCTCTCCTAAATAAATCACAGAATCATTAAGGTTGGCAAAGTCCCCCAAGATCATGCATGCCCAAACTTTGACTGAACACCACCTTGTCAACCAGACCACTGCACTATGTCCAACCATTAAAATGTACTTCTAAAGAYGTAAAGAAGTAGAAAAAAGACCTGAAAAGGTTTTTAAAAATTAAGAGAACTTTTTCTTGGGAAGAAAAACAATCAAGTTTTGGACAACAACCAAAAAAAAATTCAATTATTATCCTTGGCACTCAAAAGTGAAAAAAGAAGTCCAAGATTTTATAAGTCTTTATCTTCTYTCAGCAGACAGAGTTAAATGAGCACAAGGAGCTGATCCACAGAAAAAACAAACTTGGGAAGAAAAGAAAGTGGTTAGTCATGAGGGATTATAATGGGCCATAGTAAACAGCCTGGGCCATCAAACAAACACAGCAAATTCCCCATCCTGCAAGGAGCTGGGGAACTCTCCCAGAGGAAGWGCAAGYGGGGCTGGTGATGAGARGCAGCAGCTCCCAGCAGGGAATGCTGAATGMACCTCTGGGGGCACCCAGGGTGAGCCCAGCCCATGGATTCCAAGGCAGAGCACACCCAGCAAGGTGCAAATGCACACCCCCACTCACCAGTGGGCTTGGAGAGACTGGCAAAAATAACCTCAGAAAAATAAACCCTCCTGCATGGAGCTCTCYGAGCTCACAGCTCCGATTTCCCAGTAACAAACTGTCAGTGCCTTCTGCTGTGGGCTGCAAAAAGAAAAAGCTCAGAGCTGCAGGATCCTGCCAGGATCCCAGCCTGGCACACTGGGTTACTCAGGAAAAGCCTCTCAGGGCCTCGGACCTGTGTCTGGGGTTTGAGGAATGTGCAATTAAAATCAGCTGCTCCTAAAGTGGCAGAAGGGCGGAGGCTGACAATAATAAACTCATTTGAAAGCAGTGTCTTCTCCCCAGCTCTACCAGATACCAAATTAGAAACAGTTCTGGCAGCACTTTGTCTGCTGCTTGTGAGGCAAAAGGGAAGAGACTTGCTAAAATTCAGCTGAGAGGTTTTTGCATTTATCCCAGGTTCAACCAGGGCAGGCCTGTGGAGTGGGGAACATCCCTGCACTGGCCTCAGCTGACATGGCCCAAGCAAGCACGGTGCTGAAGGCTCCTCATTCACAAAAACTCCCCTTTCTCCACCAAAATGCCTCCATTGGACTGGTAAGACTCTCAGATAAACCATGAGTGCTGACCTTTCCTGGAGCAGAATTCTCAGCTCAGTGAGCAAGGTGGGCATGAGACCACACCTGCACAACCATTGGAGTCACAGGATCATGGAATATCCTGAGCTGGAAGGGACCTGCAGGGATCATCCACTCCAGCTCCTGGCCCTGCACAGGACAGCCCCAGCCATGCCACCCCGTGCATCCCTGAGAGCACTGGCCAAATGATTCTGGAATTCTGGCAGGCTGGAGCTCCCCATCCCAACCAGCTGCCATTGTGGAGGTACTGCAACTCAACCACAACATCTCAGCAGGAATTTCCTATTCACTCCCACACTGCATGCCCCACTTTAGGCTTTTAAACCAGTGTGGCTACACAGAAGTGAACTTTTCCAGCTTCACACAGCAATGCTTTCCCCCTGCATAATGCTGATTATCAAACCAGGCCAGGCAGGCACAGCAGATCCTGACGGATGCCTCGGGGAGAGAAATTAACCCAAAATTCAGACAAGCAAACCTCTGTTGCATTATGCAGCCTCAGGATACAGACTCATGACTTAACTAAATAGACTTTTCCTACAGACTATCTCCTACAAACCATCACCCCGTGTTAATCAGGCTTCTGCAGAGCTTCTCTGCTCAGCACCCAATTTAATGTGACAAACTGGGAGCTTATCACAGCAGCCATCACACAATGCAGCTTGATAGGAAAAGCTCAGAGCCTGCTTCCAGCCAGCATGACCTTTTCCAGCATTTTTATAGATCCTTGCATATATTTGCTAACAAACACCAGGGCAACAGGGTAATGAGAGCTACTGATAATACCATGACCAACAAGTCTGATCCTGTATCAAAAATTACATGTGAAGATCAACAGGACTGAAGGTTTGAGCATGAATACTTGGTTGGTGGCAGAATGGAAAAAATTCAGGAATAGGAGGAAAAAATAGAAAAAAGATAATTCAGGGTGAAAGGAGGTGAWACAAGGAAAGAGTGATGAAAAACATGGCTGGGTGAGGAGCAGCTGGGGAGGCTCACAGAAGACATCTCACTTGATGAGAGCACAAAGGCAATTCAGCCAACTCCTCCCAAGAGGACACCAAGGTGGGCCAAGGGAGGCCCAGCAGCTCCTGGGATGGATATCCAGAGGGAGTGCACTCCTCAGCTGCCCAGGGCTGCAGGGAAGTGGAGTCAATGGCCCTGAGTGCTCCACACTCCAGCTAATAGCAGGGGACCCTCCCTGCCCTAATGCTGGATTATGCAAAAGGCCATCCAGAACTGCCAAGTCAGGGCTTTGCATTATCACTGCACAGCCCAGCAGAGGCACTGAGATACGCACTAGCCTGGGCAGCAGCTCTCATTAACGCTTCTCTCATTAACCCTTCTCTCATTAACCCGCCCAGTCCCCACCAGGCTGCTGACAGAGCACCTTGCTGCTCTCCCCGAGCTCCTGGGACAGGACAGAATTCCAGCTCTCCTCCATGCCCAGTGCCCCTGGCACAGCCAGACCCCAGAGATGAACTCTGTGCCYGCAGTGCAGCCGCTGCCCTGAGCCAGAGCTCAGCCTGGAGGGCCCTTCTGAGGTGACACTCAGCTCTGAGGACACCTGTGTGCCCCACAGGAGGAAGCTCTAACAGGTTACACTGCACATGAAGCAGAGGGAATTCCCATGGACTCATCCCCACAACCCCAGGAGCTGAGGAAACACTACAGGACCCCACTCCAGAGAGAAGAACTCTTGTAAACTCACAACACTTGCACAGACCATCAAACTCAGGGCACATTTCCAGCCCTGCCTGACCCAACCAYCCCTCTCTGAAGGAAACAAGATGCTCTAATATTTATTTTCCAAGTTGACTGCAGCAAAAGGAACTGCTGTGACCTGAAGTGAAAGCCCAAATCAAACATTTCCAGCTTGAAAAAGTTTGTTGCACTCTCGAAATGTTTACCACAATAAATCTGGAAGGTTACTGGTAGGCCATGCAGGAAAGTCTGACTTCAGAAAGGGTGATTGTGACAATGCAGCTCTTCAAAGTGRGCTGTAAACTTGTAAGTAAATACAAGGAATAGCCACACTCAGCTTGCACAATAATATTTAAAATACTTCAGAAGAGCAGATGAGTTGCTGTGGTCCTGCTCTCCAGGGTGAGCAGGACAGGAAAACAGCAACCTGAAGTGCAGGAGCTTGCAAAGAGCTCTCCATGCAGAGAGCCACACACACATGGAATTAATGCCCAATCCAGGCTGTTTGGGGATAAAACAACGAACATCTGGTCAAGAAAGCCCCTTGTCCCACAAAGATTCTGCAGAAACACAGATTCCCAGCCACACCAACTGATCTGCAACACAGAAATCCCCAAAATCAGTGGGTTTTGCACAGAATTTTGTCCTTGGTGYTATCAGAGCCTCTCCCACCAACAGCCTGTCAGCAGAGGAGCTTCCTCCCAGTGGTGCAGTGAGTGTGGAGAGCAGCCTGAGCTGCAGGCATGACTTACAGTGGTGTGGTGAGAGACACTGCCTCCGATGTTGAGGTTCTTGAGGAGCTGTGGGGAGCCTCCATACTGGCCYGAGATCTGCTTCCTGACCTCGGCTGCCACGGTCCTGCAACGACACAGGGACACAGTTACCCCTGCAGGGACATGGGCATACATCCCTGTGTGCTGGAAGGGAACCAGACACAGGGACACAGTTACCCCTGCAGGGACATGGCATGGGCACACATCCCTGTGTGCTGGAAGGGAAGCAGACACGGGGACACAGTTACCCCTGCATGGACACGGCATGGGCATGGGCACAGCCACCCCTGTGTGCTGGAATAGAACCAGACACAGGGACACAGTTACCTCTGTATGGACATGGCATGGGCACACATCCCTGTGTGCTGGAAGGGAAGCAGACACAGGGACACAGTTACCCCTGCAGGGACATGGCCATGGGGCACAGCCACCTGGGCCATCAAACAAACACAGCAAATCCCCCATCCTGCAAGGAGCTGGGGAATTCTCCCAGAGGAAGTGCAAGTGGGGCTGGTGATGAGAAGCAGCAGCTCCCAGCAGGGAATGCTGAATGCACCTCTGGGGGCACGCAGGGGGAGCMCAGCCCATGGATTCTCCAAGGTGCAAATGCACACCCCACTCACCAGTGGGCTTGGAGAGGCTTGCAAAAATAACACCTGCTGGAATGGAAGCACACACTGCTCACTGCACTGGGGCTGTCACAGCCCACCAGGAACACACCAAACTCMCAGAATCACAAAGCCCTCACAAGGCTGCAGATACACGTTTTTTAACAGCAATTAATTTTTTTTTCCCCTTTCCTGAACCGCTCCTCTGTGCACATCTGTGGCAATAAGATGCACGTGACCCCGAGCACAAATGAACTTGCTCCCAGCAGGCTCTTCCAAGGAAAGCTCTTCTCCAGAGCTCTCCTCACCCTCCAGCAGTTCCTGGTCACACAGCTGCTCCTGTACTCTGCATTTTCATCCCTCTGCCTATTTCTGGGCTTTGCAATCACAGTCAGACAAAGGACCAGGAAACAAATGACAGGGTCAGAACAAAAAGGTGTTTCCCTTCCCCTGTAGGAAAGGTAAAGGTGACAAGCAGAGGAAACACTGGCACAGAGCCCTGCATCTCTGCCAAACAGAAATTCCACCACTGGGGAATTTTCTCACCAGGAGTGGAAAGCACAGAGCAGCCCTGCCATGCCTGGAGGGTGAAAGCTGTGACACTCCACGGTTTTCCATTGKGGCTAAAGAGCCACATTGTCTCTGGTAAGGCTGAAAACACAACAGGTGGGTAAAGCCACCTGGAGGGGGAAGGAGGAGCACAGCAGAGGAAATGCTGATGGCCCTGGCTGTGTGAACAAAGGGCCACAGGCCCAGCCCCACCGTGCCATGCCCAGCTCTCCATCCTGCATCCCAGCAGGAATCTGAGCTCCTCCCAGCAGGGACAGCCCAGCCTCTGAGCAGGGTGGAAATGGTTTTGTTCCAAAAGCAAGCCAAAACCCAGATTCCTCCCACAAGAAAAGCTGTGCAGCTGAAAAGCTGCTGAGTAGCCCTGGCCTGCAGGACCCCACAACACAAATGCTGCTCCCCAGGAGCCAACACCCAGTTTATTAGTGACAAACCCACCAAGAGGGGCACTCACCACATCACAGCCCTGCTGGCAGCTCTGGCTCCCAGAGCAGACTCCCAGCTCCACGGAGGCACTAACCAGCCCRTGAGGCAATGAACAGCCTGCAAGGACCGGGGTGACTTTTTTCCTGCTGTATCAGTGATCTCTGAGCATCCTCATGGCTGAGAGACTCCTGATCTCACCAGGGGGACTGTGCTGCTTTTAAAACAGCACATGAGCTGCTAAAATGCTGCCAAGGAGATGGTTCAACCTGTCCTGAGCTAAAGCTGGACACCAGGATGGGCTCCTGCCTTTGGGACTGCTGCTGGGCAGGAATGGAGGCAGCTGGAGGCAGCTGCTGTCAGTGGCAGAGAAGGGAACTCCAAGAGGGAACTGGCTGGGACAACTGAGGCTGCCATGGGGAGCAGATGTTTCCTCAGGCCAGGATGGATGTAAGATTGGCTAGAGGAAGCATTATTTTGTCTTTTTTAAAAAGTAGACTGCAGGAGAAAAGAAAAATCAAGTTTTATGTATTCTGGCTGCAAKAAGTCATTTCCTTCATGTTTGCCTTTATCCACGGGAGCTGATGTTTTCACTTCTGGTGGGTGGCTTCTGTCCTGCTGGGGACAGGGAACATCCAGGAAAAGCCACGTCCCAGCTCCCACCATGTGTGCACACACAGACACACGTGAGAGCAAACCACACGTGCTGCTGGCTTTTGTGGGGAAATGTGGAATGCATTAAAATGGCTGCTTGGCATGGAAAGCACACCTGGAGCTGYGGCAGGGCATGGACAAGCTTGTCCCCTGCTCTGCACCAGGCTCTCCCTTGCTGTGGTTTGTGCCACTCCTGASGAGGCACAGACAGAGCCCTGGCAGGAAAACTCAGAGCCCAGCACAGAGGGAAAAACCTAAAAACCCTTCCCCATTTCCAAGAGGCATTGTTACAGATGGGAAGTCCAGCCAGAGGAGGGGACCTGTCCCCAGGTGTGGAAGCACAGCTGKGCTGGCTCCTCCCCAGGAACCCGAGGCAGCTCTGAGGTCCAACAGGGGAAGGAACGTGGTGCCACAAAGGGTGGCACTGCTGGGCTGTGCTGCTGCCCCCTTCACAGCCTCGCTGCACTGTGAAAATCCCCCCAAAGCACGAGCACAGCCAGTCAGAACTGAAGCTCCGGGGGGCTTCACAAGGAACCAGCACTACTCTCAAGGCTGGAGCACTCCTGCCTCTCCAGCTTTCACCAGCACCCATCAGAACTCTCCCCATGTGAAGTCAATGGGCACTGWGCAAACCCCAGGATTCCTGA
Organism: Cardinalis cardinalis; assembly: GCA_014549065.1. NCBI lineage: Eukaryota > Metazoa > Chordata > Aves > Passeriformes > Cardinalidae > Cardinalis > Cardinalis cardinalis. The sequence continues at coordinate 2,131,100 of JACDOX010000101.1, forward strand.
GCGGAGTCTGCAGGAGCCACTGCTCATTCCAAGCCTGCAGCCCAGCCCACAGCTCAGGCTGGCTCCTTTCTGTGTCTCTGCACTCACAGAGGTTCTAAACAACACCTCCCCAGGGAAAGCATCGTGCCTCTGACACTCAGAAACCATCTCATAATGTAGCCTGATCTCCAGATGTATTTAGGGGTGATCTGTCCCCCTCTGGGTTTGTGGCAGGTTCAAGAGCCCTGTCCCACCCCTTTCTACCTGCCAGGTGTCCCCTCTGGGCTCCCCTGATCACCCAAAGGCTCTTCTAGAGCTGTTCCAGTTGGGAATCACCTTTCAGCAGATATGCTTCACCCTGAGCACTCACTCAGAGAAGGAGCAGAACCTTTGGAGCACCAAATGAGTATTTCCACATTGAGATAATATCTCAGCTGACTTCTCTTCGGGCTGGTTCCTCACTGCTTCCTGCCAGAGGTTCCCAGTTTCCCTAAAACAAGTAACTCCTGCTCTGGTGGAAGGTGTCCCTGACCACAGGGTGAGCCTCGAGGTCCCTTCCAACCCAAACCATTCCATCACTCTATGAACACACCTGCCTTCTCCTCCTCCTGCATTCCCAGAGGCTGCTTGCCCATGACAMACTGGTCAGGACCAGCAGTCCATGTTACACTATAACCCTGAGCACTATTTCTAACCTAAAGCAAYGCTGGTGTGACACCAAACCCCATCAAGAAAAGAGAAATAAATATTCCCCAGATGTTAAAAAAATATTAATTTGGTAGAGCTGAAGAGCCATTAAAGCCTTGATAATTAAAAGGACAAATAAAAAACTGCCTCTTTAACAACTTATCTAATATCCAACATGTAACCTGGGAACCTCAGACAAACATTMCAGTTAATTACAGCCCACAGCCTCATGAATGTCTATGTTTAAAGTACATCCTCCCCAGTCACTTCCTTTCTGACCCTCTTCACTGGTTAATTATTGTGTGTGCATGTGGTTCACACAGAAAAAGAAAAAAAACACACAAAGAAGAGGGAAAAAAATCCTCTTGGAACTGGCTCCTAAAGCAAAACAAAACTGGTCATTCTCAAACTACTCTGAGCTGCAAATAACAAAATGAAGCCATGTTTGCACTCCCAGGGTTCTTTACTACACACAAAAATCATTTCTCTATGTGSCCTGACTGGTCAAACCCAAAACTGTTCCTTTTTTTTTTTWAMYTTTTTTTAGCTTAACCAGCAAACTGGAAATATGAGTTCTTCTTTCTGCCTTCCTCAAAAAAAAAAAAAATCTGCCCAAGACCTGCCTGGTGGTGCCAGGCAAGGTCAGGAGCTCTCCTGTTTCCCAGCAAAGGTGGGCCAGAGTCAGCCTGGGGTGATGTGAGGAAATGTCCCTTTCCCACAGCCCCAAATTGCTTCTCCCCATCCTGCCAATTCCAGCAGCGTTGCTCCAGCCTGTTCCCCAGCCTGGGGTCACGTGCAGGGAGCTCTGAGAGGGCAGCCTGGCACCGAGAGGCATCCCAGCCCCAGCAGAGCTGCTCGCTCTGCCTCGGAGAGAGAAAACTGCATTCACACATCATTGACTCCTTCACCCTTTGTTCATCCATCCTCCTGCCTCGCTGTGCAGGGATGTCAGTCCCTGGCTGTGTCACCTGTGCAGAGGGAGGAGCTGGCCCCCCACCTGTCCCCTGGCTGTGTCACCTGTGCAGAGGGAGGAGCTGGCCCCCTGTCCTGCCTGCAGCCCCCTGCAGGTGTGAGTCACAGCCAGGGGAGCTCTGCTGGGTGCAGGAACCTGCTCCAGGGAGGCAGGGAGAGCTCTGGCCCGGAGCCACCCYGCCGGCCCAGCCCTTCCTCCTAAACCCCAGGTCCTGCTTCCTCCTGAGTGAACTCCTTCCCCTCGGAGTGAAATGGGTTTGATTTCCAGCTGAGGAAATGCCCAGCCTGATCCTGACCGCTGCAGGGTGTGTGTGGGTTCTTAAATYAACACAGATGAGCAACAACATGTTCCCTTTTTCCTCACCATTGATTAAAAGGGAAAACACCACACAATGCTGCCTGTGGTGCTCTTCTGATCATCTTTGATTCTTGAGGCTGAAATGTCACCCCTGGGCTGCAGTGCAGGGACTGARCTCCCAGGACACCTGGCTGAGGAAATCCCCACAGGACAGCAAAGTCACACCTCAAGCTAAAAACACCAACCAAAGAAGGGAGCCTTGGCCAGAGAAGCAGCTCTGTGGCAGAGCCCTGGAGAGGGGCTGGGAACACAAACCCAGTGAGGAACCCCTGAGGGAGCTGGGGGGGCTCAGCCTGGAGAAAAGGAGACTCAGGGCTGCCCCCATCACTCTGCACAGCTCCTGAAAGGTGCCTGTGCTCACCTGGGGCTGGGCTCCTTCTCCAGCAGCACTGACACAACCAGAGCACACAGCCTCCAGCTGCACCAAGGGAAATACAGGCTGGAGAGCAGGAAAAGCTTTTTCCAGCAAGGTGATAAAGTTCTGGAATGGCTGCCCGGGAGGTGGTGGGGTCCCCATCCCTGGGGGTGTTTAACAAAGCCTGGATGTGGCACTGGGGCCAGGGTTGAGTTGGGGTGCTGGGGCTGGGTTGGACTCGATGCTCTTGGAGGTCTCTCCCAACCCAGTCATTCTGTGATTCTGTGAAGTTTTGTCCCTGCCTCCTCCCTTGCTTTAAGCAGTCAGGGATTTTCTTGGGCTTCCCAAGCGCTGCCAACTCCCCCACGAGAGATCCAGAGAGGCTGCACGGGGACAGCCRTGGGACTTCTGGGGAGAACAGGAAAGGGATGCTCTGAAATTCCTGCTAGAAATCCTTTCAGTTATCCATGACAGTGTTTTGACAATGCAAATGGCATCTGGATGTGGGAAGAGAATAAACTGTGATGAATATTCTGCTGCAACCACGCTTCTGGCCCAATCTGGTGCTCCTGGGAGCCAGTGACAGCTCTGCTATTGCTTTCAGTGGGTGCAGGTTTCACACCATCCCTCTTTACCCTGGSGCTGGGCAAAGGAGGCTGCCAGCCCCCCTGACACATCATTCAGGGAGTGTAAAAGGGGTCTAAAGAAACATAAATGCAAATTTAGCCTTCCCAAGTCCCCTTTTAYAGCACCCCATCAGTGTAAAGGGAGCTGCAGCAGAAATAAGATGCTGTGAGTGTAGTGAACACAAGCGTTTTCCCCTCCGTTCAAATCCATAAAGATTGAGATTACTGGGATTACTGCAGGAATCCCATGTACTGTAAGAGCCCTGGGTGATGGGGAATCTCCAAGTCACTGAATGTCTGAGAGCAGGATCAGCYCCTGCTGAAGACCCCCCAGCCCCAGAGAACAGCACCTCATGGGGTTCCTGTTCACATGGAAGCACCTGGGAAGGGGCTGGACCCACCAGGCAAAAACTGTTTTCTCTGGATTCTACTGACAGCTGGGCACAGGAAAACTGAAAATTCTCAGCAAGAGAACACAGAGCAGTTGTAAAAATCACACTGTGGGGTTTGTGTGAGGCTGACAGGCACTGTAAGACAGAGGGCAGGGCAGGTGGGCTGTTCCAAGTCACAGGGATCCTCTCCCACTGTGGGAGAAGAAAGGAAGATCAGAACTCCTTCCAAGCAAAGACACTTCCAAGGTGATGGTCTGACCAAAGGAGCAGCTCTGAATTCCCCAGCTAACCCAGCCTCAGGGTGCTCCAAGAGCACTGACAAGGCACTGAGTCAGGGGCTCACATGAAAGCCTACAGGAGTTTATCCCTGTGTGAGGTTTAAGGGGGAGTTCTCCTTTCTCTCTTTTTGAACTCTAAAAACCCTGCATGCCTTTTCCTCTGTCCCAGAAGCACTGGGGTGCTGGGACACAACATGCTCAGTTACTGGGACACTCAGGAACTCAGAACTGACCCTTTTGGTGAGGGGATTTCCACATCCTATTTCTTTGCCAAGCAGCCCCATATCCAAAAAATGTCCAGGGCTAACACAGCTGGGAATGTGCACCAGACACAGGAGCACTGAAGCTCCCCTGCTCTCACACTGAGATGGAAGCAACAGCCTCCATGCTGCTACAGAAGCACCAGGATATGATCCACTACAGCTTAAAAACAATTCCCACCGATGCAGTTCCAAACAAAAATTAGCAATTTCAGGCAAGATCTTATTAGCCCATTATATATGTTTAACTCAGGAGTTTCTTCTGATGGAGTCAAGAAGAATTACTGATTTCCAAATTCTAGTTTAAACCCATCCTGCAAAAACTCAGCAGGACCTAATCACGAAGACACCTTGTAACATAGCCCTAAAAAGGTATTTTGAGACTGMTGAGGCAATTACTGATAGCCTCTGGCCAATATTTAAAGATCTGGATGCAATGAGCAGGCAGGGCATGGCAGCAGCATTCTGATCATGCTCCAGAGGGGCACCATTGTGGCTGAAGAAAGCACAGAGATAAATCCGAGCTGTGGGACACATCCCTGGGCTTTCCAAGAAACAGCCCATCCCATGTTGTCTAAACTGCAACAAGCAGTTTAGAAACGTGCAGCTGGACTAAAGGAATGAGTGTTGGTGGCTCTGAATGACATCCATTTGGAGCACACAGGCAAATGAGGAGCAGCATGGCTGTTTCCTGTGAGTAAGACAAACGCTACGTCTACCTCGATGAGTCAGCCAAACTGGGGGGCAGAGTGTGAAAATGTGAGGGATCTATTCTTCTGAAAACAATGGAACTGGGGAGGGCTTCCAGCAGCCACCAGCACAGCCCTGCGACTTCCGTGCACTGCCTGCTCCAACCTCTCATGCCCTGCAACAGCAACATTCCCAGCAGCTCTGTGCCAGAGGAGAAGGAAGGGCAGCAGCCCAGCCTGGGCATCCCCAGGTGAAACGTTCTGCCCACAAGTTTTTGCCTTCACGTGCACTGGATGTGCAAACCTCGAAGCAGGAACTTGAGATTTCTCAGAATATGACACTGCAACATGGGAAACCCCATAGAAAACACAACAATCTCACAAGTGTAAAAGAAAGGTGGAGATGCAACAGCCCTGACCTCACTGCAAAGCACCTGGGTCCTTCCACAGGCACAGGGGAACCAGACCTGTTTAATGACCACACTGGGAAACATAGGAGTGGATCAGATCAGCCCAAAAGGGGCACAGAGGTGGCACAGCTCTGCTACAACCCAGATTAGCCCAAAAGGGGCACAGAGGTGGCACAGCTCTGCTACATCCCAGTGAACCAGGCAGGACTGCTGAGCACCACGTTGGTCACCCCAGGGCCACCTTACTGAGCTTCCTGCCAGGGCTGCASAGCTCGGACACTGACTGCCAGGGCTTGTCTCTCATGTGACACTCCTATGACCACAACCAAGGAGCAGGAAAAACGGTCTGGCAGCAAATCCATCTCTCCCCATTCYTTGATCTGCCACACTAACCCCTGGCTGGTGCACATTAAAACGTGCAGAGAACCTGAAGAGAAGAGCAATGTTTTCAACCTGTTTCCAGATCGTGAGTGGGGTGGGACTGATGTCACTCCTCTACCTCCTACCCAACCTTCTCTTTYGACCTCCTGTTTCTCTGCCCATGACCCTTCTCCATCACATCTTCTCTGAACGTAACTATTTGTACCTACAGCTTCTCACTCAATGGATGAAAATGAGACTCCTTTTGCTACTGTCCACATCCTCCTGAACAGCTCTGGCACAACTGATGGATCTCGCTTTCACTCCACTGCTGGCTACAGGTAGGAGAGGTGCCATGGTCACCAAAGGCTACCGGCTCAGACCTGCAAACAGAAAAACTATTCCCACCTGGAAACAGTGCCTAACTCGGCATGTAAATCTGCAGAAACCTGCCGTCGGCAGGTAAATTTCTAGAAATACTCCCCTTGGAAAAACAGCCAAAGTTTGAGGAACGCAAGGATGCTCAGCACCGCGAGCCTGGCGCAGCTCGGCGCGTCCAAGGAGCGCAGCAGCCGCGCTSGCACACAAAAGGAAGGCAGGCAGGCGCTGGAAGGGAGCTCTCTCTCCATTTTCCAGCCGCGGGAGGTCGGCGCTCCCCTGCCAGGTGCGGGGCCGGGGCAGCGCCGGGAGGCGGCCGGGGCAGGGCCCGGCCGGGAGAGCGCCGTGCCGCCCATTGTGCGGCGAGAGGGGCTGCTCAAAGCGCCCGGCCGGCCTTTGTTCGCGGGAGCGGAATTCCACGGCTCCTTTCCTCCTCTTCCTCCCTCCCCCGCGCCCCGCGGGAGCTCCCCCGGGGGAGCGGCCCCGCGCTCGGCGCCCGCCGCGCCCGCTCCCGGCCCTTTGTGGCGGCCGGGGGGAG
>JACDOX010000101.1:2145040-2185040 GCA_014549065.1 Cardinalis cardinalis
CTGCTCGGCTGCGAGTCCTGCTGGGCGAAGCGCTCCGTCCCTGCTGCARGACTGAGGAATAATCTGGTTTTCTTTGCGAGCCGCCCTCCCAGTATCGTTTCTAACTGCCCTCGAATATGTTTGCAGCGCCTCAGAAATGACCTCCGGCCTCTGCTCCCCGTCCTTCTTCCGTGTGGGTGCCGCTGACTGCCGCCGCTCCGGGCTCCGTCAAGGTACAAATGAAAACCAGAGAAGTCTTAGTTAATAGGAGATCATTTATCTCATAATTACCCCATTGAGGCTTCATTCATCCTTCCCGCTGCGCTCTTACCGGCAGCTCGCGTTGCTTTTCTGCTGTTTATACAAACAAACGSTGTTTTGGGGGGTTTGGGTGTTTTCCATCCCTGTGAGCGCCCAGCCGCTCCCGGCATGGATCCCCTCGGGGCGCTCAGGAGTTGGGGCTCAGTTCCAGCCGTGTCCTGCTCTCCCTCAGGGAACATCATCCTCGTGATGTGCATCTGAACAACTTCAGAAATCAGGCAACTTCGGGATAGAACCATTCGCTTTGGTAATTTGATATTCAAGCCCGTTGGCTTTAATATTCCTGGGACCTTTAATATTCCCGGTGCTGTTCCATTAATGTCATGGAACTCTTACTGATGATGTCTTGCATTGATGGCAAGAACCTGTGTTTTCCCCGTGAACAAATTATACCTGGTTCGTGTTAGCATTCTTGGAAGCCCTTTTTGCATCTTTAGCATAATGTCAGAGAAGAAATGTAAAGGAAAGACAAATATGCTGTGGTGACCATTGTCTTTGAAAAGAAAATTAGCTTCTTTCTCRTTTACATAATTTTGTCTTCAAGCCGTTTCAGAACTGTAGAGTTTGTTTCATTTCTGATTTTAGCCAGAGGAAGCTTTTATAGGAATTGGTTTTTAAGGCAATCAGTGGTGTCTGGATAAATGGTTGTTGCTGATGGATCATGTGAGGGAAGACAGGACCAAACACTGCTCCTGAAAAAGTTCATTTTGCCACTTTGCTGTCTAGAGCTGGTGATAGAGTCAGGCTTTCCTTTATTTCCTAAAGAAAAAAAGAGAGGGGAAAAGGCAGAAATTTAAAACCCAGCTTGAAATTCTCCTTTTCTTCCTTCCCCAGCTTAACACAAGGCTAATCACAGAGGGATGTAAACACTTGTTAATTTTCACTAGGAAAACCTCAGCCTTCCCTCATGTTTGTGAGTTGGCATTGCTTCTTTTTCTGTCAAAAATCAGATTTTTGTGAGATAATATGAGGGAGTARTGGGAAAATGTGCTAGGGGTGGTTTGGGCAGCAGATTGCAGATCCCCAAAAAGGGAATGTGTGTGAGTACCCTCAGGCTCAGGTGATGCTGCCACCCTGACATCYTCACCCTCTCCTTAATTACACTGTCAGTGATTGGGTTTACTTAAAATGTGTTCCCAGTGGAGAGAGGTGACCCAGTTAAGTCTTTGTCCTGCTTTTGATCCCTGTTCCATGGAGAACAGCACACAGAAAGGTAAATACAGTTCTAGATACTCCTTTTAAAGCAAGGAGGTTTTTCTTGGCTCAAGTTTATTAATTCCATGAGGAAGTTCAGTGTTGCTCATGTCAGCTGGTGCTGTCAGATCTTTGATAAAAATTCTGTGAAGGTTGCAGTGATGTCCCACTGTTGATCARCTTTTGATGTCCCACAAGAGCTGCTGTTGAAGCAGGAGCTTTTAATTTTTCATCTCTCTGTGCAAGGCTTTGGGCCACCCAGTACCATCCAGAAACTTTCTGTGTCAGGTATTTCGAGGTGGGTCCACTGACAGAATGCATATATGTGGTGAAGGAAGTTCTGTTAATTAACAGCAAACTTCCTGTTACAAATGGGGCAGCTGGGCTGTGGAGGGGATTCTCTCCCATTTTCCCAGATTTCTTAGAAACAGGGATAAAGGCATTACCTATTTTTTTATTTATTTGTTACCAGTTCAGGTTGTTTTTAAGGTGAAATCTGTCTTATCTTGCAGTGCAGAAAGAGCCTGTAAAGGTGCATTTCCTTGGAAGATTTATCAGGAGTTTTTACAAAATTAGCCTGCCCTGTGGTGGGTTTTAACACAGAAAGTGCTTTTTGTTTTCTCTTCAGCAGAGAAGGACAGCATCTTTTCTGTTTGGTGGGCTGCATGTCAGCTCTCCACCTCAGTGCTGATAAAATGAGCATGCTCCTGTGCCAGCACAGGTTTTGTGCTCTGAGCAGTTCGTGGTACAAGGCAGAGCTGCTGGAGAACATTATCTTTTATTTAGCTTTGTGTAGTGCTTTTATTGGTGTATATTTGGAATTAAATTATTTTATTACTTATTCATGGGACACGGCATTGCTTCTCAGTGCCTGGTGGTGGAGGGCTCTGTGAGTTTATTGCTTTTCCTGGCCATGTTGGGCTTAAGTGCCTGAGTGGGGGATGCTGAATGTTTATATTTTGGTTTTTGCAGCAGCAGAACTGAAAGCCTCACAAGACAGCGATGGCTTTTTCTCTGGAATTTGAATATGGAGGCCACGGGGACAGATGAAGTAGAAAAGATCAAATCAAAGTTTATGTCTGCATGGCACAACATGAAATACAGTGAGTGGAGCAGAGTGTGGTGAGATCTGTCCTCATTAAAAGGAATGGAGTGTTTCTTGTTGGCATGAATGGAATCATAACTAATTAATACTAYAAATGCAATATGGCCCTTGTAACAGGTTTTTCTTTGATGTTATAAATTAGCCCTACTAAAAAACTTCCTTAGCTTTTCATTTTTTCAAAAAAATCTTGTATAATTCCATTTTAAATTACTTCTTTTGGAAACAGTAAATATATTCTGTAAATTAATCTAGATTTGCATAGGCTTTTAAACAGGGATAATATGGAATCATCTGCACAAAGATTTATTTTGTTTATAAATGTGCTTTTATGGAAAAAAAACCAGGATGTTGTGTGAGATACAAACTCCACTGAAGAATCTACCCTTGAGTAACATTTTTCCACAGCTGAACATCAGTAATTCATTTATGAGCAACCTGATTTTCAAGTGTGCCCTTTACTAATCTGTCCTTGATTTTTCTGCTTTCCCTTTAGGACTGAGGTTGCTCAGATTTACCACCAGATTTCTGATAAACTTTATTAATCATAGCTGAGCTTTGGAGATGTCTGACAAGATGAAAAGATACTTTTCTKTCTGCTTTCTTTGGGGCTGTCACATGGTTGGAAGGGAATAGTTGCCATTGTACCTTTTATGGGATTTTTTATGAGACCAAAACCCAATATCAATGCTTCTTTTTTTTTATTCCCCTTTCAGGGGTTACCTTTGGCTTAACCAGATGCTTTCAGCATTTCCTTTTGGAAAGTTCAGTCACAAATTTGTATTTGTTCTGCATCTGTTTTAGGTTGGGTGTTGAAAACAAAAACTTACTTCAGTCGGAGCTCTCCAGTTTTTCTGCTGGGAAAATGTTACCACTTCAAAACTGAGGGTGAGTACAGAGCTCTTCACTCATTCCAGTCTTCCTCAGCAGGATTAAGGTATTTTTAATCTAGAACGACTGGCATTTACAATTACCAAATCCAAAATGTAAAAATGAAGAGCTTAGAAAATACTCATTTAACTGTCCACCTCTAATGCAGCCCATCCTAATCTGCTTTATTCAGATTTTACACCAAAACCTTGTGCTTTCTGTAAAAATTTGTGTTATAATTTGCACTTCATTTACCATCAACTGGAGATTTTCTCTCTAAAAAGTCCTGATGGAAATAGTGACAAGGCCTGATCAGGGTCACTGCACCAACACCTTTGTTATTACTTTCCAGTGTGCAGTTTTTTAAGTCTCTCTCTTTATTTGACCGTTCACAGTTGGGTGAATTAAGCACTTACTTGCAGGTCAGTGGTTCCACTGGCACAGTGGTGTCTGCATGGTTCTTTTGATTCTTCCTTTTTTTCTTTTTAATCTGGCACATTTCTGTTATGTTTGCCTTCCAGTTTTCTCCTTTGTTGTACTTGAGGCAATTGTGAATTTTTGTAAATTTAAATTTGATATTTTTTACTTGCTTTCTAAGAACAGAAGTGCCATAACAAATTAATTAGAGCTTAAGCTGTGCTTTGCCTTGCAGAATCTGGGGAGCTCTCTACAGATGGGTCCAATTTTGATAAAATCAGCACTGAGATTTCGGGGAACGTCGAGGAGTTCCGCAAGGATTTCATTTCTAGGATCTGGCTGACCTACAGAGAGGAGTTCCCTCAGATCAAGGGCTCTGCTCTGACCACAGACTGTGGCTGGGGCTGCACRCTCAGAACGGGGCAGATGCTGCTGGCTCAGGGGCTGATGCTTCATTTCCTTGGCAGAGGTGAGTTAGCAGAGAAGAGCTGTGTTTGCATAAGCACGGGTGTTCTGTAGAGACCAAAATGGCCTTTTTTCATCCCAGATCTGAAGGGCCAGCTGGTTTTGGTTGTGGGCTCCTCACTCCTGTTGGAATTGTGTCCCATTGCACAGAGACTGGGCTGTCCTGCCCTTCCTTTTCTGAGAACCAAAGTCTGCCAAAGCAAACTTCTGTGGAGTTCCCAATATCCAGGTGTGAGTTCATGCATCACAAAAGTGTGATCCCCCTCTCTGGGTGTTCTTACCCATGCACATGCCCAGCTCTCTGGAAATYTGATTGTTTCTTGAACTCCAGATGTAGGAGTGAGTTCCCCAGCCCATAGCTGTGGGCTATGGCAGAAGTGATGTTCTTTTATCAGTTCTAAAGTTGTCCATTATYGAATTTCTCCTGGTGTTAATATATTGAGTTCCTAGAAGGATCCTAATCTAACTTCAATACATCATTTTCTGTGTGGAAATGTTCACTGTGTCATTCCTTCCCTTCCCCCGTGTACTCAGAGAGGAGTTTCCCTTTTTTCCTTCCCACTGTCTGTGTCCAAGTCCTCCCTCAGTCACAGCCAGCTGAAGCTTTAGGAGCTGTGGGACACTTTCTGCTGTCATGTGCTGAGTGTCCATGTCCTCCTCATTCGTCCAGGCTGAGCCATGTCCTGCAGAGAGGTATTTTAGGTTGGCAGAGTTAAACACCTTTTCCTTCCATCCCATTGCCTGTCCCTTTCATAACAATCATCCATTGCTTGCTTCAGAATGAGCCAAGGCACGGCCCTGAAGCGGCCCGGGGGGGTTGAGAGAACACAGGGCATTGTTTCCTCAGCCATTTGTGGGCTCTCAGGAACACTCCAGCAGAAGATCCTTCTGAAAGCCTGTTTTGATCCCACTTTGCCATGGCTGTGCAGCTCTGATGGAAGCTGGGAGCAAGGTCCCAGCCCAGCTGCAGCACAGAGTCTCTGTTCCAGCAGTGTCAGGACTGAGCTGTGGGATTGGCTCGGTGAATGTRCCTTTGGCTGTGGATATTTAACTCATAAAACATTCATTATCTCTTTCAACTGACTGCACATATCAAAAAGTGTGTGAATACTTCTGCTGAGAACACAAATCCCTTAMATATCACTCTTCTTATACATACATTTAAAAGAAATTCAAGACCTGCCCAGAAGACTCCCTGTGAGCAGGAGTRTGTAATGGCTCATTTGGAAGTAACCCCGAACAAAAAAGCCTCATGTTTCTATCTTTAAAATCCATGGTTCCGAAGAATTCCTTGTGTGTCCCCCTTGTATCCTAATTTGGAAGATGATGGGCGATTCCAGAGTGCTCTTGTTCCTGTGGCARTCCAAATCCACAGAAAGATGGGGTAGGGATGGTCTTTCTGGGCTGCTTTGCTCCTCACTTGGTCTTCTGACAGCTGGTGAATTATCTTTTGAAAAGCTTTTTATGAGATCTGGGCAGCTTTGGAAACATATTTAGATGTTTACAGGAAGTTTTTCATGGCTGTTTACTCTTTTCCCAGAGATGTTTTCGTTCTYGTTTAATGGTGTTGTTTCTGTTAGGAAGCAAAACTTGCCTGAAGTTTCTAGCTGAGATATTTACACTTCCACTGCCATGTGGAATGTTCCAGATATTGCTGAATGTTCTTGGGAATGAGTTTTGATTTYAAATTTGAAGTTTTACTTTGAAATGCCTGTGCTAGAGACACTGGCTGGAGTGTGAAGCTGAGAGCCCGGAACAGCAGGGCCTGTGAGGATGTTTCACTGAGCTGGCTCTGTGTTGGGAGTACTTGTTGGAATTGGGGGAGAATTCCAGGCATCTTCCTGGGCCTGCTGAACCCCACTCTGTAGGAGGAATGCTGTGTGGGATGCATCATCCATAGGGAAWAGCAGACTGAAGATACTGACTTGATATTTAAACAAGTTTGCCATGTAATCTAAAGGAATTAATGAATAAAAAAAATCCTGCCTGCCTGTTTTTCTGCTGATCTCCTTTGCCATTTTGCCAGGAAGAAATGTTTGCTTTTATGTCAATAATTCCTCAGGTCTGCCTGGTTTTTTAATAACTGAAAAATAAGAAGAATTAAGAGCTTTTGGAATTTCTTGTTTGACACGGATAAAAGGCTTTTGGATGGTATTGAAGTAACATTCATGTATTTAATATGTAAGAGAGTTCTTACCTGTAATCAGGTGTATCTTGTTTATTCAGCTGACTGGGATGGTCACCAGAAAATCAAAGCAAATGCTGCTCTTCCAGAGTTCTTTGTTCACCTGTTAACAGCACCATGTAAAACACACATTATCACTTTAATGAGGGGGACAAAGGGAAGTGCTTTGCTAACTATGCCATAAAACGACTGTTCTGTCCCTTTTCCTGCTGCAGCCTGGGTGTGGCCAGAAGCCCTGGCYATGGACAGCTGTGACTCGGAGTCCTGGCCCAGCAGCACCGTCAGGAAGCTCACGGCCTCCTTCGAGGCGTCGCTCACGGCCGAGAGGGACCCCAGGCTCCTGGCCCGGGCCCCTGCCAGGAGGGACTGGGATGGCACCGAGAGGAGGAACGAGCTTTATCACAGGAAAATCATCTCCTGGTTTGGGGACTCCCCCCTGGCAGCCTTTGGGCTGCACCAGCTGATAGAGTACGGGAAGAAATCCGGGAAGACGGCGGGGGATTGGTACGGGCCCGCCGTGGTGGCACACATCTTGAGGTAAAACTCCTTCAGTTCTCTGCTCCTTCCCTTTGCACATCTTGAGGTAAAACTCCTTCAGTTCTCTGCTCCTTCCCTTTGCACATCTTGAGRTAAAACWCCTTCAGTTCTCTGCTCCTTCCCTTTGCACATCTTGAGGTAAAACTCCTTCAGTTCTCTGCTCCTTCCCTTTGCACTTTTTGAGGTAAAACACCTTCAGTTCTCCGCTCCTTCCCTTTGGCACATCACAGAGAAACATTTCTGAGTGTCCTGAGATTGCTTCAGCCTAATTGAGCAGCAAACTGTTCATTATTGGCTTTGTAAAACACCCATAGCARGAGCAATTCCAGAGCTTTTTCATAGGCTGGAAGGGAAATAGCAGCAGGTGCAGGAACTGAGTGCTGAGCTTTTGTCAGTCTTATTTCARGAAAAAACACAACATTCCTGCTTTCTTGTGGAATCCCAAGTATCTCTCCCAAACCCTTTTAAGTAGAGCTGCATTTAGTGAAATGTTCTAAAAACTAASCACTCTTTCAACCTTGGAACATGCATAACATTAGAGATTTTTTTTTTTATACTGTAACCTGGGGGCTGTAATGTACTGATAGTGTAATGAAATGTCAGAGCTAAAATTGATGTTTTCAGCATTTCTTTGCACACATCAAATTCTTGTGAAACTGTAAATGTATGGGACTATTAATATTRTAATTATATCCCAGTAAAAGTAAAGGGTCTGTGACATTCAGCGTGGTTAAAAAAAAAAAGTCGAAAGTCAAATTTCTCCAGACTGTGASCCTTAATATCCAATTCTTTGAATATTTTGGGAGTTTTTTGTAGTCTTATATATTTATTTTTTAGTGGATTCCAGTTTAACTATAAACCAAATCAATAATAAATCATTTAAACAGCAGAAGGCAAAGTTCATGCATTTATATATTTATATGTATATATAAATAGAAGAATTTGATATTTAKTGTAAATGTTATGTTAATCTGAAGTGCAGCTGTACTGAAACAATCAGGTGTGCATCCATGCAGATGCAAACAGGTATGTAGGAGTTTAGCATTTTTAATGGRTTTTATTCTACTTTTTTCTCAGGGTGGAAGCAGTCAGAATTTTTTGCTTGCTTTACTAAATTATCTATTAAATTATTTATCTGCCTAATGGGAGCAGGGGGGGTTTGGTGCAGGGTTACACTCACCACACCCCTGGGGTGATTTCCAGCCCTGCAGAGGTTTCCTTTCCTGGATCTTTCTCTTGCAGCAGCACTGACAATGTACAGCTCCCTCATAACTTGGGAATGGCTGCATTAAACCACTCCTCAAAACAGAGKGGGGAATAAAGGGATAGGGACCATTTAATGCAGGTGTGTGCTTGAAATCAAAGGTAAATCCTGGAGTTTGAACAGYTCCCTTTCTTTGCAAATGCTGTCCCTGATAGATGACCAAGGTTCTGACTATCAACACGGATTGTATTTTACTTGTTAGGTCTGTTACTCAGTCTTTTGAGGAGAGTCTAATATTGTAATTATCTTTTTGAAAGTTTTGGTGAAACTTTTTATTTCCAGGTGGTAATTTGTGGCTTGTTATATGAACTGAGGTCAAATAAAGAGATCTAATGAGTTGAAAATAGTGGTTTTGTCAGCAAACTTAGCCTTTTTATCCATATACATGACAGAAAATAGTTATAAACAGAAAGAAATAAAGTAATGAATATGGATTTCATTGGAAGTTATTSTGGGATTTGGGGCCTGGTTTTGTGGGTTTCATTGTTTCTTCTAAATAGCCAGACATTGTCATCTTGGCTTGTGAAAATTGTGGTGCCAAGACACCCATGGAAGATACAGGCTGGATCTTGGTATCCAGGGTTTAAAAGCAAATTAAAAAATCCCACCCCACCACCTGTGTTTATCAGGAAGGGAAGGTGTCTTGAATTAAACAAAATAACCCCTATAAAACCCCAAACAAACTAAAAACTCCTATCGCAAACAATTAAAATCAACCTGTTTCTAAAAAACCAWAATAATTTGTTTGTTTATTGTTAATTTTTTTTTAATGAATGGTAAGTTGAATAGTTTTGTGTTTGTACTTAGAAAAGCTGTTGAAGAAGCAAGAGACCCTGAACTGCAAGGAGTAACAGTCTATGTGGCCCAGGATTGTACAGGTAACTGTGATTTTGTAGATTTTTGCAAACATTTAAAATGCTTTTTATGCTTTTCAGTTAGCACTTAACAATAGAGCTTTAAAGGAAAAAAATCCCAATGAAGTGGGTCCACAAAATTGAGATTATGTAGACAAAGGGGTTCTTGATATGTGCAGATTGTTCATTGCTGGTTTGGTATTTTATAGTGGAATTCCAAATCAGCAAATCAATTATTGCCTCTTCTCCTTTTACATGGAGATATTTCTGTTAGTTGGAAGCTTTCAAGTTTTAATTAYTCCTTTTAGAAGTTTATATGCAGCAATAAATATTTATTGGCTTTCTCCTGCCCTACCCCTTCTGCATTTCTTTGGCATTGCAACTCAGCAGCAGCAATTCCCATTCCACAAAATATTGCTGGGAATGGGGAGGCTCAGCACTGGTTCTGAGTCACCTGGGTGTTGAGGGTTTTTTTTGCTTTGTTAAGGTTGGGATTAAATGTGTGAGATGGTATTTTTTGTTTKGATTTAGATGTTTATTGGTTCTTATTTATATTACAGTCTTATAAATTGTGAGTTCTATAGGACTTTAACAATTTAAAAATGGAGTTTTATCTCTCTTTTTATAAAGTTCTTTAAGGATAAACTGTCTAATTAAGAAATKATGCTTAAAATATTTTTACTCTTAATAACTAACTACCCATGCCTCATAATGTGCACTTTTTTATATAATTACACAATATTACTTAAACTCATGGAGAAGGTGACGAAGAAGGTCTAGCTACTGTTCTAAAACCTCTGTCTTGCTTTATATATATTACTATATTCTAAAACTTTTAAGTTTTTCATCATGTGATATTACACACTTCTATTCAAACTACATACATATAATTCTAATTCAATAATTCAATTTTGGAAGCTTCTCCATGGCTTTAGGTTAAATGCAGTGTTCTCTTGGGGGTCAGTGCCTGGCAGCACAGAAAGGCTGGAATTCTCAGCAGCCAGGGCTCCAACAGCTGGGCTGTGTTTTGGGAGGACAGCAAGGTTTGGAGGGGCTGCAGTTTTAGTTTGTCACACTGGGATGCCACGTTGGAGGTGTGTCTCTAAAACCTGGAGGTTCTGTTTGAAATGTGAATATTTCTGTGTGTCTCAGTGTACAGCTCGGATGTTATTGACAGGCAGTGCTCCTTTGTGGATTCTGGGAAAGCAGGCACAAAAGCTGTAATTATATTGGTTCCTGTGAGACTCGGTGGAGAGAGAACAAACACAGACTACCTGGAGTTTGTAAAGGTATGAAATGAGAGTTCAATCATTTTTCAAAGAGTAGCACAAGGGGATATGAAAAGCAGCTTCACGAGGGTGATTCTCCCCATTAAACCTCTGGTGGGGATTTTACAGTTGAAGGTTGTAAAGTTTGACTTTACAGATTTGAAATTTCCCTATTACAAGATCAGACATAATTGCAGAGCACATGATGTCCCTTGGTAAAGCAGTGATAACTGTCCTGCTCCTCCAGCAGCCACCTGAAAAGACATTAATGCAGTGCCTCAAATTACAAATGGTAATTTAATCTAGCAGGACTCTGATAGCATATGTAACTAAGGATCAGGCAGCATTTTAAAATATAAATACACTCCATTCCTTGCTCTGTTTCTTATTTTCTTAAATAATAAAATGGTTCAAATGGTTTTAAGTTGTTGCCTGTCCYCCCATTTTCTTTTGTCTCTTTGTTCTCATGGAATTATTTGATATTTTTATTCACTGCCTGAATTGTTTTTTCCCCGTCTGGATGAATGTTTTGGAGGATGGTGGTGCCGGAGTAGCAAGCAGTTACCACAATGAAAATGAGCTGGAAAAAAGGCAAACTGAAGGAGAAGGCAGARGGGGGAGGTCTGTGCTGTGGTTTTGTCAGCAGAGCTTCTGCAGAYACCTGAGGATGTGCTGTAATCCTGCCTCTTGCTCCTCCTAGGGAAGGGCTTGTTCTCTTAGCCCTGCTGCTTTTATTTCATTGTCCATGCTCCTCTTGATCTGTCTTTAAATGTTGGGTTCATTTTTAATTGCCCCAGTGTAGGAGCACACACAAAGGCTGAGAGTCAGTAACATGATTTATTTTGTGCCTGTCTCYTCACTGTAACATTTCAGGAAAACATTTTGATTTTTACTGGCATGGGAAGACAGACTGGTAAAGTCCTTCAAGTCATGAACTTAAATTGTTATTAAATTTTTCCCTGATTATTTTCCCTGTGTTTTCAGACAGTTGGTTTGGGAAAGTTTCAGTTTTCAGCTGGCTGCAGTGAGTGATTCCTGCTGCTCCCTTGGCAAGGCTGTTGCAGCCTGATGGAGGCTGAGACAAGAGGGCTCTCAATTGCCTGAATCAGTCACTCCARTGTCTGCCCTGACTGTTCCCAAGAAGTGACCACATTTCTTGGAGTCTGGCTTTAAGTTAAAAATGCAGATTTTAGAATGTAGYACAAGAGGTAATTTCTACAAAGGGTTTTATATTTATGGGTGAAAATTGATAAATTTTTTATAATTCACTTTTACAAGAAGCTTGCCGTAGATTAAACAGTTATCCATTACTCTGAGCAGCTTTGCTCCCTCTCTGCTCTGCCCTCCTTGGCTCTTGGAGCCTTTGCCTCTGGTCTGCCTGAATGTTCTGTGGTGCTCAGAGCATTTGCTAAGGAAACCTTTTCATTTGTATTTTAAAGACATTTTCTAAGGAAACCTTCTCATTCGTATTTTAAATAAGCATCACTTCCTTAACCCGTGTAAACCATGCCGGATTTGACTCTGTAGCATCTCAGGGGAGGTTTTTAAGTGACTTTATCCTTGTCTAAGCAGGGAAGATTTTCTCTTGAGAAGCCTTGGTGTTAGTAGTCTGACAATATCCATCTTTCTGTTGRAAGAAAAATTCCCTTCTTACACTGAGTAATGTCCCCTTCCCAAAAGTTCTGCCTTCAGAAGGTTCTGGTTCCTCTGCCCCCCAGGCCACCTGCAGGGATGTTTATGGGGCCTGGCTGTTGTGTGTTTCTCTCCTCCCTGGGTGTGGGGCAGCTGCTTTTGGAGCTGGACCTTGTAATTAATTGCTCTTAATTTCAGCTGGCATTTCTGCCCAGGATGTAAAAGTTGATGCTCTGGCCAGGCTTGTCCATTTGGGTACAAAAGGAAGAGAGTCCCCWGGGGCACAGGATGTAAATGTGTGTGAAAGCTGGAAATCTCAGTACTTTGGGATATTTGGACTAAGGAACTGGTGCTCAATGTGTGACATTTTGTCTCCTCACCAAAAACATGTGTGGTAGCTCATGGCAAGGGAGGACTTTGTCTGGAATATCTGCTGGTGTGGTTTCAGTTTAGTCAAGCCCCAGGAAGTCATGGAGTCATCTTTAAAAAAAACCAAAACCATTTACCTAAAAGAGCAAAGAGCAAGTATTTTAATTCAGTTTCATATTTTGATTAATCCTAATGATTCCCTGTTCTTGTTTTAGGGAATTTTGAGCYTGGAGTACTGTGTTGGCATCATTGGTGGCAGACCCAAGCAATCCTATTACTTTGCTGGATTCCAAGGTTAGTGTTTGACTGTGTTATGTCTCCTCAGTATTTTTTTCTCTCAGAGTTAGGAAGTTAATACTGAAGCAGTGGGAAATAGCGTGATTAAAATAGTAAAATGAGCACCTTATTAATTCATCACATCTCCCCAAGTCCAGCCATTTGTCATTTACCCCACGGAGTAATTGGATTCTGTAAAATGTACATTTAATTTCCCTTGTTGCATAAACAAGGCATAATTTATCTGTTTCACCAAACTTGAGGAGCGTTTGCTGTTCCTGCCTGGCAGTTCTTATTTAGGTATTTACTCTCTCCTGCTTTAAGTGGTGTTAGTTGATGCCTAAATGACAAGCAATATATTCTTGCTGTCAGGATGAAGCAGGGCGATACATTTTTCATATGCAAACTCCAGAATATAATTGTGTGTTTGTAAAAGTAATTTTATCACCAAAAATTAAATGACAGTTTCATCACTTTATAAAAATTCTGCTTATACAAGCATATTTGATTATGCAAAAGTTAATCTGTCCTGCAAAAACCTATGCTTCAGTCAATGAGTATCAGCCTGGCAAGCAGTTACTCACTGGCTTTTTTTCCAGCTGTTCTGCATAGAAATTGGATTGTAAGCAGTGTAATAATAAGGTGTTTTTTGAATTACTTGTCTTCTGTTTTGTCCTTGCAGATGACAGTTTGATTTACATGGATCCTCATTACTGCCAATCTTTTGTAGATGTCAGCATAAAGGATTTCCCTCTTGAGGTACTATGGATATAGAGCTGGCACTGTTTTCTTCCCATATGAATCAAACACTAATTATTTAGAGCTGTTCTAGCTAGCTGCAGCTTTATGGTTTTACAGTTACATGTTATTTATCAATGTCCTGCCCTTCTTTATAGGCCTATAATCAACAAAAATGACCAGAGGTTAAATCTCAATATGGAGGTTTAATTTTTACTTCATTAATCTTCATCTGTTTTCTTTTTAATGATCATAAAATCTCCAAAATAGATGATCACTTCATTTAAGTGATTTTCCATCAAAGAAAATAGATGATATTTGTAGATCTTAAGCCTGTTTGGATTTRGGGTTGATAAGTTTGTCTTTTTGGTCATTTTATTTATTTACTTTTTTTAATTCAAATTGCAAGCAACATTAGGGAGGATTCCTGTGGTATTCAATAGTAGGAGCCTGGAAATAGATGGAGCTAAAGGAGGTGATTAGAGAGCTCAATTTACAGCTGTCCTGGGAGAACATTGTCAGCTGCAAGGAAGTGCTCAGTGGYCTCAGCACTCACAGTCTCATCCTCAGGGCCATCCACACAAACTCTGCTTGGTCCTCTGCCCAAGTTCAGGTGAACTCCAGCAGCTCTTGGCTCAGCCTGAGGGGGCATCCAAGCCAGGGCAGCAGCAGCTGCTCCAGAGCAGAGCTGGAGCAAAATCCCATCAAATGCTGTTCAGGAGAACTATGCATATAGAAATAAAAAATCCCAAAGGGCCTGCACAGGGCTGGTGTCAAGTCCTTACAGCAAACACTTCGTGTTTGTCATTATTTATGCTTAACAAAGTGCTTGAGTTGGCATGTTACATAACATAGACGTGGAGGATTCTCTAGGAAATGAGAAGGTTCTGAGTGAAGCAAAGGAACACAGCAGCAAAATGGGTCAGCAAATACCCCAGGCAGGAGGTTTGGCTGTGTTCAGAGATTCCTTTAGGTTTATCCTGTTGAGGTGTTGGGAGCAGGAGTTGGTGAGTGCCAGCTCTGCCTGGGATGATCACCCAGCTCCTTCCCCTTTATCCTCACAACTGTGTTTTGCTCCAGTGCCCCTGAAGATTTTACACTTTGGGAAAAACCAGACAAAAGGTGGGAAGAGCACAGAGCAGCAGAGCTGAGGTGAATTCCTTAAGGTCCTGCTGTGTCCGGGCTACCAAAAAACATCTTTTGGGTTCTGTTCCTATGACTCAGCCTCAAAATTGTGCTGCAGACTGGCATTAATCTGAATTTCTAAATAATAGCAAGGCTTGAAGCTGTGTTTGGAAGGTATGCAAGCTGCCAGCTTGGCTTGATCTCATCCTAATGCTTTCCTGCAGACGGAAAATAGATTGCAATTTAATGCTTGCTGCATTTAATAGTATTATATCTTTGTCCAGAAATGTCAAAAGTAAACAGAAATTGCTTTCTTAGTGTGGATAGTTGCTTGTTAGATTTATCTGTAGGGAGTATTTTCAAAATTGACAAATTGTCCAGAATAAGTTGGAAATCAATCCACTCTGTATTGGCTTCCAGCATCCATTTGTTTGGAGGAATGGGAAAAAAAAATCCTCCCCACTTCTCTTTGTTGTGCAGTGATTTGTGCAGCATTAAACCTCCTGCACAGCTGTAGGGACAGGGTTGCTGCTGGAGTGGCATGTGGAAGGCAGGGTTTGAAATTTTTTTTTTTTTAATGCATTTGATGATTCAGGAATTAATATTAAAAATACAATTGCTGTTTATAAAATTGGAACGGTGAGRAGAAAAAGCAGTGACTAAAATTAGTCTTGCAGAAATAGCCCTGATCATCTTGGTGGRTGTTTTTTAGCAGAGGTTTTACAGAAATACCTCTCGGGTTTGTAATCACCAGGAAAGAACAATATATTTTATTATGTAAAACTGCTGCAGGGATGGTTACACTCGGATTTGGGAACCAGTGCTGTCTTCTGGGGATTGATTCTTGTGATTAGCAAAAAAAGGGGTTTAATAGAGGGAGGATGATGGGTCCTCCTCTGTGTTAGAGGCAGAGTGGAGGGGACTGGCTCTCTCTGAGAGCAAGTGAGGAAATAATTGCAGTTATTGGAYAAAGAGCTTCACCACAACTGCAGTTCCTGTAATAAATAACCACAGAATCAGGGTAGATGGAATATACTATTTTTTTCTCTCATAAGCTGAGTGAGGAGCGTGGGGAAGGGGGTTTTGTGTTTGTTTTGTCTTACAGCAGGGCTGCTGAAAGTATCAGCTCACAGCACTGGCRGGGCAGCATCTGTCAGGGAAAGAGATTTCATGTGAGGAAAAACCCATTTGTAAAGCAGGGCATGTTTGGTTTTTCCCTACTTGTGGATCATTGTAATATGGTTTTGCTTTTGTGTGTTTTGTGGGTTTTTGAACCCATTTCATTTACTGAAGGAAAATGCATGAGGTTGGTTTATTCCATTATGTCTCTTTTATGGAGGCTGGGGGAGGGAAGGGGCACTGGGCAGTGGTAGTAAAGCAGTAAGATAGTGCAAAAGCTGTTACAAATTCAATTTGCAGAAGAGCATTCACTTTCTCTGCCTTGGGAATATTCATAAAGTATTGCTGGGAGCAGCAGAGCTGTGACAGATTCCAAACTAACCTGGTGTGTGTGGGGGGAAGTTTGGGGAATGCAGCCTGAACAGCAGGAGGTTTTACAGGGCTGGGGAAGGGTGGAATCATTTAAATGTTTGGGGAGGGTGGGAGAAATCACTTCCAAAGGGTGTGCTGGGGTCTAATTCAGGTGAYTGGATGTTTTGAAGCTGTTGGGGATAAAAGTAAGCACATGGATCTGTGCCATTCCTGACTGTGACCGTGTTTTGTGTTTTTCAATTGGGAAACCTGCAGTCATTCCACTGTCCTTCTCCCAAAAAGATGTCCTTCAAAAAAATGGACCCGAGCTGCACAATAGGATTTTACTGTAGGACTGTGCAGGACTTTGAGAAGGCTTCTGAAGAAATCACCAAGGTGGGTGCCGGAGTTCCCARATCATCCCTCGGCCAGAACGGGGCGTGGGGCCGGGAAGAGGATCAGCCYGGCGCTCCTGAGCAGACCCGGTTCCCTTGGTGGCTGTATCGCTGCTGTTGCCGCGGTCGGTGACGCTGCTGGGTGTTGATGCCAGCGGGATTTCCCGAGCGGGGCCGGGCAGAGCCCGCCTGGGCTGCGGGAGCGGGGCTGGCGCCGGGCGGGCCCACGAGGTGGCACTCGTGAAGTGGCGATGTCCCTGCAGCCCTGCGAGCGGCGCCGCCCGGCCCSGGGGAGCCGAGGCGATGCTGGGGAGCGGCCCGGCCCTGGGCGGGGATGGGGAGAAGGGAATGTTGGAGCAAACCCGAATTGTTCATTATTTCTCCCCTGCGCAAGGGGCTTCTCATGGTGGGAAGTGCAGGGCTCTGGTTTGAGCTGCACAGAGCAGGTGCCACCCAGCAAATCTGTCTGAGCCATCCTTCCCCTGGAAAAACTGCTCTGGATTCATTTAGGTGCCATTGGAATCACCTTTTTTTCCTCCTTAGTTATTGCAGTATGTGAGGGTATGAAATGCAGCATCATCAGTGTGTTCTGTGAGCTGCTCCGTGTTTGGTGGCTTCAGAAAATGCTCTGTGAAAAGGATGCAGCAGCAGATGGGCTCAATGTTAATATTCCAACCACAGCAGCACAAGGAATTCATGTTTGTCCAGCACTTGGAATGTCCTGAGAAGTGATATTAGTACKACAGCCAAAAAAGCATTTTTTTAAACTTAATGCTGATTATAATAAATAGATACTGATTGATTCTGAAGTTGTTTCTTTGATCTTACCCAGAGAGGTAGAAAATAGATGTAAAGAAGTAGAARTTCATGGAAAGAAGCAGCAGATCCATGGAAAGTTTAAATAGTGAAGTTTCTGTTTTTCCTTGTTTTCCTGTTCTATCACATAGAATGTCATAACATAGTAAAAAAAATACCTCATTACAAAATCAATTCCATAAGTTATCTTTTTCCTATTTCTGTTCTTTCAAGTTTGGGATTAAGTACAGTTTTTGTCCTGAACACAGTTTGTGAAAATACTCTAGACTGATCCAAGTGTTGGAGTTATTATCCTGGTATTTCAGATAGAAGCTCTTTAATATTAGTGACATAATTTTCTAGAAATACACTTCAGGCAGTGTCAGTTTGAAAAGAGGGGAAAGTTTGGATCCAGGGACAGTGTCAGAAACATTCTGTCAATTGATCTTGCAATCCTTCCTTCACATCCTTTGTGTTTTCCTTCTCTTCCATCATTTTTCCCTTTGTTTGCAATTGTAGTGTGGTAACTCTTGAGCCATAAAGCTCAGTGCATTCCTAGTGTGCCCTGTGGAGGCTGAAGTAAAAAATCCAGGTTCTGCCTGCTTTTTTGGGTAATAAGAGGTGAGAGATAAGATTTAGTTTTTATACTTGATAAACATTATGGCCTTGTGTTTAGAGACAGATAAATTAGCAAACTTGCAAGTTGTTCAGAGTTTCAGATTCTCTGTGGTCACTGWTGAGATGTGATGTGATGAGAGTCACACAAATCTTGACCAAGTTCCCCTGGACTTTGTTTAGGCATTTCCTTGCCCAGTTCCTGTGTTTAGGGTTTCCTCACCTCCCTCAGTTGTGCAGATGGAAGTTTCAGTGGAGCTGAACACAGACAAGGCAGTGGAACCCCAGGATTTTACTGAGATTGATTTATTTTTTCTTATATTTTAAATGCTCCCTCAACCCTGACTGTCATATTTTAAATAGTTCTTACTGTTTAAAGATCTCTTTGGGATTTTTTACTGTTTTAGACTGATTGTTCTCCTGAAATGGTGCTCAGTGATTTTTAGTTCTGCACAGTGTGTATCTCTAGCCTGATGTAGTTCTGCAGCCACTGCAACACTGGGCTGGGTTTTCCCAAGCAGRTAGGAAAAAGTAAAACAAATTAAAAAAACAAATCAGTGGACAAAACACCCTGAAAGGCTGAAATGTTTTTCAGTGTTTAGTKGGGTTTTATCTGCTCTTAAAGATGATTTGCTGATCAGTTTCAGTATTTATCATTCCCCATACCCCCTTTCTCCATGCTCAGTTTTCTTATTTATAAACATAGATTTTGGGGCCCCTGGTTCCCTGTGACTGTCACCAATCTGGTTTGAGCCATGTGCTCCTCACTGCCTTATTTACATTGCTGAATGTGTTTGAACTTCTAATAAAAACACTGAATATTGCACCTGCTGATTCCACAATAAAAATCCCCCCCAGGATGCTCAGTTGCTGCAGAATTCACACCTGGGCTTGAGGAGACCCTTATGGCCATTAACTGTTTTGTAGAGGATTTTATCTTCTGTCTTTTATCCTTTTATCTTTCTCTTTGTTGCACTGGGTCTGACAGCACATACAGGTGATCTGTGTGCTCAAAAGCAGGGGTAGGCAGGAAATTAGCAGCTGCCTGAGAAAGGGAAGTAAATACCTAATAGGAGGAGGAAATGTTTAGATTGTGCAACACTTTTGTCTAATGAGATAATTAAAATAATGCATTTTTTACTTGGCAGTCATCATCAGGTGAATATCTGTGCTTGCTGAATTTTTTCATTTCCAATTAATGTTTTATCTGGTTTGTTTTACATTATAGATGCTGAAATCTTCATCCAAGGAGAAATATCCCCTGTTTACTTTTGTCAAGGGTCATTCTAGAGACTATGACTTTGCTTCCAGTCCACTCCATGAAGAAAATGACCTTTTCTCTGAGGATGAGAAGAAAAGACTGAAGAGATTTAGCACAGAGGAGTTTGTCTTGCTTTAAGGACATTTTACACAAGAGCATCGGCAGCTGTCCAGGAGAACACTTGCCTTTTGACTATAAAATGTACCTGAATTCCTTCCCCAGAAAGGCAAGCCTGTACTGAAATTGGTCTATTTTCATAAAGATGATAATGTTTTATATGTTAAAAGTCTTTAAGATGTCAGTTACTAATGTATGTACTAATTATTTTTGCTCACTGCTGGCTGGAGGAGTGTCTGTGCGGTTGTGGTAGTGAAGGAGATGCTTTGCTCAGAGCCAGCTGTGCCYGGCCAGTCCCCAGATGCCAGCTGTGCCCTCCTGTGCCATTCCAGGCACTCCTGAGCAGGGCTGCCAGCTGGGGCTGCCTTGCCAGGGATGCACATCCAGGACTGGGGACACCACGTTGTTCCTGCCTGCTGCACAGCTGGAGTTGTTCCTGTGGGAAGGGGACAGGTCCCAGCTGGGTGGCCCCAGCAGTTGTGCTGCCACCCTGCCACCATGCAGGGCAGCTCCTGCTGGAAAGGTGAGGGTGATGGATCAGGAGTCAGTGGCACTGGCAGTCCTGCCATAATTATATAGGCTGAATTGGGAGTTAAGATACTATTTAGCACTATGACTTTCTAATGGTTTCTCATTAAGCTTGCTTTGGAGCCTTAATATGAGGAGTGAAGATAAAGTATTACCTTTCCCCACAATTTTTAAAGGTTATACTATTAATATTAACTGCAACCAATCAAAGCAGCTGGAGACAATTATTAGAAGAGAGCAGTGTTTGTTTCCTGTTTCAGCTACCATAATGGTGAGGCTTCTCCTGCCAGAGCAGCTTTTAAATCAAAGCAAAGGGGGGTGGATGTGGAAAATTCTGGGCTGTGATGATTTTTTTGTTTTGATATGTGTTGTTACTGTACAAATGATTACTTGGTGGTGTGTGTTCTCAGATTGCAAACAAATGTACAGAAATAGTTYCATGTTTTAACAAAGTAAATACAATATTTAAAAAACCATATCAACGCTGCTTGGGAAATAAAAGAGGTATGAAAACATGAAGTGCATGTGCCTTTTATATTAATATTAGATCCTCTAACAGTGAATATAATCCTGCATCTAAACCAATATTGTAAGGGGTGAATACTCTGTTTATTTGCAATAAAGGCAGATTTTATTGTTGTGTTGTAAACCAAATGTTACCTGGTCTAAGTGCTGCTCAGGCACAAGTGTTGCTGATCCAAATAATCAGCATCATGTTTGCTCATTAAAGCACCTTTTACTTTTATGAGCAAGAAGTGACTAATGGATAGATTTCAGGCAGAACTACACCAGGTCTGTATCTGTGTCAGGGCTGGAGAGTGCATTTGCATGTGTTAATTAATATTCAAAAAAGACAAAATGTTCATTTGTTTTCAAGGGAAAAAACCCCAGACATTATTTGTCTAAATCAATAACCCCTGCACTACTAATACTTGGCATAATGTGACTTTTTACTAACAGGTATGTGAGGATGTTTGGCTTGATCTTCATATTTTTCATTAATAGCCCAGAAGAGGGAGTAAACAACATATTTATGGAATTTAGATGTCAAAAGGAGGAGAATTGTGGATGTCAGAGCCAGAAGAGAGAAGATTGCTGGTGAGTGGAGCACAAGGAGATGCAGCTTTAGCAAAGATCAGGCAGAGCCTCAGGGTGGTTCCTTTGGGTGGCAGTGGACAGGAAATCAGACACCAAGTTGTGCTTGGATTTTCCTTCTTCCACAACTCCACCACCTGAATTCAGGTACCTTCAGAAAATCCCACGTGCACAGACCCACATAAGCCTGTTGTGTCTGCAGAAAGGAGCTGCTCTTCCAAAGGCCTCTGGTTCAGAATTCTTGGAATGGAAATGCTCACAAGGAATTACAAGAGCTATGGCACAGAAATGTTAAAAAGGAAAATGTGGGTCTGTCATTCCACCAGCAAACTTCCCTAGAAGGATGGAACAGCTTCTCTTCTCCTTTTCCAACTGGATAGAAGATGTAGTGGTTGAAACATCTTTGAACTTATTAAATAGTGAAAGTTTTTCCCTTTCTAACTGAGGGWAAGAAAAGTAGCAGTGCTAGAACAGCACCTGGGTTGGGGTTCTTTAATTTGTAGCAAATCCTTTAGTTCATCACAATGAGGTTTTCTTTAAAGCCTGCTACAAATAATTGTTAAAAATTCATGGCTATTTTCATCRTGGTTTTTGTCCAAGCTTCAAGCACAGACAAGCCCACAGAATGCCCTGGTGCACTTGTGTACAGGGGTGACACAAGTTAAATTACCAGGTTAGTAGAAATTAATGGTTTTGGGTAACTRCAGGGGACTTTAATTGGAAACTATGTTAATCGTGTAGTAATTCTCTTTACCTCGTCTGCATTAGCTGCTGCAAACCAGGCAATTAATTTGTGTCATCAGTGTTGCTGCTGCTGCCTTCAAACACAAACCTGAGGAGCATCAGTTACTCACACAGGCAGCAGTGGCCCAGGCTCTGAGAGGCTTCCCCAGACCTCCCACTCCTCCTGTGCCTGACAGCCCCAACAGGAGCACTGCAGCCTCGGAGCTCTGTCCCCTCACTGCCTTTTCTCTCCCTCCTTTCTTTTCTCCTCACAAGGAACCTTTCCCTCTGTGTTTGTAATATCTGACATTAGCTTGGCTCAGGCTCTCAATGGAGACTCTGCCTTCTCTTTCCAGCCTTGTTTTCCAAACCTTGGCAGTGACCAAAGCCCATCACACCCCAGAGTTTTGCTGGAGGTGCTGGTTCTGCCCTGGGAGCTCAGGGGTGTAGGGTGAGGGATTTCTCTCCTCCATGGGAAAGCCACCAGCTCCCTTTCCTCTGCAGCCTCTCCCATCTCCAGCCAACCTTTCAAAACGCCCTCCAGCAGCTGATTTCTGAGAAGCTTCCAGAAGCCCAGGGCACTGCTCTGACTCCAAGGGGCACAAGCCCTCAGGGGTGGCTCTTGGGAAGGGTCCGAGTGGAAGGGTTTGCCTCATGTTTACTCCTGAAATGGGAGTTTCTGGAGTG
Organism: Cardinalis cardinalis; assembly: GCA_014549065.1. Classification (NCBI taxonomy): domain Eukaryota; kingdom Metazoa; phylum Chordata; class Aves; order Passeriformes; family Cardinalidae; genus Cardinalis; species Cardinalis cardinalis. The sequence goes on from JACDOX010000101.1 coordinate 2,167,323, forward strand.
GTTCTTTAGGACAGGGAATTATTTACTGATGGTGGTAGAGACAGCTGATCTCAGAGCCTGGAGAATTGCAGCCCAGCTTCCAGAAGGCCTGGACATGGGAATGTACTCAAACCAGCAGTAAGCTTGTTTCAAAGAATACCAGAATCCCAGACTGGTCTGGGTTGGGAGGGACCTTAAAGTCATCCAGTGCCACCCCTGCCATGGACAGGGACCCCTTCCAGTGTCCCAGGGTGCTCCAGTYCCCATCCAGGGCCTTCATGATGCCTCTCTTTAAAGACTTTTTTTCCCTCTCACCAGTCCCCCACACTTCAGCAGAGCTGGAAGACTGGGCCAACCTGATTTGTTACTGTCTTTTGTGGKTTTTTTTGCTTTTTTGGCTTTTTCACCCCTCCAAACCCAGAAGCTTTGTCAGTGTGAAGCAGGTGAGCAGTTCAGTTGTGCCCAGTGGAGGCAGGGCAGGGATCTCCTGTTCCCTGCTAATTCCAGTAGGAAAATGGATTTGCCCCAGAGACCTGATTTATTTCCAGCCTTATTGACAATCTCTTAAAGGGGATGATGGAGTGAAAAGCAGCCATCAGTGAGTTATGAAAGGTCAATAATGCCACAAAGGAACACAAACAGCAGGTCTGAAATCCAGCCCTCCCCACCTGCTGTTTCCACAACCATTTCATCCAAGGTCATCGGGCTTTTCCAGGGAGGCCAGAGCAGCAGGAGCCTCCAAGAGGAGGCCAGGTTACTCCATGGCCCTTTCCCACCTTGGAGCTGATTATTATGGGGTGCATTCCCCCAGCCCTGCATGGGAGGCTGTGCAGCACAGGCAGGAACAGCATCCAGCAGCATTTCAGCTCCTTACCCCTAAACCCAGTGCCTCTGGCAGGATATTCCAGCAGCACAGGCACAGCCTCCCACCAGSTTGGTTAGGCCATGCCAGCATCACATAAAAGGATTTTTAAATGCTRCTAACTCATTTGCATTGACAAAAAGGTGCAAAGAGGAATTTGAGGGCRTCAGGATCCAGCCCTGGGCACTCATGGTTTGACCCTGAGGTTTGGTGTCTTCACAAGATGCTTCTGCTGCCTAATTGGATGAACTGAGCTCCATAAACAGCTCCCTTCCCTGTTTGTAAGCAGTCCACGGGCAGCTGTAATTGTCTGAATCCACAGTGTGAATAGTAAAAAGAGCTTTACTTAATGACTGCAGCAGCCCTGCTCGAGTGAGAGCTCTCTGGTATTTATTCACACCAGAATTCACGAGGCTTTTGTTTGCCATGAACACTCCTGCAAATAAAAACTTGCTCACTCTAATGTTTATGAATAAATGTGCTCGTAAATGCCATCAAAGCAAATCAGCAGGGTTTTATTTATGCAAGGAGATGCACAAATAAATGTTTGCTGTTTTCACCCAGCTCTGGTGGGTGTTTAGGCGTGTGTTAAAGCCAAGGCTTTGTGAGCTCTGCTCAGCACTCAGACATTATTCCTGCTCTCCACCTCCTCCTTCCCTACACTCTGATCCTGCCTGTGAATCCCTGTGCCCCAAGGGAAGGTTGTTAAAGTCAATGTTTTAGGCATTATCCACATCCAGCAGCTTGCTGGGTCAGTGGGCAAGGTCATGGAAGGGACTGGGATCCCTKTAGGCTGCCCAGGACTGGGAGGACAGGAGGGAAAGGGGTTTGTGCTCACAGCTTTGTGATGTTTGCATGGCACACAGCAGATACCCAAATCTGGTTTTTTTGGCATGTGCTGGCTCCTGGAGCAAGGTGGGGGTTCTGTCTTACAYAGAAGTGTGGGAGGTTATTGCCATCCTGTCTCAATCAGTGCCCTAATTAAATATAGGAGAGGATTTTCTTTCTAAAATGTAAATGTCAAGCCTTGTTAAGGAAAATTAAAATGCACTGAAATGAATGTGGTAGGAGCTGTGGAGGTGCTTAAGAAGAGTATCTGTATTTATTAGAAAGGGAACTAAAAAGGAAGTATTTTTGGAGCACAATCCTTAAACTGGGCCATAAGGATTTTATGCAAATTTCTCTTCCAAATCTGCAGTTAGGGACTGGTTCCAGGGGTGAATTCTATGTCCCAGCCTCTAAAAGCTATGAAGGAATAKCATCTGAGACTCACCTCTTTCCAGGATGTATCTGTGCATATCCCTCCTCTTACCAGGATCACTTGGGATTCTGTGCTGGCCWCACTTCCTGCAAGTTGGACTTGAAAATTCAGGTAATTCCTTCCATTCCCTGCTCCCTTGAGTCCAGCAGAGCACAACAGCCCAGAATTTAAACCTTCATTCAGCAATGGCATCACCCCCATTTACAAAGAACACTTTTTAAAGCATTTTTCTACTCCAGCCCACRGTGAGCCTGGACCAGGAGCATCAGTCAGAACCTGCAACACTCAAACCCAAAGTCCTGGACGTGGATTAGGAAAATCAGAAAASTGAATTATTTCAAAGGCTCATAGAGCAGAACTTCAGCTGATCTCAGGGAGGCTTCAGCTCTGGGCTGTGATCTCAGCCTGGCCCAGGTCAAGCCCTGAGGTGTGTTCACATCTGGAGCAGGTGAGATGTGTCTCTGTCTGGCAGTGAGGACACACAAAATACAGCATTTGTTCAACAMAACAAGCTCATGCCTTTGCAAATACATGAAGTTTTTTGGCCTTGCCAGTCCAACCATTGGTTTGTTGTTTCCATGCTAATACAAATTCTTGTATTAAAAGGAGCATGGCCTTGGGTTCCTCCATCCGTATGGGAAAAAGTTACTTGTCTGATGGTAAACAAAGAACAGAAGAATTGATTCACTGTCCTCACTCTTAAAAAGATGGTATGAAGCCATAGTGAAGCAATTTTAATTGTGGCTGTGTAACACTTGCCATCAGTAAGATCACTTGTGTTCTGTTTTTAGGGACCGGGCTGCTCCGGAGCACACGGGGCATTAGAAATGCAAAACATGACCGCATGTTCTCAGGGCTGGGCCAGGGCCACATGAAAGAGCACTTGTGCTGGGATGCTCAGCTCTGAGGCTATTCTCTGTTCAGCATGTATTTACAGAGATGTATGAATATTTGATTAATGAGTCATGGTCTCTGGAGAAATTTAATAACTGTACTGCTGTACAAAGGCAGCTCCTTCACTGTTAACACAGCTGCCAATAGTGTCACTGACACTGGAGCCCTTTCTGCATCTAATATGTGCTGGGGAGTAAATTCCTTCCCTACAAGGGAATCCATGGCACACATTATTCTCTTATCTGTTTTGAACTGTTGCAGGCTCAATTTACAGACCCTGATTTGTAAAGATTTTTCCAATGGAAACAAGCAGCGACACGTGAGCCAGAAAGCAGCAGTTTCACCAGGCCCTGAGTTACTTGGAGGGTCAGTTCAAAAGGAGAGTTGCTTTAAAAATTCTGTTTATAAAATGCAAAAGGAACAATGGGTGAAAATATTCATGGAGAACAGAGTGCTCCAGCAAATTCTGACTGCCTCAAAAACTGTGTTCAGTGGGATTTCAGGGGCTGTTCAGGGGTGCATGACTCACAGCATTGGGCAGAGGTTTTCTCCCACCATGACACTAGACCAGAAGTGTTCTTCATTTTTGCTGAGCAGTTTCCCAAGGATAATTCGCTGCTAATTTTATAATTTTCCCATTTTTATTCCTAATACCTATGAAGAGATCCATTTTCACTTAGGAAGTTAGGTGTATATTTTAGTGGTGTTACTCCAGCTCAACTGCTTTAAATAATAGGGGGGAAAATGTCAAAAAAAGATAAATTTAGTGCAGAGGCTTTCACTAGGAGCTTTAACTGCAGGTTAGAATTATACATGCTATGCAGAATTTCCTGCAACACTTCTCCTTTGGGCCACAATGCATTACAGCAGACGTATAATGAAGCTGCTATAAAATCCGTGGTAATTAAGGGGGATTTGACAGTAATTGCAACAGTGAATCAACTTAATTATTACCTGCTTCAAAGAGAGCTAACCTGATGTTATAATCTAACCTTTCCTACTTCTAAAATGAGAGATTAACCAAGTATATGTAGCATTTAAGAATTAAATCTGTTGAGATAGAATGATATTAATATACTTTTCCTATACATTTTCTGTACATGTGGGTACAAAGCAGCCAAAGGAGCAGCATCAGAAGCTGACAAGCTGCAGGCAGGCTGAGTGTGTGTGCATTCATAAAATAAACAGAGGTGAGCCAGCTCCTCTGCTGTCTGCTGAAGGCACAGGGACTGCAGCCAGAGCAGGGCTGGAAAATGCTACAGCACACACCAGCCCACCCCCTGAACAGCCTCGTGCAGGGGTGCATTGTCTTTCCATGCTGAATTTTAAGCAAATTATCMTGAAATAACCCAGTGTAACATTGGTCTTGTCAATTCTGGCCTGATCAATGCAGCTCTTTCAGCCCATAAATCCARGCATCACTTTGGCTTTGTTTTCAGAGCTTTTGAGATGTGTTACCTGAGAGCAGGGGGCGACTGGGGCTGATCCAAACCCTTCTCCAAACTCTTCCCCAGGCTGTGCCTGCAGCTCCATGTCTGCAGCAGTTCTAGAAGGGGAGAGGTGCAATAATAAAGCTTTAGAAATAGCAGAGAAATGAGATTTAGCATCATTAGCATCACCAAAACTTGCCACAACTTTCACAAGAAGTTCATCTGGAAAACKGATCAAATTCACTTCAGCTCTGCCCTGAGCAGGGGTTTGATCATCCAAGTGAGGCAGTGACTCATGCAAGACCTTAAAATAAACCTGCCTATGTTTACTTGTTGTTTTGGTGTGAAATGATAAATTAGAAAGACTTCTTTGGTTTTTACATGTCCTGGCTCATAACAYGCTGCAATTAATACCCAATTTTTCTCACCCTAGGCCCCAGTTTTCAGGCAGTTACCAGGCTGACTTGGACAGGTTAAAGATGTCACCTGCCATGGGTGTGGGATTTGAAACTGCACTAAGCCCAAGCCATCTCATCTTTAGGACATACTTTTACARGATTACAGCAGCTTAATCTGCCTTGAATAAAACCTGGAAGTCCACCAGGCTTTGAATAGTGTTGTACACTAAAAAAGGTACCAAAAGCTTGGTGGTAATTAAAAAAAAAATCTTATTATATTGCTGATCATGTGATGTAAATTGAGAATAAATATCCAGCTTGCAGGGGAAATCAGACTGGGGTTTCTCATTACATACAAGCAATGTAATCCCTCCACCAGGAATCTCACCTGCAGGCTGTGGAAGACTCCAGGTGCCTGGGAGTTCACCCCACCCTGTGCCCAAAGTGCCCCACAGCTGTATTTCCTATCGAGGCTTTTATTCATGATGCCCCTTGCTGCAGGCAGAGATCCTTTACATCTCTCAGTGAAGACACTTCAGGCACCCAGAAGCCAGGGGAAAATCCCCTGGGAATGAACACAGTGATGCTCCAGCCCCGTGCTAGGTGGCTGTGAGGAAACCATGATCCCTCCTACAAYTCCACACTGGGACAAGGCTGGGATTGCTGAGAGCTTCCACAGGCAGCTCCTCCCTGGAGCCCTGCAGCTCTCCCAGCACTCATTCCATCCCAGGGAATGGCCTGGATGGGTCCTTTTGTGCTCTGCTACATTTGGAATGTGCCCGGAGAGGGACAGGCTGCGGTGAGGCGCTCATCCCTGCTGCTGGGAGCTGCTGGAGCACACAGCTCATGGGATTCCATGTGCCTGCTCCTGGTGGCAGCGGTGCCTCTCTGCTCCTTGGGAGGGGAGGAAATGGCAGACTTTAAATAACAAATTTGCACTGACGCCATTTGCTATTTTTACAGCGTATTTTAGAATAAATGAGAGATTAACACAGAAAAAAGTACTTAAGGTGCATGCTCAGTAACTATTTTTTCATAAGGTTTTAATGGATTCAGGGTTGAGCTCCACTAAAATCTGGATTTATTAGAAACGCTCCATGCATTTCAGTAGAGTTTTTCTCATGAATCTAGATATTTTACATTATTTCAATACAGCTGACCCTCTGTTTCATTAGAAATGCTCCAATATAACCCATGGAGCATTTCTAATGATTCTGGTTTTACAGCAAATCCAAGGGTCAGCTGTACTGAAAACAATAGTGCTAACCTCTTGGTTTATTAGAAAAATGCTTTCTGTCTCAATGGAGCATTTCTAATAAATCAGATAAATAGGGATCTCCCACAAAAATGCTCTGCTGGTGAAACAGACAAATGGGTTTGTTGTTATTGAGATTTTTTTTAAAAAACAAAGATTGTTTAATAGACTTTTTTTGTTGCTCACTGCAGTGTGATCCCCTTCTATCCAGAGTTTGAGTCTTCACCATGAAAATTAAGTAAATATTCCTCAGAAACAAGCACTGCCTCAAACTGTCAAGCATTTTTCACCTCAGCCATGAAGAGTTTACAGCAAGGCCAGGTTCCAGGATGGACCTGTCAGTGCCAGGCTGGGATKCAGGGGTTTGGTGCTGTGCCATGGGGTGTGCTGGGTCCTTCCTCACTGCTGCAGAGAGAGGCTGAGTGTGAAACACCCAGCACAGGGACCACACTGACCCACAGGACATGTCACTGCAGCAGGGGACAGATGGCTTTAGCCCTTTAAGCTCCCCGTCTTTCCAGAGCTGCTCTAATTCCACGTGCAGGGCCAGGCACAAGGCACAGTTTGTGGGGTGCAGCTGTGGAGTCCCCTGCCCACCCCTGGACCACCCCTGCTGTGTGTGCTGTACTCAGCTGAGGGTTTGRGGCACCTGTGCAGCTGGGGGTGGCACTGGCAGGAGCTGCAGTGACAGCCTGGATGTGCAGCCTTCTCCAGCAGGGTTCCTCCTCAGCAAGAGAAGATCCTGCATCGTGGAGCCCTCAGGAACAGGAATCCTGGGCATGTTCTGATGAGCTCATGCTGATCCAGCCCAGGAAGAGTAAATGCCATTGCTGGGAAATGCAAAAAAAAAAAAGAAAGCCTTGGTAAGATGAGACAAAGCTTTCTGTTCAAGAGGAAAGGCCAGTGAGATAATTTCAGTGACTCAAGATTTGGTTAGAATGTTCTGTATTTATGGAGTATTTTGTGCTGTCCATATATTCCCCTGTGGTTGAAATGCCCCCCAGTTCCTGCAAGTGCATTCCCTGCTCTCTCTGTGTGAATCCTYGGCTGCAGGCCAGTGAGTCTCAGCTGGAACAGGGTTCCCATCCTCTTCCCCACACTCCCAACAGCTTCAGGGAATCTGCTGACCACTTTCTGTAAAAACCTGGAAATAAAACATGCTGCAGTGCTGACAAATCCACAAACCCAGAGACTCCACTTTAAAAATGATTGGTGTGTCTGAGTGCTCTCTTATTTTTTCTTACTGAGTTGGATGATTTTGCCCAGCAGTGAAAACAGARAAGTGCACAAAGGAGTCAAGCAAAAGGACTTTTACCTGTGGTGTGCTGCTTGTCTGCCCCAGTGCCTGGAGCACAGGACTGTGGGGAGATGCTGAACCTGCCTGCTCAGGGCACTGGGAGCCCTTGCTGAGGAGCAGGAGTGTGTCAGCATCACTGATTGCCCCAGAGTCAGGTCACATTTCTGATTTCTGATTGCCCCAGAGTCAGGTCACATTTCTGATTTCTGATTGCCCCAGAGTCAGGTCACATTTCTGATTTCTGATTCCCCCAGAGTCAGGTCACAGTTCTGATTTCTGATTGCCCCAGAGTCAGGTCACATTTCTGATTTCTGATTCCCCCAGAATCAGGTTTCTGCTTGCACGAGTTCATCCTGCAGGACCCACATCCTCTAAATGCCAGACAAGTCCTTCAGCCCAAAGCTGCAGGGCAGGAGCTGCRTGCTCAGGGGGATTTTAGCAGCCCCACAATGGGGTTTGAGGCTGTTCCTGCCCCAGAGGCCCCGGCAGCAGCAGCAGCAGCACCAGGCAAACCCCCCTGGCTCTCAGAGGAGCCTCAGCAGTTCATCATGTCAAGCCTGGCTGCTGAGTGCTGTGTCTGGGGCCTCTGGCTGTCAGAGGCAGGATTTCATCTCAGTCTCCCTAAGGCCATATAGAAAGCCTAAAATGTTCATTTATGTTTCTTATTGTCTGGCCAAATCTGTGTGTGCTTGGAAAATATTGGGAAGTTTAAAGGCTGATCCCTGATTATCACAGGTTGGAAATGTACTCGGTATTTTAGAAGAATTTAAATACATTTATTATTACAAGCAGCAATGCTTCTGTCAACTCTTACTTCTCCTACATAAAGTGTTTGTATATGAAATGTTTCCTTCCGTGGTGTTACTTCCTGAGATCAATCTCTCCCATTATATATTTGCAAAGCAGCTGCATTAAGGATAAATATCACTGTGGTGGTCTCACCCAGAGGTATCTGTAAACACTTTCTRTGTAGTGCACGAGTATTTATGGATGTGGGAATTTGTACTTTGGCTGATCAGAATTTCCATGTTTGTGCACAGAGCAGTATTCCTGGAATAATCACATGTTTATACCATGTGTAGATTTATGTGCTTTATACATKCAATGTACCTGCGTAGCCATAATTTGATCTGCTGTTCAGAATTTATTTCAGCTTTCCACACGAGCTCTTTCAAACAATGCTAATTGTTTCAGAACCAAAATCATTGATGATAACTCTTTTAGGAATTGTCACGWTGTCTATAAATATTTAGCGACTGAATTGTATTTGCCAATGTATCCCTGGATTACAGATGAAAAGGGAGCATCTGCCGAAATTAAAAGTGGCCACATTTTCACTTGTAGCTTAATTAAATGCCAAAATTTATCTACATTAACAACAAAGTGGTGAAATTTATTGATCAATTCACATGATATAAGTTGACAAATGGCCCGAGCAATTTCCATAATTTTCTACACGTGTTAAAATTTGTAATGAAAAAGGAATCCTCCATTAGCGGCGCTGGGGAGCGAGAGGGGGCTGGTGATGGAGCGGTGCCCCGGGGCAGCGAGCGAGCTCCGTGCCCTGTCCAGCCGAGCCGTGTACAGATGGGCCTTTGACAGTCCTACAGCTGTTCTCCTAATTGTCCATTAAGTGTTCTATTGATTCTCTGATTCAAAGTACATGTCTTTCAGGCCGAGCTTTCGTGTGAAGTGGCAGACACATTCCTGCCGGAATGACAGAGCTGCTTGAAACCTAAAAATGTGGGCTGCCACTTTCAATCGAGGAGCCCGCTTTCAAAGGAGAAGGCTCGCTTAAAGGAGCTTTGTGAGAGCGCCTCGGATTTGAGTTTCTAAACTTTTAGCGTCAATCAATTAAAGCAGCGGCAGCACGGAAAGTTGGAATTMCTCGTTAAGAGCTGCCCGAGGATGYCGGCTCGCCGCGATAAGGATTAGATCTTGTTTAGCTGGATGCAGATTCTGCTCTCAGACCCCTCTGACACGTGTGATGATAKTCTCATTTGACTTGCAAGTTCACTTTTAGCATTTTTTTAAAGCAAGATCATCTGCAATTCCAGCTCGTGCCAGTCAGGAGCCTGTTTAAAATCATCTTCCTGTAATCTGAAGAGTGAAAGATAAGATGCATATCTGTTGCAAGGACCATAAATCTTCAAAGAAACAAATAGCCACAGATAAAACTGTAAAAGTTATTTAGTTCTCTTCTGAAAGAGGTTTATTAATCTAAAATTTCCAGTCCATTGTGTCACGATTTGGTTGTGGCACTGTATCTCATTTCGTGCAATTGTGTAGCAAGCAAAGAGCTGAGAGCCTCACAGCTGAAACTTGATCAGTTGTATTCAGATGTATCACCAGAGCCAGGGAAAAAAAGGAAATATAAAAAAATAACCTCAACAGAGATGTGGACTGGGAGAATTTTTGTTTTCCATATTTCCTCTTATTTTACAGTGATGTTTATGAAGTGAGTTTAACACTAAATTGAAACTGAATTTTAAATTCTTGTTTGTCATTTTTAAAGCCTAATTCGTGGTAGGCAGGACACAAACAAAGTGTTTATGGACTCAGTATTTGGGGACCATCCTCGGGGGCTGAGCACAAAATGAGCTTTCCCCATACACCACCAGCACTATTTGCCTTCATATTTTTCTTTTTAAAAATCCCCATCGTTTAAAAGCAACGTGAAACTGGTTTTGATAGAGCTTAGAATAAGGAGAATTATTTCTCATCGAGAAGCTTTTTATCCTCTATAGGTAATGAAAAACCACTGTGCTGTGAATGTTTAATACCTGCTTATTCTTTGATCACCCCTCCCTGCCCACATTGGTGTTTGCTCCCAGATCCCCTGGTTTGTGTCTGAAAACCTCCACCAGCCCCTCTTGGAGGGGTTCTGAACCCAATTCACCAGCGTGGGGCTAAGAAAGGACTTGCACCCATCAATCAAATTCGTTACAGCCTTTTAATTTAAACAGGATTGCTGATTTGAGCAGAATTAGATTATTTTTTTTTTAACTTGAACCTATTTGTCTTTGGGAATCAAATTTACAAGCAAAGGCAATGTTTAAGCTGAGAAGTGAAAACTCAGATGGGGATTCCAAGAACATGAACGAAATTTCCTTTCATACATCAAAGGCAAACAAAGGAAAGAAAGGGAGAAAAGAAAGGAAATAAATGGGAAAAAAATAAAAAGAAATGGTATGTAAGAGGAGGCATTTGACATTTTATAGCCAGAGTTTCTTTCTCTATCTCATAAAGAAGAATATGTGTCAAATTAAAGAAATAGTGGAGGAAGCCATAGAAAATGGTACCAGGCACTTCTCATTTTAGGAGTGTAGGTTTGGGGTTTGAGGATGGGACAAACCCACCAAGGGGACAGCAACCATCCTTTTGTTTTCACCATCCAGAGAGGAAACTGAGGAGTCTCTGTGATCTAATAAAGCAGATATTGATACCTGCAAAACGTTCTGTAAATCTCCTTCATCCCAGCGCTTTCAATCACGCCATCAGCCAGTTTTTTAAAAAGATTTTTAGAAGCTTTCAACTGTGGACTTTTGTCTTGTTGAATGAACTTCAGCTACACTAAATTTTAAGTAAATTTGTGATGACTGAGCAATATACATTGGCTGAGCTAGAATCCAATAACCCACAGGACAAATTAATTTTCAACAAAAAGGGCAGAAACCTCAAGTGCCATGAGTATATGGAATCTCAGTCTATCTCTCTGGAGCCATTTTTGCAAATCACTACAGCTATTCATAATCTAAATCAGTCTCCTTTAGCAGCAGAAAGATCTTTTTTCATGACAAAACAGAAGATGACATTCATTAGTGCCTAACTTGCATAAGCTACCTTAAATTTATTGGTGCTCTTATACTTATCTGGGTAAGAATTCCTTTGTCTACAGCTGTAGGAAAATTCCGGACGTACTACTTAAAAATATAAATTGTCACTTTTATCAGAACTTTTGGCAGTTTACTTTATTTTAGAAGTAAAACTGGTGGTTAAGGTTTTAAGACTTCCAATGGGCGTTGTTTCAATCATGGTTAATCTGCACCCAGGATAGCAATGCTCAGGGAAGGGAGCACTTGTGCAGAAATCTGGAGAGCTGGGGCTGCCTGGAGCACCAGGTGCCGACTTTGCCCTGGCTTTGAGCAGAACTTATGGCACTGCAAAAAATCCTGTGAGCTCTCTGTGGATTCAGGGYGGAAAAGCCAAACCCCCAGCTGGGGCAGTGGAGTTTTCTGGGCAGTGTCTCCTTCCTCTCCTGTGATAGATCCTTTCCTACATGGAGGGTGACAGAATTGCAGACTGGTTTGGGTTGGGACCTTCCCCTAGCCCAGCTTGCTCCAAACCCTGTCCAGCCTGGCCTTGATCTTCTACCAGGCCAAAGCAATCCCCCTGCAAATATCCCACATCCCCCAGGAGCTGCAGAGCCTGGTTATGGTGAAAATGCACATTCCAGCCAGTATATAGGAAATAAAATAGAAATGGATTTGCTTTAATGTGATGCAAGTGAATACTGGTCTTCATCCACCTGTTTTATAAACTCCATTTCCTGTCTCGGGTACAGACTGTTAATTCTTAAATGCCTTTAGCTTGATGTCTCCTGCTTGGGATCCAACTGCAGGAAGCATTGTGACCTAAAGATTGACATACATGTCATTTGTGCAACTGTGCTTTATTTCTTTGTGCAGGAAAAAAAGTGGAACAAGCATCTGTGGCAGCTTTTGTTACAGCCTGGATAAAGCTAAATGATCAGAGAGTCGCTCTTGCCTCAAAACACACGAGCATGATTTCAATTATAATTTCTTTTATAGGGTGAGAGTGGACAGGGCCGTTGGAATGACAAATGAGAGAGATAAAATAATGAGGATGGTGCTGGCTCTGCCTGCTCTCTGTTTGGGGGTGGGATGGCTTCTTGTGGTGGGTCCCACATTAACAGAAGGGGAAAACTGCCGCAGGAATTTGGGCTTGGGGAGGTGAAGAGGTGATGAATTTAGAGCAGGTGTTAAGGGAAGGTGAAGAGAAGATGAATTTAGAGCAGGTATTTAGGCTCAGGGAGGTGAAGAGGTGATCTCTGCTACAACTGCTGTTATAAAGCTTTAAAGASTACATGTTGATCTGCTGAGTTTTTCCAAATGTTTTCTAGATTCTGTTYCTCCTTCTCAATTTCCACCCTCCAAAGTAGCCACTGAGCTGCTCCCAGCCCGAGGCAACAGAAGAAGCAGCTCCCACAGTGCTGCAGGAGCTGCTCTGGTTCTTATTTCTACCGAGGAGTTTTGGTCCTAGCAAAGGGACAGGTAAATGAGGCTGATGCTTAGCTACAGAAAACACATCAGAATTATCATTATCTGCATGTATTCAGATGCTGAGGAAATCAGRCTGAAAGAATAAAATAAAATGACCTACCAAAGCCTCCTCCCAGGAATACAATATCTCCTGCATTCATTCCTCAAGCACAGCTCTTGTCTCAGCTGGACTGAGAGCAATCACACCCAGGGCTGGAAAATGCAACCGAGCCCTTGCGACGTAGCTGGGRAAAATCTTTTGAATGGCTTTGCACATTTCTCCCCCCAAAATCTGAGTAAAAGTTCAGGTGAGCTCCTATTTTGGGGCATCTTTCTTTGGAGGAAAGGCAGCTGTGTAATTCTTGTTTTATGGCTGTTCCCTCCTGTGCCTGCCTGGATGACCTTGGCCAGTCATTTCCTCGCCATAAAGTGGCAATGGGGCTGTTTACTCCCTTCCCACCGGTGCTCGGGAGCTTAATTAATACCTGCTTTGAGATCCTCCGAAGGTGCTAAAGTGTTGCTATAGACCAAAAACAATCTTTGTAGCTCTAAACATAGAGGAGGAAAGGGACTCTGAAGGATCTGTGGGTTTGGAAGGTGCTGCAGGAAGCAGGGAAGGAGTGCCTGATGTCCTGCCCCATGTCCTGAGGGCACAGGGTCCCTTCCCTACAGCTCATCTCTGCAGGGTGCTCCCTCCCAAGCTCCAAACTCCACCAATTCCTGTCCTGCAGGCTGGTTTGGTCAGGAAACAGGGGAGCAACCCTTGGAACATCACTTTACGGGCAGGAATGTGACTTGCCTCAGGAGAGGTGGACATGGAACAGAAATCCTGGTGCTCCTGTGCACCTGGGATGAGGAATCTGCAGCTTTTCTCCACCCAGTGACTGATGAATCATGGAYGGATGGGCATCACTGGTGCCTCAGCACAGCCTGGCACGCTCAGTGATTCCCTCACTGAAGGATGGGGGGGACACTCATGGGCAGCCAAGAGAAGCTGCCAAGCAGCCCCTGACATCCAGGAGAGATTGCMGAGCACAGCAATTGTGAGGAGAGCAAAATCAAGTTCTCAGCCTCCAGGCATCGCCAGGGATCTCAAACCAGCCTTCAAAGGAAGTTATTGCAGCGGGGTGAGAGCAGATCAAATCAGGCTGTAAATGTTTGCTTATTATTGYCAGGCTTTAAACTGCAACCAAGCAATTTGTGCTTCCTTGGGAAGGTGGTGGAGAGCAGAACAAAATGGCACAACTACAAAGTTCCCATAGCTGGGTGTCCTTAAAAGGGAGCCAAACTTCATTTCAGCCCTGCCTGGTTCTGAAGAAACCTCTGCTGTAATTTGGCAACTTCTCAGGGTGCTCCTGAGGGGGGAACATGAAATAAGGAGGGAATTCCTCCCACCAGGCAGATTCTGGGTCTGCAGCTCAAGCTGAGGGTACTGAAATGGAGCTGAGCTCTGTTTGAACCTCTGCTGCAGTGAAACAGCCATTTCCAGCTGCTGCTCATCCCAGCCCTGAGCGGCAGCAGTTGAGGTGCAGGTGGGATGAGATGTTCCACACAAAAATTCAGCAGCTCTGGGGAATGGTGAGGTTCTTGGAATGTGAAATTAATGATTCAAACTGGTCTCTTCTAAGTTTATAAAGGTCACATACTGAAAAAAAAATGGGAAAAAAGGCTCTAAGGCTGGAGAGGACACTCTGCAAAGTGTGGTGGCCACTGGGAATGTCAAGCACAGACCCAGAGGGATGGTCCAGGATCATTGTCCCTCTCCTGAGRGGACAGGAAGGAGCTGCCACTGCAAGCCTGTGATCACTCAGCCCTGTAGCCTCCAGCAGCCACGATGTCCAGCGAGATTCCTGATAGGAAAACTCAAGGCTGAAGAGCTGAGAGAGCAGCAGGTAAGGAGCATGGAACTGTTGGAGAGCACCTGCTGCCACGGGTGCCCAAAGCTCCTGGATTTTAGCCCCCACATGTGCTTGCCACCCCATTGCTAGAGCCTCCAGACACCCCACACTGCCCACCCACTCTCTTCTTCCACAGGGTTTAGGGAAGTGACTCAAACATTAGTTAAAAATTTAATAAAAGCATTAATAAAAAAATTAAAAATTCATCATAGCATTAATAAAAGAAAGTTGTATCATCTCCAACATTTATGTGAACCTACAACAGAGCTCAAGTGTTTCCCAAACATGAAATACTGCAAATGCTGTAGGAAAAGCAGGATTTGCCTCAGGAGGGTGTCTGGTAAACAGACACAGTTGTTGGAGTGCTCTTGGGTTCTGTCCTCTCTGTTTTGGGCCTTTCCCTACCAAGGGTTTCTCTCTTTATCTCTGCTCCAGATGCTCAATTCCTCTCCCAGTTTTTCCTAAGATTTTTCAAAGCCTTTGGCATCAAGGGGCTGAGCATWAGGAATGAATTCAGAGCAAACAAAGAGCACACACCCCAAAATCAAGCCCTGAAAATTCAGTGCCTGGGATCCTCCATGCTGGATCTCACCAGAATCATCCATGAGCAACTGTTCTGGCCTTGGCGGAATGCTGCCATCTTAAAATAAAAATAAAAATAAAAATAAAAATAAAAATAAAAATAAAAATAAAAATAAAAATAAAAATAAAACCAATATAATAACAAATTTCCGCTGGCTCATTTTCCTAAGTAACATGGAGAAGAAAATACAAAGCCTGGAGTCAACATTAAAAAAAAATAAATAGCAGAGAGCACTCAGATACACACACAGAGAAAGAATTTATCAATATTTATTCTGTGTGACCCAATTTCTGTTGCCTTTGCCTATATTTATTTTATTTTGTTTTTACCCTGCCACATCAGAGCACCCAGACCTTGCCACAAGGCACGAAGCAAACCCCTCCAGAGAGGTGAGCTTCTGCAAAAGGGGGAATAATCTGAATAATCCCGTGCCTGTGACTTCACAAGTGGCGAATGAGAGCTCTGATTAAACATGATACAAAAAGAGCTTGCAAGTAGCACTGTTTACTAACATTTCAATTTCTATGCCTCATTTATTAGACTTAGAATAAAAAGGTTAGAGGGGTGTTTGGGATTGTCTTTAACCTTGATGATATTTCCACTGRAGCAGCATAATGGCTCTTAATTGCTTAAGTGAAGAGAACATGTTGACATGTCCTTCTTTGTGCTTAAAGCCCTGTGCCTGAACCATTATGCTAATTCAAGCATTATATACACCAAAGTATTTATGGGACTGACACAAGTGATGTTGCAGGTAAAGGGCTGTGAAATGGTCTGTAAACAGAGAGAATTGATTCCGGGCCCAGAGCAGTGCTGTTAAAGTCACAGCCACTGAGCTGCCAGCCCCACGGTTTGTGTGCAGATTGTCACCCCGGGTCAGGCAGCTGGGTGGCCTCAGAACACGGAGCCAGCCACAGGAGCCCAAATTAACCTGCAAGCGAGATGGACTTGACTGCAGCTGCTTTTTTTTTTTTTTTCCCTTCCGTTTTGAGCACAGAATCCTCAGCTGTTTGTTGAAATATTTAGGTGCTTTTAAAAAAAAAGGAAAAAAGGATAGAAGGATATCAGCAGTGGGACTTGTTCCTGCATTTTTCCTGCTCTCCCTTTGAAGGGATCACAAAGAATGTGGACATGGTGTGAGTGTCTGTTCAGAAATAAATAATCCCATTAGGGGTTTTATTTGCTTATCCAACATGGGAAATGTGTGGATTATAAGGATTTTCTTCCTTGGGTCTAAGGCTAAGGGTGATATTTTACACTATATTGAAATAATTTATTATCTTGCTTGGTTTTTTACTAATAACYCACAGTTTTTGGCACTGAACAGAATTTTGAATGTCCAATTTTCCTTTAAACCCTGCATCTAATTTATTGTTTGCACTGCACTAATTTTAGGCAGCTAAATGAGACTGAGCAGCTCTGCCTTTATTCCTGCTTGTTTTTATTTTTGGCTCCAGAGTACTCGGGCTGACACTTTTCTCTTTAGTTATAAAATGATGCAGAGCAATGTCTTACTCTMTGCATCTTTTTTATACACTTGGAGCAGATATTTCACTGATTTTCATTTTTTTAAAYGCCATGAGAATGGCATCGTTCATCCTAGACTTCATATATGAAATGTAAACCTCAGAGGGAAGTCCTATCTTCACAGTAGTGTGTAAAGCATTATCATACTTTGGTGATTATTTAAAGGGCAAAATAAATTAAATAACTGCAAAATAACAGCTTGCATAACAACTCCTTTTACAGCAAGATAAATAGAAATGTTTACCTTGAATTCACTCGAGTGTCCTTTGAAGCTGATCCTTCAATGAAAAAGAAATTTGAGATTCAACAGACCTGAATATGGATAAAAATCTAGAAAAATATGGAATTGTGGTGCCTATTTCTTGTTGGCAGAAGAGCTGTGTGTTTTCCAGCAAAGCATGCCTTGGCCATGCATCCAGCATTTGCTCTCTTTTCCACCTTGGGATATTCTTGATTTAATGTCATTTTAGGGATTGCTGCAATGCTAAAAAAATTACACAGCAACAACATTYCCTGACCATGGTACTTTGAAAGATTTTGGAGTTCTGCATTTGAGATGAGCATGCCCACTGAGAGTCCCTGTATGCTGACATTTCTTGGATCAAATGTCTAATATCCTAACAAAATATTTGATGAGTGTGAAGAGATGTATTTTTTAGTTCAGATGTTGGAATAGCAGAAGGTGCTGGGGCCATTTAACCCCAGGAATTCCCTTCAGTTGTGAAGTGAGTAATTCTGCAATATTCAGAAAAGTCAAATAAAGGGATGAAGGACTGGCAATAACTGGAGGGAAGGGTTGTTACATTAAGAGGCTGGAATAGGATGCAGRACCCAAAGTGGTATTGAAGATTGCCTTTGTGAATTTGAGCAAGACACTTAATCTAAATCTCACTTTTCAATCTGTAAAATGGGACTGACAGGGTTTCCTCTGCTATTGAGATACCTGGACAGACAGGGATCATCCCAGCTCCTGGTGCATCCTCCCTCCTCCTCCCCCATCCCAGCCCTCGTGGCTGTTTGCCACCTCTCACAAATAGAAATGTATCCCCCCC
>JACDOX010000101.1:2190040-2204592 GCA_014549065.1 Cardinalis cardinalis
TCCAGAGCAAGTTAAATCTCTGCTTTGCCTCAGGCAGGCATCCTATGGAAAACCCATAATGAAGGGATGAGATAACAGGGGTGGAAGGAGGCACGAGAGACCTGATCCAGCATCTCCCAGGAAACTTCAACACCTTTTCCCTAACTTACATGTTTCATTGTGCAACTTTAACAATGAACTTCTGGTATATTCTGTGCACAGGAGCATATTTCCCACCCAATGGTTATAGCATAATTAATATAATTAATATGCAGGAAGAAGGAGTTTCTGTGTGAATTTATATCTGATCATCTATGATATGTCAGATATGGCTAATGGTATAAAAATGTTGCTTTCTGCATCTACCACTCCAGTGGTGGGATATCATTATTATTATTATTATTATTATTATTATTATTATTATTATTATTACTACTACTACTACTACTACTACTACTACTACTACTACTACTATTATTATTATTTCCCATTGGCTCACAAGCCTAAATAATTCTGTGGTTCTGATTTCCTGGAGAGCCTCACCCTGCAACTGAAATGATGTGGGGAAGGTTGAGGGGTCCACTCAAGCTTCCAATGGCTCTGCATGGATACAAGATCTTGCTCACCTGGATTGGTTGCTGGATTAATTGGGCAGAAGGCAACAAAAAATAYTGGTTTTCAGGAAAGCAGCTCTGGGCTCCTCACTGCTTCCAGCTTGTGATGCAGTAAATTCTTCCTGGAGTGCCCAAATTGGATGGAAAAAATCTGGGGGAGAGCAGCAAASGTGGGGGACAGCAGCATGAAATGATCTGGCCCTTTCCCCTCCTAGAGATAAAAGAAAAATATTTAAGATACTGAAATAAAAACATGAGTGGTCATTAAAGTTTGTGGAGAAGGTATTTACTCCCCATAAAGCAAAGTTGTGAGTTAGAATTGGGCATTGCAAGGCGGCTCCACAAAGAAAATTGCTGCTTCTTTTGGCACCCAGAGGTTTTCCTGCTGGGACTTTCCCATCAGAACTTTGAGATGCAGCATTTCAGATTCCTTTGCTTTGGCCAGAGMACAGCAGCTGCATGGTGTACATCAAGCCTGAAAAAAAATCTGAGCAATTATTTTGTTTGTTAAAATGCTCCATGTCCATTTTATAAATTAATGTTCAAWCTTCTTCAATATGCTAAGGAGATAAATATATTTCAATTTTTGGAAAGATGGTAAATGAAGAATTAACTGACTYAGAAGAAGTAGCTCTAGTGGAGTCAGGTATGAATTCATGAGCTTCAGCCTGATGTATCTCAATATAAGATAGCCCCCAAACTGATAATCTCATATTTTTGTTATTACAGTTGTGTCTTTAAATGGCATTTTTGTTGTCTTTACACACACTGATTTCTCCTGGAGTGGACAGGAGACACAATTAAGAAATTACCCGTCTCTGCCACAACAATTCTGGGCAGTGAAAGCAGRGCAGAGCAGTGAGGGAGCACAGTGAGGACCCTGTTGTTTTGGTGATGGGTGACATTTCTGTCTGGCTGTCCGTGCTCCTGAGCAGACAGGAGCACATCTGCACAGATGTGAAGCAGGCCAGTCCCAGATGTGATGCTGTGCAGCCCAAGAGACATTTGACATTCCTGTGGCAGTGTCACATCTGCTCCCACCCCTCCTATCAGTGTGTGAGCCCAGCCAGAAGTGCAGGCCCCCAGCTCTGTTTGAATCCATGTTCTCCCCCTGTGCTCCTGATTTTTAATTCCATCTGGTTCTGAGCAAACACTTTTGCAATGAGGCAGCCAAAGCCCTGAAATAGATAAGAATTCCTTCTGCTGACCTTACCCCTGGTATCAACTGCAATATCTTGAGCCCATAATTTCCATCTTTCTGCTTTCATTCCCACTCAAGACTTACACCTGGTCTCCATTKAATCCTTCTTCCTGGTTTTGTCCCATTAACCATTACACCTGCCAGCATGCAGGCCCTGGCCAGGGAATCACTGGGGTTCAGGTTTAATCCTGATGTCAGCAWGAGAGGGAGTGTGATTTTAGGGAAAACTGAGAGGAAAGCAATGGCACAGGTGGGGTTTGAAGCAGGGGATGTTCAGGTTGAAGGATGCACTGGAAGTATGAAGATAAGGCAAAGGAAGGAATCTCATTCTGAATTATTCCTTTCTCCCTGCATTTGCTGGGAGATGTTTGAGCAGGTTGCACAAACCACCAAGAATAAAGAGGATTTAAGTTTTTGGTGATGRCACTGAGATACAGAACAGCCCAGCAGCTTTGAACAGGCCCCAGATTAAACAGCAATTAAAGCATTCTGAGAAGRTTCTTTCCAAGTTTCTGCCTGAGGACTGGGCTGGTGGCCAGCCCACGAGTCAAAAGCCCCCAGGGCCAAGTAAGTGGCCACAGACARGAATTCCAGGTGCCACCAGGTCCTCTCCTCCAGGAGATTGGGCATTTCCAGCAGCAGCTTTTGCTTCAGCCAGGGGCTGTTTGAGTTCCTTGGCTGACTCCTCCTTTCCTCAGCACTTGGAATCCTCTACATGGATCCAGCAGAGAGCCCAGGAGGATGGACAAGYTCATGTCAAGTTGTTAAAATGCCAAGAACAGAGCAGGCCTGGCACTGTGGCTGCCAGGGGTTGACAGTTGGGCTCATGTCCCTCCTTGCAGCCTGTCATGCTGTCCCCTGCATCCAGCAGAACCTGTTTAAATCCCCTGCCCCTGCTGACATCTTCATCAGGCTGTGCCCCAGGCTGTCCCCCTGTCCCTGAGCAGCTCAGGGTGGCCCTGGACAGCCCTGACACAAACCCAGAGCCTGAGCCCCTGAGAGCACCTTGGTGGGTTCTGGGGGTGCTCACCCAGGTGTGTCAGGGTTTTGTCCCATTTTCCATCCCCTAACTGGGTTCAAACCTCAGTGCACTGGGACCAGGCCTAGGTTGGTCTAAGTACAGATGTGGCCCAGCTGGAATTCTCTGGTGATGCCTGGGASAAGTCAGACAGAAAATGGTGCTCGTGTAGGAGTGAGTGCTCTCTGTTCTAACCYTAGGGTTGTGTTCAGCCAGAGGAATTTCACTGTTGGATCTACAGGAGAGAGGAAGCCCAGGAAAAGCCTTGGTTAAATTCTGGAAGCCCTTTCCTACAGACTCAGGACTTGCCAGAAGATGGATTAAAAACAACCCTCTCCTTTTCCAGTTATCAGCTCCTGACACAAAGGGTCTGAATGTGTGTGTGAGACAAAGAGTGAAATCTGACAGTCTAAGTATGATGTAATTCAAGTATTTTGGCACAGCAAAATGGAAGAGAATTACTTTTCCTAATATCTTCTAAAAGTTATTGAAAATGATATGAGATATATGCTCCAGGAAAAAAAAGTGAAGTTTTTTTTTTTTAAATGCAATTTCTTTGGCAGTTTATTCATTCATTATCCATTCACCCCCTTTCACGTTGTGAAGGCCTTCTATTATGAAACATTCTGTGAAAAAAATGAACAAAAAAAAGTATACTACTTCTTTAAAATATATTGCAAGAATCCTCATTTCCAGATTTTTATTGCAGCACTAGCTGGTATTCTTGCATGCAGTTTTGTAATTTATTCTGAACATTCCACTTAAACCTTTTTTCAATAGCATGATTTTATTAGAGTCAGCTCACTGGACTTTCCCAAAAAGGTATTTAAGATCAAATAAAACCAGTGCTTGGAAAAATATCATTACAATATGAAAGCAGTTACAAAAACATTAGTACTGCAAAGTTTTATTTCAAATGGCTGAGCCTGCTGTACCCCAGGTTATTGCACTTCTACTTCCTCAGACACACTCACTGGAAAAATGGGAAAAACTGTCATCTTAGCAGTTTTTACCAGTTCCTCAAAAAAAGCACCCAATTTCTAGGGAGGCAGGGTTGGTTTTTTTTTTCAGCACCACCATTAATTAGAACAGCAAAGTGTCCTTTGTTCCTGCATTCCTGGCAGGGGATGCACTCAGGGAGCTCAGTGACTCCCCAGGAGTGGACTTGGGGGCRCAGTGGCAGGGAAGGGTGGCTTGGGAAGGAGGGGAAATCACCCAAAAAACGCTCATTCCAGCAATAAGGGGAGGCTGATTTTAGCCATATTTCACCCTGTGTGCCCCAGTAACCACCAGCATCATCCCCACTGGTGCTGCAGCTGGAAATGCTCCCAAACCCCCATCTCCCCACAGCCCACAGGGCAAATATTTCCCTTTTCCAGTTGGTGCTTTCAGCCCAGAATCCCAGATTGGTTTGGGTTGGAAGGGACAYCAAGGATCTTCTCMTTCCCAGCCCCTGCCATGGGCAGGCACAGCTCCCAGCAGGGCAGAAAGAGACCAGAAAGGAGATGTTTGGCAGCTGGCACTGGCAGAACTGGAGCTCAGCCTGCTCCTTGGTTGGTATCTTTGATGCATTTCAAACCTGGTCTTTTTGGAGGGTGTTTGTGCTTGTAACAGCCCTTTGAAAAATCAATGGATTTTTAAAAAGCCTTAAATTCAGCTAAATGAAAATCTGATCTAGAGTARAAATGAAAATTCATCAATAAAATACAGGAAGTCTGCTGTRTCACAGGTTCTGTGACACAGCATTGTATTTTCTGTTCTTTGTATTTAATACTCATATTTATTTCATGGGGCAAATCTGAGGGGAAAGGAATMATTTGAATATTATCCCCTATTCCCTCTTTCCCAACCCTCTTCTAGGCTATTTTTTCCCAAGAAATACATGGAGAAAAGCAGCACCAACACACTAAAGTTTGAAGATTTGGTGCTAGGTGTGGACTTTTAAATCCCCTTTTAAAACCACAAGTTACTGTTCATATTACTTTTCTAAGTAGAAATATGCTTAAAAAGTAAAGTCTTTATTGCTTCTTAAAAGGCGTAGTGCTCTGTGATAAATTCTCATATTTTGACTGTTAATATGTTTGAATGAAAATTATTTATACATTTTGGTGAGGTTGAATGGTTTTCATTTGATTGCTGCCTCTGGAAATGAAAGCAGAGTAGCAGGAAATTTACATGTCATGCTGTGATGTATATCCAGATTATGAGATGATTGTGCAGCAGATGAACACCAAGTAAAATCATTTGCATCAAACTGTGACAACTGCAATTCCTGACAAGGCCTCTTAGTTTTTTGGGCTATTATCATTGTACAAGAATATAATCTATTGACAGCAGGGCTGTTTAATACATTTAAAGGCAGACAGTGGAAGAAATCTTAACTGTTTTCATTCACCACTGCACAAGGGTGCAGATCAAAAGTGAATTATATTTAAAAATATGCATGTATGATGATAAGATGCATGACATTCATCAACCTGTTTAGTCATGGTTAAGCTGTGATGGTGAACATCCAATATTACTGCCATATGTGGTCTGAAATAGAGACGTGAGACTGAAAATTATATTATTGCCCAGCAGCAGTGAATAAACAGGGGAAGGGATTCTTTCTTCATCTTTCTTAACCTTTCCTCTCCCATTAAATTCTGCCCTTTTGTACTTTTGGGGATGGATTTTGTCTTCACTGCAGCTAAACAGATGGAAACTTTTTAAATCTCCAGGAGTTTTAGTCCTTTTTCTGTTGCAAAAAGCATCCCTGGGTTTTTGTTTTTTTTTTTTCTATAATAACAATAAAAATACTTTTCTTTCTAGGATTTGTGATATCCACTGGCTCTGGACTGGGATCCAAACAAACACTTTTTCATTAGAATGAAGTAGTCTATGCCTAAATTCTCACTTTTAATACCTTAATTAATTTACCCTCATAATTTTAAAAATCATACCTGCATCAATGACATTTCTCACCTCCTGGAGCAGGGCTGAGTGATGTGACCAAAGCATTTCTGGCAGGATATGGAAGGAGATTTTCTCCTGCCCCCTCAGCCCACATTTCCACTGGAAATCCATTCCTGCCTTTTTGCACTTTCTGTGGGCTCTGAATTCCCCATGGGATGTTGGAGCTGTAAAAATGATGAGAAATAAAGAAAAGACAGTGTGAACAGTGAGGTAAATGCAGCTTCCTACAGAAAATCAGGATATGTTCCCAATGATCTGCCCTGCCACCATGGAAATTCCATTAAAATCAACATTTTATTTCTTCACCAAACTCTCCAAATACCCCTAGAGTTCCATCTTCTGCACAGTGTTTGGGATAAGAAGGAAAAGGAGTCATTTTCCTGTGGATTGGAAGGTTTATCGTTCCTGCTTCAAGAAAAGAGGGGAAAATGTCTGACTGGGATGAGGAAATTTTATAGGGGTTCATGATGGTGGCAGAAAAAACAATATAAGTTATAATAATGGACAGCTGGAATTTGTGTCATCCAAAGCCAGAGGATCCTTCCCATGCATCATCAGATTTCTGCCCTCACCTGGAGAATGCTTTGTTGCCATCTAACTGTACCCTCTCCCTGCTGGTTTTTCACTGGAGGTCCTCACATTGTTTCATCAGTGCTCAGGCAATATGAATTTTCTGGTTTTAACACTACAAAACCTACTTTTATTACAAGAAGCATGAGAAYACAAAAAAATAATATGATGAGAATACCATTAAAAAGAGTGAAAAGCTGTTTGTGCATTGGAGCCATTTGRGCGCCCCAAGCCTTGTGGCTCCAGAGTTCAGCCCCCTTAGATCCCACTCAGGTGATGTTTATTCATTTTTATTCCTAATATTGATTAGTTTGGCACCAAAATGCAGCTCTGTGGGTCTGGATGACCACGCACAGGGCATGGAAAGCCTCTGGGCTCCAAGAAGTTCAGCATTTCCACTAAAAGCTGGGTTATTACCCCAATTTTCCCACTGGATAAGTGTCAAGTTTTTATTTTTTCTGCCMAGGTGGGGATKAAATGCACAAGATGGAATTTCTCGTTGGGACTCAGATGTTTGTTAGTTCTTATCTCTGTCACAGTCTCACAGACCCTGAGTTCTGCAGCACTTCACTCTGACAAACTGAAAATGGAGCCCCACCTCTGTCTGCAAGGCCTTTTAAGGATAAACTGTCCAATTATGAAATGACACCTCAATTATTTTTACTTTTAACCCAATAACCAACCACCCGTGCCCCCAGTGGGGACTTTTTTACCCAACTACACAGAACCACCCAAATCCATGGAGAAGAAGGTGAAGGAGAAGGAGAAGAAGAAGGTGAAGAAGGTGAAGAACGTGAAGAAGAAGGTGAAGAAGAAGGTGAAGAAGGACCAGCCACTGCCCTACATCTCCATCTTGCTTTATATATATTCCTTTATTCTAAACCCTTAAACTCTGAGTTTCCCACCCTGTGATATCACACCCTTCTATTCAAACTGCACACCCACAATCCCAGTTCTGTCATTCCAGTTTGGAAGCTTCTCCATGGCTTTAGGTCAAKGCAGTGTTCTCCTGGGGGTCAGAGCCTGGCAGCACAGAAAGGCTGAAATTCTCAGCAGCCAGGGCTCCAACAGAGAAGGGAATGGCCCCAAGTCCTGCCTTGGGATGACTCTGGGGGSCTGGGGCAGCACGGATGGAGCTCCAGAACATTCCCATGTCCTGGATGGAGGTTTCTTCCTGCCTTATTTTGCCATTGGAGATATTTATTTCGCCACTCAGTAGCTGAGCTCCACCCATCTGGGGGGCTTTCAAATGTCAGCCCAGAGCTGATGTGAAATCCAGCCTGGTTTTATTGGAGCCTCCTGATGCACCAGAGAAAAGCTCCAGATTAAAAAGTTATCAGCTTTATGATGTCGTCCTTTTTGGAGCTGAGGAGCAGCTGTTGCTGCAGAACAGCTCTGAGCCTGATGAACATTTTGGGAGAAGGGGTAATTTTTAAATAAAAAAAAWAWAWAAATAAAGAATGTAACTCTTCYGGCAGGAAATCTGGCCACTAACTTCATCTGACATGTGTAATAGAGTGTGAGAGTTTTTTGGGGACTGCACCATGCAAAGTAAAACCAAGCTGGTAATAAGCAACTTGGCATTTATTCTTTATGTAGGAATATTTGTTCCTCAAAGTCAGACTATGTGGAATATTAGCATTTGAATCAATTATTCAAGACTTTCTAGAGAACGCAAGGGGAAAAAATCTTTTCAGCATTATAACATGACAATCTACAGGGTAGTAGAAAAAGAAGGCTGTCATTTTTTCTTCAATTACAAAAGGCAAATATTTATTATTTATAAGTATTCGCCTTGTATAGGCTTAAATGTTATTTATGAACCTGTTGCATAGTGATTTTCAATGTAACTCATTATTTTTAGCCTTAGGGTGTTGTAAAGGAGCATGGATATATTTAATGACACTCTGCTAGTCAGCGCAATTACACTGTAATCATTATGTAAAATGTGCTATTAATTAAACCAATTTCTAGTTAGAACATTCTCTTCTGCAGGGCTTAATCTTAATCTCTGGCAATCTTTCTCTCTGTTTTTCACCCATTAATTATATGATTACTTTTTAAGTTACATATGATAAAATATGTTTTTATTTTTAAGCTTAATCTGCTCRATTATTTGTATTTATCAAGCCATTTGCCTGAAT
This sequence comes from Cardinalis cardinalis, assembly GCA_014549065.1. Classification (NCBI taxonomy): domain Eukaryota; kingdom Metazoa; phylum Chordata; class Aves; order Passeriformes; family Cardinalidae; genus Cardinalis; species Cardinalis cardinalis. The sequence continues at coordinate 2,198,522 of JACDOX010000101.1, forward strand.
TATTGAAAAGGCTTTATTTGCCAAACAAAAGGAAAGAGAAAAGAAACAGAAGCTCAGGCATTTATCTGGGAGTCAACAGTGGCTTGATGGTTCAGAATTGCTTCTGATCTTCTCTGTAGATGTTCCAGGGCTGGAATTAATTTCAGTTCAGAAACATTTCCCCTGCAGTCCTCTCCTTTTATCCCAATTATCTCACAGAAATCTACACTTATTTTTAAATGCTTCATTTATACACAGAGGCAAATCTCCATATTTCCCCCCACTGGACTGTCTCCTTATTTTGTTAAAAGTAGTTAACATTGCTCRGTCTAAATGGAGTTGACACAATACTAACCAAATTATTATTATGTCATTCTGGTGTTTTTCAGCTACGAAGTAATGCTTTTAACAATCCCAGTTAAAATAATTACATCTAAATGTCTACTTCATTTTAGAAAAGGAAAGWATCACCTCGTTTTTAAGTCATCCTTGCTCTGCTCTGCAATGACCCCTTGTGGAAAAAATACTTGAAAAGAGGAGGAATCAACTCTAAAGTCTCTGAATATTCCATGGAAATTCAATGTATTGTTCTTGCCAAGCCTGACAGCCAGGAGTTAYGGAGTAATAAGCCTGGAAAGTGTGGGGTAATTTTTCCTGAATTCCCAAGTTGTGGGAGATCTTCAGTGCTGGGTGCATCTTGCAGCTCCTCCTGGACCTGTGATGTCCAASCCCCCCTGGCCGTGGTCTGTGTGGGCAACCTCTGCTGAGCCTTTGCTGCAGCCCTCCCGAGGCTGCTGCAAGCCAGGAATTGCTGGGTGAGCCCCTGAGCTCCCCAGGGCTGGTGCCTGGCGGAGGTGGCCCCGCACGGTGCTGCCTGCTCCCGTCCCGGCTCCGAGGCTGTCACCGGCAGCAGCAGCGGCAGCAGAGAGGCAGATGGCCAGGGCTCCCGACATCGCCCATCTGGCGCTCCCAGAGCAGCCRCCATGGAGCCAGCTCCTTGTCACCGAGCTGAGGGGGACCCAGCAGCAGCTCAGGGCCCTGTCCCCAAAGGACTGACCCCCTCTGTKCTCTGGCTTTCACTGCAGGAGGGAAAAGCTCTAGGGAAAGGGTTCCCCAGCAGATTTGGGGAATATTTCCCTCRCCTGTTCCACCCCAAGAGCCCCAGCTCAGCCAGAGCAAGCTCCTGGGGCTGCTCAGTTTGGTGGTTTTGCTGTTTTTGTGGAGCTCCAGCTCCAGCTGGAAAGCCCGACAAGCCCCATTCCAGCATTCCCTGGTTTCTCAGTGTTGCCTGAGGTGGGAAAGCAGCTGGAAGGGAGAGGAAGGCTCAATCCCATCCTGCCTTGTTACAGCACCAAACCTGCCCAGGGCCAGGAATCCCCCARTGGAAAAACAGGAGTGGTGGCTTTGGGGCACAGTGCACACCCCCTGCCCATCTCCCAGCACAAACCTGCCCAGCCCCAGCCTCATCTCACACAAACACAGAGTGGGAAAATAGTTAACAATAATATCTGCAGAGATGAAACAGAAGAGGGATGRTGAGATGGGGGGGTCTCTGAAATCCCATTTTTCATCCCACTGAGCTGTTACTCCCTGTGCTCGGGGTGCAAAAAACACCTGGTGGAGCATGAGAATTCTCAGATAATTCTCCTCTTCTCATTTCTAACTTTATTTTGAGGCTGCTCTTTGCTGGGTGAGCCCAGCCTTGTCTCAGAGGGAGCCCTGAGCTGGCAGATCTGGCTGCAGGTACCTAGCAAAGAATCCCCAGCACACAGTTCCCTGCAACTCTATTTTTAATATACATTGCTGACCCTAATGATGGTCTATTGAGATGAGGGCAAGGAATGTCTGATCAAGTGGAGATTAATTTTTGACTGTGCTGTCTGGAAATGCATGAAAATGCACTCCTTTTTCTATTTAGACTCACAGGATGCTTTGATTGATTGACTAGTTTACAAATGAAGGTGATAAAATTAGGTTGAAGACCACATACATTTCTTAAAATGAGTCTGGCTGGTCGTGGAGACAATGAGGTTTGGACAGATTGTATTGCTGGTTTAGGCAATCTTCTGAACATGTCAAGATTTATAGACCTGTACTGTAATGTTACAATTGCAGCTCACTGATATAGGTTTCTTTGCAAATTCTTTCCCATTTTATTTGAAAAAGGCCATTAGAGAGTTATAGACTATTGAAAAAGCTTTTCCTTTGCTAACCCTTAATAAACTCTTCCAAACAAGGACTACTGCATTTTTGTATTAAATTTAGACCAAAATCTATAAAGCATGTTCTCCCAGGTTTGGATAATTTGATTATTATTATCTAAATGGAGTTATGGTTCCTAYTGGCTTGCAGGAGCACACACAGTAAATAAAAGGTAAGTTAAGGTTTGCACAAGATCTTAGGACACTGAGGATTTTTCACTCATCGTTTGGATTACTGGATTTTGGGAATGGGAAGTATATTTCCCTAGGCTGAGAAATTACAAAAAATAAAATCCTCATAATATAGTGCTGAAATTAATGTTGCTTTGAGCTAGAAACAAATCACTATTAATTCTTCTTTATTCTTAYTGTTGCAGAAATACCCACAGAAGCCTCAGGATTTTCTTAATAAAACAGACAAGGTTTACCAAACAAATGCAAACAGACGACAATGGGTTTCATGCAAAATTAAAAACCATGATGACATTAAAAATCATTACAAGAGAAGAGCAATAGATAAGATATCAAAGCTCTTTATGAATTAATAATAAATCCTATTTTATACATTTTGCCGTCAGACTAATGTTATCCAAGAAGTTTGTCAGCGGTGTCCTGGAGAGGAGGCCTGGCTACATTTTAATGTGAGCTCTCAGGTTTTGTTTTCATGCCTTTTCCACCGGAAAAGCCACCAAAATGTGATGTTCCCATGTGTTTGGAATGYTTGAGGATGACACACATGTGTCAGGACAATGATGAATATCCCAAACCCACGGAACAGGCCTGGCTCCTTTCCTGCTGGGGAGCTGGGTGACAATGGTGGGAGCAGCAGAAGCACCAGGGGAGGTGCTGGGTGCCACCAGGACCATCAGGCAGAGCAAAGAGGCTCCTTTAATGAAAGCCCTGTGGGAGCAGCTCCTCCTCCCACAGAAGCTTAGGGACGAGAGGAGCAAACACTGCTTGAGCCTCCCTCCTTCCCTGGGCTGCCAAAAATGTGTTCTTTGTAGAGTTTCTGCATAACAAACCCAACTCCAGCTGCCTGGGGCAGCTTCTTCCTCACCCAGCACCACCTCACTCCCAGCTGTGGCACTGTTGAGTTTTTTCTTCTTTTTTGCCAGGGTGGGRATTAAATGCACAAGATGGAATTTCTCGTTGGGACTCAGATGTTTGTTAGTTCTTATCTCTGTCACAGTCTCACARACCCTGAGTTCTGCAGCACTTCACTCTGACAAACTGAAAATGGAGCCCCATCTCTGTCTGCAAGGCCTTTTAAGGATAAACTGTCCAATTTAGAAATGACACCTGAATTATTTTTACTTTTAACCCAATAACCAACCACCCATGGCCTGCAATGTGGAATTTTTTATCCAATTACACAGAACCACCCAGACCCATGGAGAAGAAGGTGAAGAAGAAGGTAAAGAAGAAGGTAAAGAAGAAGCACCAGCCTCCACCCTAAAACCTCCATCTTGCTTTATATCTATYRCTATATTCTAAACCCTTAAACTCTGAGTTTCCCACCCTGTGATATCACACCCTTCTATTCAAACTGCTCACCCACAATCCCAGTTCTGTCATTCCAGTTTGGAAGCTTCTCCATGGCTTTAGGTTAAATGCAGTGTTCTCCTGGGGGTCAGAGCCTGGCAGCACAGAAAGGCTGAAATTCTCACTAACCTGGGTTCCAACAGCAGAGCTCCCATTTCTCCACCTCCCAGGATCTGCCAGGGGCAGGATTTTCCCTGAATTAATTTACCTGTGCCTTCAGGGTGATTCACGTCCCCCAGCCTAAGCACAGCATCCCTTCCATCAGAGTTCAGCCTTAAAACTCAGCATTGGTGAGGATTTGGGAAGGAGGTGAGGGCACAGATCAGGACAAAGATGAGGAGGACACATCCCTGCAGTCCCCACGGGCTCAGCTGCTCTGCCTGCAGGGTGASTTTTGATTCTGAGTTACCCAGTGAAGGGCTGTGAGGGGAGGAAGGGTGGGAGATGTGCCTGGAAAAGTTCCCAGCTCCAGAAAATTATTCATCCAGCACTTGGATGTTGACAGCTCCTGCTTCTCCATCATGCCAAGCTTGCAGCCAGCTCTCCACAGCTCAGGGGATGCTGCTCTGGGGCTGCTGTTTCAAACTATCAGTGCGTGGTTTCTCTTTCTTTAAAAGAATTTTGTTATGAGGAGAAACCAATAAATACCTGAAGTCTGAAACCAGCTGGTTACTAAGGGCCCAGTGAGTGGGTGGGTTGCTTTTCTGTAGGGCTCTGACAGTGTTCTAAGGGTTATCAGAAGAAGGGATTTCTCAGGTTGCTGAACTCATCACACTTTCCACCTTGCTGGTGGTTTTTATTGGAAATTAAATGCAGTGCACTGGGGAAAAAGCAGCACTAAGGAACAGAACAAATGCTCCCTAAATCTATTTCTAAATACCTGACCAAAGATGAGCTGATTTCTTGTTCTTTGCTTAAAAACTAGATTGCCTATTAAAAACACAGCATTAAAGCAGAGGAAAAGCAAAGCTGGCAAATCAGAAAGGCTSTGATATTCCTGGCTGAACCATGGGCACTTCACTCTATCTATTCTAATGCACTTCAGGGTGGGTTTACTCTCCTCACCACCCACTGTAATGGGAGCGACTCCTGTAATAGCTCTAAATGTTTTCTAGGAATGTCTGAAACCTTCCAGCAGAGGTGTTTAAAGGTTTAGCTATGTTTGAAATRCAGCTATTTTTCAATCTGGCCGGCCAGCCAATCCAGGGCCTGTGAGTATCCAAGTGTCTGCCATCTTTCTCTGATTGTCACTGGAAATAGACTGATGGATCACTTCCCTGTGTCACTGCTCCAGACTGGTGACAATCAGGGAAATGATTGTGTCTGCCTCTACACAGATCTGTAATTGATTGCCCAAACCCTAAGACTCTCTTTCCCAGTTGATATGATGGAACATTGGACTGAAATCACTCTCGATGAGGAGGAGTCAGGACCATTTGTTATTTACTTCTTTCCTTGCTCCTTCCCTGTGCCCTGCTGGAATTGTCCCACAAGAACACATTATGGTAATCAGACAGAATGTATGTATAGGAATCAATCAAAGGCAGAGCCGTCACAAGAGTTATGACATTACAAAGTCTGTTTGTAACTTTTGATTTATGGAAGATTTTCTGGTTTATAAATTGAGAGTGAGGCATGTTGGGATGGCTTAACCCTTGGACTTCTCAGKGAGGATAAGAAGCTGGGGAAAGGAATTAACTGAGGATGGGCAGAGCCAGKCCCCCCTTACTCATAAACGCTTGATTACAAAATGAGACTAATGATATTTGCTTTGGATTTCCAGCTTGAAAATCTTTTTGCATGAAAACAAAATGCTGTGCAGGAAAATAAATACACACACATCCACTAGAAACCTTCCTAGGCACAGGCAACGAGCCTGCTCTCAGTGCACATATGTTTAATTCCTGTGCTGTGGCACCAGCAGCCATCCAGCCCTGCTCCCCAAAACATCTGCTTAACTCCAGCTCTGGGCTCCATCCCACGCAGCTCGATGGGTTTTAAGCACACACTTATCCTCAGGCTTTAGGAGCTTTGCTAATGCTGGTGAACTKAAACATCTGCTTCCTGTCACTTTGCTTTTCACCTCTGCACGGTCCCACAGCCACCGGCTCTGAGCCTTGGTGTTTGAACAATCCCCAGCTACACTGACATGGACAGAACAGAGGCACCAAGGCAAGGCAGAGATCAGATGGGGCCTAAGTGTAGGATAACATGGCAAATTAAAGCTACAAAGGTGGGGGAAAGATGTATATTTGACAGTTTATGTGGTTGTTTCCATCTCAGGAGATGTGTGTGTGAATTCATAAATGGCTCAGGGTATACAAGAAAAACATTTATATTTATATATAT
>JACDOX010000101.1:2204837-2224837 GCA_014549065.1 Cardinalis cardinalis
TATATAGTTTATAGTATATAGCATATAGCATATAGTATATAGTATATAGTTTATAGTATACAATATATGTTTATATATTATCTGTTATATATATTATATATTATATAACATATAACATATATTTATTATATATTATATATAATGTGTTTATATATATATATATATATAAAAAATTTAAACTTGAATCTATTTATTTTCTTCCAGGGTGAAGCCCCATGGCGCTAAATTCCAGATATAAAATTGGAGATGCTTCGTGGGATTCGGTGGGATTAGAATTTTATTTTTGTTATTTATTGTGGCAAGAGCCTTGAGTTTTGGTCAAGGACCAGAGAGMTGCATGAAACCCTGCACAAAGAGGCTCCTCAAAGACAATCCCAAAACTTGTGCTGTGAGGTTGCCGTATCACAACTCCAGCTTTAAAAGTCACCCCTAAGAGCAGAATGCAGCTCCTCACACATTCCAAAACTTGCATAATTTTCAAATATTTACCTGCTAATCTTCACTGTGCAATATATTTAGCCATTCTGCTGACAGCTGTACTCATTTTMCTGGCTAATGGCTAGAAGAAATCAGGTTTTCTTTTTAATAGCATGGCAGACCTTCTCTGCTTAATCTCTTCCTTCAGCTTCAAACTGAAAGCTAATCAGATTGCAGATCCCACTGGGCACACTCTGTGTTTTTTTAATACATTAGGAAACCTCTATCACTATCACTGGAAAACTTAAAAAACCATTTAAAAACAAAAAAGAGGAATAAATGAAAATGTTATGAACCTGGAAATGTTAATTAAGCCGTTTTCAAAGAAAAGGCTTTTGATTCAGAATAAAATGCTATGTCACTTATTAAGAGTTAACATTTTTCCCCTCCAAAAAAGGGTTCAACACAGAAWTCAGAATCATTAAAAAATTTAAGCCGTGTAAATGAATGCTATGAAGATCTGCTCTAAACTGTTACAGGCAAGCTAAGTGTCAACTAAAGGCCTGGCAGAATATTTTAATTGATGTCCCTGTGTCAGGATACCACCCTTCATCTCTTATAGGCCTCTCTCATCCTCATGGACAATGCAACAGAGAAAATTCCTTCTTATCATCATTATTTTTGTCCTTCTGAGAGTGTTTTCTCTGATAATTCACACACACACAAACTCCTGCCTCACCCTGGCAGGGTGGATCAGGGAGAACCAGTGATTCAGCMAATCTTGGGTGAGATCCTGATCAGTGAGTGTCACATCCTCACACCAGGCTGGGGAGCACTGAAGAATGTCCAGAGAAAATATAATAAAATAAACGAATGGCCAGAAAAACAGTCACATCTGAATCAGCAAACAAAACTTCAGCATCAGGATAAGTTGCTCAGTGCAGGTGGGGCATTGTCAGAGCATTAACCAGAATATTTTCCTCTCCCACAGCCTGTGATCAGGGCACTGTTACAACCTGTGGAAGAGAGGAGCTGCTCCCTGTGATATTTCATTTTTTTGGTTAGCTTGGGGTAGTAATGAACAAGTCACAGCCAAGTGAATTAATCTCCCTGGCTCTCCAGAAATGAAACTTCATGAACAGCAATTTGGCTTTCATTGCTTTTTCACTGTGCCCTTTCTCTAAGATTCTTCATAAAAAAGTAAAATTAAATTAAAACCWGTGGAAAGCGTGTTTTAACCGCTCYGAAAATGCTCGTAGATTTTCCATTAGGCACACACTCATTCCAGCAGCATGGAAAATCAGGAGGCTGTGGTAAGCACATTGTAATGGTTCAGAGCCTTCAAAACAGATCTTGTGGGTTAAATTAACCTCCCCTGGGTGTGGGGGGTCCATGGCAAGCTGGCATTTATGGCAACACCAGCAGGAGCAGCCAGAATTCATCTCAGCACCAAGAAACGCCCAGGAGGAGCAACCAACAGTGGCTCCTGATCTGACCACACTTGAGACACTTCCAAAAGCCCTAAAGGCTTCTGTTACTCTTGCCCAACCTGTTGCTGGGYATTTCTGTGATCGTTTTTTATTCTTATTCGTTTTTCTTACTCTGCTATTTCCTGGAATATTTAATTGCTCCCCGCTCAACAGCTCRTTTAAGCCCCCACCCACCTGTGAGCAGGTGAATTATCCTGTTCAGCACAGACTAAATTCCAGTTGTTGGAATGCGTGTTCATTTAAGCCCTAACCACCACAAAATAAGAAATGTATATTTTAATAGTTAGTTAGATCAATTAACCCTCATTAAACCAGTTTGTGCTTCATCAACATAAACCAAACATAATAAATCTCTTCAGAACCCCACTGTATATTGAGTAGATGCCAATTAATTAAAAACGTGGTATTAGCACTTTACCAATGATGGCATAAATATGTATCTATATTACATCACTGTTAATCTCTGCAAATATGTTTTTAATAAGCTCGTGGTATTTAGTCAGCATACAATAACTGTCTCATTAAGCTTAAATTAAATGCATGGTTAAGCATATTAAAAACACTTAATTTAAAGCATTGCCAACATTCTTCATATCAGTTCCCAATGTGGTTGTGGTTTCTCAGGGTTTTAGAGATTCTGGCAAAATTGGTGGCCCTGTGACTTTCTCCCCAGTATTTTTTAAGAGTCCGAGTTATTTAATGCTCTAATTTTATAAATACAGAGCCACTCAATCYGTGTAAAGGAGACTGAGTTTTATTAAGGCAAGAATACTCATGTGCCCAAGCTCTGAGCAGACAAAATGTTTTTTAAAAACATAAAACAGAGGCTTTAATAATAAAAGAGGAATAAAAAGGGAAAGGCCTCTGTTGGAATAACAATAAAGAGAGCGTTGCTGTCCATGATTTTTCATTTATGGATAGCTGGAGACATGACTACCTTTGGCTATGGCTGGTGCATTGCTGTTCCCAGCAAGGAGAGGGATTCACAGCCCCGGGGCTCCGATGGATCCGGGGGGAATGCGCGGAACCAGCAACGCTGGCTTTGTGTACCCAGCAAAGCAACGCCAGGCAGGCACAGCCCCTGCTGAAGCTTTTACTGCTCTGTGAGGTCCCTCCTGGAAGCCCTGGGTGGCTGATTATGTCACARAAGTTATTTAAAACACACATGAAATGGCAGCTAAATCAAGAGTTTCCACGACTTTTTTCCCAAGCGATGAAATTCAGGGCAAACACTCTACTATGCATGGAGATCACCACCTGGAGAGCAGAACTCTTCATTTCACACCCTGTCTTTCCAAATGGAGCTCGAATGAAGTCGTGTGTTTTATTCATTTTATTATTTCCTGGGCTATTTATATTGGCATTTAGAAAACATACGGCAGAAAATTCAAATTTACAGCAACGCTCTGCACTGCTGTACTGCCATCCATGTAATGAGCTCCAAAGGCTTTATGAACTTGGCTGCACTTAAGCCTTATATTCCACACTGGACACTTCATAATAATGCAGGAGTAAATAGCACCAGGAACAATGCTCAGGGTGACTCTCTGAGGCGCAGGAAACGAGGGATGGGAAAGTGTTAGGAAAGCTCTGAGAGTTTGGTGYTTCCAGGCAGCACCAGCAGGAGATGCAGCACTTCTCACCCCAGAAATTCAGGGCCCATAAGAGGTTGTCACAGTTTTGTGTGGTGTTTGTGAGAAGGGGAGATCTGGGATTTCTGTGGCTGGGCTTTTCTCCTGAGAGCATCCTTTATACCAGCAGAGCTGGATGTCCATGGACTCCTCCTGTTGACTCCTCCCTACCAACCTCTGGGTGGAGTTTCTCACCTACAGCCTCTATTTGCTTTTTAGCTTTGAATTTGTAGYGTTTCACCTTTTTCTTCACTGATACAGCATAAAATTACAAAATCTGCTTCCCTGCCATGTGCTTCCTGCCCTCAGCTGAGGCTGCACTGCCATGGTCTGTGAAGTTCATGAACCCCTGCAGAGTCTGAGCAGACTTGGACTGGTTCCTGCTCTATTACAGGAGTCTGAGCAAGCCAAATTTTCTGTGAGTTTAATTTTCATTAATTGTGTACACCTCAGTCCAACTGAATCCAGCTAGATATTCCAGTTCTTCTGACTCCATTGTCCCATCATTCTTTAAACCAACAAAAGCCAGTATCTTTAGGGAGGATAATGAAATCCATGGGATGCTGGATGGACAGGCAGACAGCTGGATGAGAACTGCTTGGGGTGTGGGGCTTCTTACTAGGTTCAGTTAATTCTGAAAATTTGGATTATTCAGGTAGCACAGATTAAGGTTTCCATTCAATACTGGAAAGTTTGCCTTTTGCTTTTTGTGAAAACATCAAAGGAAGAAGAAAAATTATCAGAAAAGTACAGTCAGAAGAGAAATGGGAAATGCTATAAAAAACCAGGAGATGGAATATGTTGTGTTTGCTCCTCTTCAGCTCTGTTACAGCCACTGCACTAAAATCCCCTGGCTTTGCCCTGAGAGTTTCCCTGCTCCGGGGAGGAAGAAAGTTGAGTTCCAGTGCTGGGCCTGTGGCCTTGATTCCCAGCCATTCCAAAGGCTGAGTTGGAATCAGTGGATTCTCAGTTGCAGCAGCAGATTTGGCACAATTCCCTCTAAAATCCTTGTGTGTGTCTCTCAGTACCTGGAAGGGCCATCCTGGTTTCCACAAACAGGATCAGCTCAGGGAAGCTGGGAGAAGGAAATGTCAGCAGCATTCCCACTTCTGTATATATTATTTTTGTAAACCTGAGGTGCAAATTGTTTGTAGAATCTCAATTACACCCCTTCTAATATTGTCATGTGCAATCAGCTCACTATGAAAACAGGGCTTTCAGAGGGTAAGAAAATCATTTGAACTTGTGATCTACAATGGATTTGAATATTCAGATAAGGTCACTGGTCAGAGCAGGGGTGACAGCTGTGGTCAATAAACAGGTTCAGTGAGACAAAATCTTTTTGTCTGTGTGGGAATAGCCTGAAGAAGAGAGGTCCTCAGGAGGGATCAGGGAGATCAAATTGAGCTGTGTCACCACTTTATTTGCAGGATGCTCAGGGGTGATGGAAGCCTTTGGTGTGGCCACCAGGCCAGGCTGCTGATCCTGCTGACRGTGTCACTGCAGTGCCACCAGGTCAGACGTTCTGCTTGCCTGTCTGACACAGAGCCATGGCTTGTTTGGCTTCCTGCTGATCGACTCCTGACAGGCTACAGGCAGCTTTGAACAAAGCCAACCAGAACAGAAAAGTGATTCTAAAGTGCCCAGTTCCTGGGTGCTCGATGTGGCACCTCTCTGCAGAGCCTGATAACCAGAAAAAGCTGAGATGTGGCTCCTGGCAGTCGTGGTTCTCTGTGCCATGGCTGAGCACCCAAAACCAGGACAATATTTTAAYATCCTGGCTTTCCTTTCAACATCAGTGAAAAATCTGCCTGCTAATTAACTCCAAGCCAGAGCACTGCTGGAAATGCAGTGGTGAGCACGAGCAGCACAGTTAAGATTACACTTAAGAAGCTAAGGATGATTAACCTTTGCCTAGGTTATAAAATGCCCCATTTAAGAACTGTTGCTWCTGAATATATCAGCTGGATATCAATTGGATTATTGAGTGAGAAGTTATACTTGATGTTTGGGATGATGATATATGTATGGTTACAAACTGTTTATGAGAAGTGGGAAAGCCAATAAAAGATTAATGCAGATTTAAATGGATTTTCCCTCTTTGCCTTTTCCTGGGTTAATTCATGCAGATGGAAGGCAGTTCTCATCCACCTTAGGAAGGTGCCACCTTTGGGGTTGCACTAAGACACATCCTGCTGCTGTTATCAATCAAATTACACTGGGCCCAAGTGCTGACATTCAGTTTTAAATCTGCATTTCCACAATTCCTTTGTTTTTACAAGTTCAGAATAAACTTTACCGAGATTTCAGCCTGAATTCCACTTCCCAAGTGCTGACATTTAGTTTTAAATCTGTATTTCCACAATTCCTTTGTTTTCATGAGTTCAAGATAAACTTTCCTGAGAGCTACTGAGAGCAGGTTTTCAGTATGAATTAAACTTCTACAGGCACTAACTGAAGGCAAAATCCTCAATTTTCTGAGACCAGGCTGTGCCTTTACCCTGTAAACCTTTGTTCTACTTCGGCTTGAACAGGCACAGATTTACCTGCCAGAGGTGTCAGACTSCAGGGAACAGTGACATTTTGACTTTTGGGCTAAAAGTGCCATTTCAGTGGATTGGGAGCCCAGTCCTGACCCTGCCACTGACTGGAGGAACTCGTGCAGTGTCAGCTGTGCTTGTGTTTCTCCTCACAACCTTTTCCTACCKAGGAAAGAACCTCCCACTTTGTGTTTGTTCCCAGGACTAACTCTATTTCATAGCAGAACTAATTCCCCACACTGAAAACAAAACCCAGAAACAACCAAACAAAACCGAGGATAGTGATGGCACTGTGATGCTCAGGTGAGATTTCCAGYTCTCCCAAAATCCAGGAAGGGAAATTTTGGTTCAAACCCACCTCTGCTAATATGTACAGCCTTAAAGCCTAMAGACAAGACAGTCTTCTTTCAAATTTACAGCAGCCTGTGTTTAAAAACCTGACAGCCCCAAAATGGGCTCTCCATAAACCATAGTGGCACAATTCCTGCAGCTGTAATGTAGGTTGTGTCAGCATTTCCATTATACTCTACACTGCTATTTTTCAGGGGTTTAGATCTTGGCTATAAAAATCCACTTGGGCTGGAGAGTTGGCAAGTTGGAATTTCAGCCRGGGAATTAATTTTTTCAACTAAATTTGAAAAATAAATTCCATTAGAACTCCAGACAGCCCAGACAAGCTGTGTTTGAGGATGCTCCTGTTTGCTATGGTTCCATTCATATTTTTCAAATTTCATCAGTATTTTTACCACCTGTTTTACAGCTCAGTAAGTAGATTCACTTTGGCTGGAATGCCATCCCACCTCTGGAGTTTCATAGCTAAAATTATTCTGGTCCCATTCTACTTATATATATGTATAAATATTTTTTCAAACTGGTTTTATTTGTTTGGGTTTTTTTTTTGCATCTCCCTTATCCTGTGCTTTCCTGAAATCTGTCAGTATCTGGACCTACAGTATTTCCCATAATTTCCTATTTTTGTCCCATTGTTTGCACACACMGACAGTAAAAGTTCTCCCCAATGCCTGTGGTTGTCACATCCCTGTTTGGATCTGCTAAAATCCATTTTTCCAGCATCTCTAGATTTGCTGCTATTTGTGTGCCTAACTGCAAGTTTTTGGGAATCTTGGCCATTTTATTTTCCTGGAAAATTTCGGGAAAATATTCCAAACCARGACCCACCCAAGCATCATTTAGCAGTGCTATGCAATACCTATTTTTCTTCCACACTGCAAGGGTGAGCAGGAGGCTAAGAATCAGAAAAAAGGAACAGGAAATAGAGASGAGGAAACCTCTCAGATTCACTGATGATTTCAGGCAATGTAATGCCYAGAGTGTGTTATATTTATTTTCCACTGATGGCCCTTAGTTGTTGTGAAATTGTAAGGATGGGGCAGTAATCTTAATTTTCCCCTCATTTAGTTAGTAGGAACAGGTTAAGATAAATCAGAAACACTAAAAGTAAGATTGACAAATAACAAGCTATTAAATTTGATTATTAATCATTTTTATTTTAATGATGCCCCTATGGATCATGAGGAGGGACATGGATGGAGGGAACACAACACAAACACAGAGTTAGATTGTCCCTTTTGATAAAAAGGCCACGTTTCACAACTACATTACAGGTTAGTAATTTGGAAATATTCCTGGATTCCCAGTGGAATGTCCAAGCAGCCTCTTGGCAGAGAGGATGGACATTCCACCATGATCTTGATGCCTCCCTACAMTTTTAAATCCCACTCTTCAGTTTGAGAACAACGAAGATGCTCCAGCTCCCACCTTCCATTAGATTAATATTTGGCTTGATTTTGGCACTGCCACCATTAGGATATTTCCTTTAGATAAAGGCTCTAAATCTCCTTTTCCCTCCAGCAGCCCTCAGTGAGTCCCAGCAGTGCTGCAGGTGTGGAAGTGAAGGATTGCTCTGTGGAACTCCTGCTGCTGAGCTCTCCACTGAGCCCTGGCACAATTAAATTTGCTGTGCAAGGTCAGGATTTTGTCTCCAAGGCTGGAAGAGACGAGTCAGCAGAAACTCTTCCAGGCTCTGCTCGCTGGCCATGGAGAACAGCAAGGGAAGTGCTTGGAATAATGAGCTCCTCAAAGCCTGGGATAGTTTATGTCTGATTCATCAGGCAGTCAAAATGCAGCTCCACRGCCAAGGAACACATTTTTTTTGGAAGGGATCTACTGATAACCAGAGGAAGGATTGCTCTCCTGTGTGGCCACAGGCCTTTGGCGGGCGTGCTCGGGCTGCCCTCAGAACAGGCCACATCAGGGTGGGATTTATTTCAATTCCTCCCAGATCACAGCCTTAGGTGAGCCTGTGCTGCTGCTCAGGGGGATCTTCTGTCCCTCAGTGCCACTCTGGATCTGGGTGAGTGTTCCAAAGCTGAATTAACCCCTTGCTCAGCCCGCTCTCCTCACTTTGCTCCCACCTGGACTTTTGGGAYTGCACACCACTTGTGAGCAAAGGAAGTCTGCCCATCTTTCACCTTGAATTTCCAACCAAGACCACAAACTATGTAAATGAGCAGCCTTCCTCTGTCTCCTCTGCTGTCTATATAGATTTTGCAGCACCACAGCTATATTCCATAGAGCTGCATCTCCGTTCACTTGGAACCGATGGAAAAACCTTTCCCATTAATGGCTTTCACTGTGTTGGAGACTCACAGTGCAATAAAGCTGCATTTCTGTTACTCTAACAAAGTCTCAGCCAGAATTTACATAGAAGGCTGGTGGAAAAGCATTTAGATGATGGGAGAGGAGAAAGTTAGGCTGGACAGGATGGCAGCAGGGTATGAAAGTGATAAATAGAGAGTGGGGAAGGCACAGGGAACACGGGCAGGTTATTACTGACAGCAGAGCAGGCAGCAGAGAAGAAATGAAGTGGAATTTTACTGGATCCCAACTTTCCCAAAGTATCTTTACACACAGGGCTGGACTGCAGGTTCTTTCTGTGTTTCAGAAGGAAAATTAAAATGCTGTAGCATATAAATGGATAGGAAAGGGCTTTRTGAGGAGCTGGAAGCCAATCCACCCAGCTGGAGAGAGAAGGCAGAGAAGGAAGACAGGGCAGGAATGCAAAGGCAGAGCTCAGTGGGACTGCCCTCACCTGGAGCTGCTCCCACAGCCTTGTGTTTACAACCAGGAATTTTCAACACTCAGGATAACTCAGTGCCTYGCTGAAGAGATCCTGACTCCCCAGAGACCCCACACGAATGGGGTCACAGTGGTGACAAGCCCCTTTGCCACAACAACCTGCTCTGCACAGAGGGATTCCTGCCTGGACCAGCGTCGCTGCCATCAGCAAGGCTTTGTGGAAAGGGACCCCAGCAGCTGCTGATGCCATGGAARCCAGACAGGAGCAGGTGGGATGGGCTGCAAAGTCCAGAGGAGCCAGAGGAGATTAGGGAAGTCACAGCCTTGCACAGCCTTCTCACGGCAGCAGGTGGCAAGAGGTCGTGGTGAAAGGCTCCCYTTGCCCTCGGAGCACCTGAGGTGAAGAGAAGCAAAGATCTCAGAGCTGATCACACAGACAACAGTCCCAGCATCAGRGGATGGTGGAAATCACTCCAGACAGGGGGTGAAAAGCAGCAGGTGATGCCTGGGSCCAGCCCTGCTGATCTGTGACTGAAAGAGCCAAGTGCCAGCACCACAGGTCTGTTGGTCCTCACTTGAAAAAAATCCAACCTAAAAATCTCCAAGAGAGACGACAACTTCAGGGAGCTTTAGAGGTTTGCTTCAAGCTAAATATCAGATGAATGAAGGGAGGCATTGCTAACTTGGCACTTTTGGGAAGGTTGTCTTTCCTAAAGCAAAAAAAAAGCAATTATTGCCAAGTGAGTATTTCAAAAGTGGTGACTCACTCATCATCTTGCACCACTTTGCTGCTCAGAGGTTATTCAGTGGAACTCGTGTCTGCATCCAAACATAATCATTACTCCTAATTTCTGTCCCCCATTGTAGGCAATCACTGTAGGCCAGCAGATCTTTTCTGTACAGGTGTAATGATCTGGGATAAAGCTGCATCCTGCTGTCAATATCTGCCACTCCAGAGCCTTCCTGTGGCAAAGGAGGCTTCCCTGGAAAGCAGACACAGAGATCCTGGGACTGGGCTGCACCCCACATCAGTGGGCTCCMTTGAGTGGCCACCCAGGAGCTCCCAGAATGTAAAAAGCACCTCCAAAGGGCACTGCTGGCATTTCAGGGCTGTCCAAAGCATCCCTAGAGTGGCTCAGCAGCTGACATGTCCCTGGTGGGAGGCAGGCCCTGCTCTGCTGCAATCGTTGCWCTCACAGCGCTCTGTGATCACCAAGATCTGCTGACAGCACACCTGCAACATTTTCCCTGCTGCCAGCAGAGCTGGAAGATGCCACTTCATTCTCCTTGCTCCTAGTTTTCCCTTTTTAAAGATTTTATATTTTCTTTTTTTTTTTTTTAATTAGGCACCATTTTTTGGTGGAAAAGCCCTGGTTCTACTTCCATCCTCTCRCAGAAAGGGACTCCACAGGCCCAGGTTAGAGGCTGAATTTCCCTGGAGTCTCAGGTGCTCCTGCAATGGGTGCAGCTCTCCAACTCCCAAGAGCTGTTTCCTGTTAGCCCTGGCTCTTCCCACATGGGAATGCAGCCTGGTTTCCATGCTTCTCTCCCAGGGAATATTCATTTCACAGAAGACCTGTGCAGCGTGGTGTTAGGCCGGGAACACCGGTCAGAAAKTGCAGCTCAAGGATTCCTGTTATTTTATAGCATTTGCTCTCCCCCTGTAACACAAGTGGATGTTGGAGCCAGAGGCAGCAGAGACCATCATCCACCACATTTGTCACCAAGCTTGATAGATAGTATTCCCAAGCCAATGCCATAAATGCTGTTTGGAAATTGCAAAGCCAGGCTGCTGCTGCTGCTGGTCTGGCCAAAAAGAATTAATTTATAATCATGAATATAAATTTCATAGATAGTATTATTGTCATTCTGCTTTTGAGTTATAGGACATATGGGGAGTGGCTTGTGGAGCAGAAGCAGTGTCGCCATAATTCAGTGTAATTCCGTTGACGATCGTTCGATCCATCACGCGGCCATAAATCAATCAGTTCCTGCATTAAAGGGACAGACCTCACCTCTCAGAGCTGGGGGAGGATTGGGGGGTCCAGGTGCTCCTGGTTGTGCTGACTAAGGCTGGCTTGTGGCAGCAATCAGCCCCACTCCATGGGAGGATTTTCACTGTACTCTCATCGCTGAGTGATGTTTTCCCATGTGACTCCACGCACGTTTTTTTAAAACCCCGCATCATTCATCCAGATCCATCTTCCATCTCCCTGCCCTCTGCTGCACATTAAATTACTGGACTTCCTAAATGAATGATAGTTGACAAACTACAGTAAACTTCCTGTCCTGACTGAAATGACATTAATTCAACCAGAGCCCAATATATTCAAAGGTCTCTGAAATGCCATGAATTAGGGAGCAGATCTTTTCCATTAATGTGTCCCAGTCCCTCCCAAAGGCTACTGGCCTCGGGGAGAAATAAAAGCCAGCAGAGCCTCGGTGCCACCGAGCAGGATTGAAATGGCTTTGTGAGCACACTGCTGGGAAGGGGAGTGCAGGATGCCCAGGAAGAGCCCCCACAACCATGGAGAGGCATTTTGGGAACGGAGTTAGAGGGTTAAGCAACCCTATTGTTCCCCTAATGGAAAAACATGATTATTCATGGGACAGCCACAGTGTGTGGTTTGCCAATTACCCAATCAAGGGCCACGCTCGCTCAGCCATGAGTGAGGGCAGTACCCATAATATTTTATTGCCATTAAGCCTCAACTTTGCATGTTTTTATATAGACTATAGGGTGTTTAATAGCCATGCAAAGCCATGACTTCCCTGCATACATTACAGCTGGGCAGAGGAGGATAAATCCTACCCCAGGCTGCCCACGCTGACCCTTCCTGCACAATGGAAAATGTGCAGCTGTGCAAAATTGGGACACTTGGAGTTGGCCAAATGGTTCTTGTGAGCAAGATCTCATCTGTTCCGTGAAAATGCTGAAAAAGTTCTGCAGGAGGCTGTCACGGAGCTGAGAGCAGGAACAGAGCATTTGGGTTGAAATAAAGATGTAGGGTTTTAAAACCAGGAAGGAAAATGACATTTTTAAATGCCCAGAAAAGTAAACAGTAACCAAAAAATGGTGAAGATGATGCGATGTTTCTGGAAGAATGAGATTTAAATGCATTCCCATGGTTTAGTGACAAACATTTTGTTTTATAATTGCAGGGAATAGTTTTTTGGGTACTGATATCTTCAGAGACGGGGTCAAGCTGCTTTTTCTGTGGGTCAGGGAAATGTGTGTGTGTTCTGAGCTCCACACCTAGATCAGCCTCATGTGAGGAGAAAACCCATTCCCAGTGGGAGCCTGGATCAAAGAACTGTGCTACCTGCCACTGTCACAGTTGGTTGATTCACCAGTAGCTTTAAACATGAAATTTTACTGGTACCTATTATTTATTTGTACTCTGGTATAATTGTACATATTCACATTTGTTAATTCTTCTATTTCTATGAAATATCTGTGGTTTGAGTTCTGCCCTCCTCCTCAAGAATGAGACAATTACAATCCTTGACTCCCCTGGAATGCCAGATTCTTCTGCTCCTTCACAAAGTGGATCCACTCACTGGTGTCAACTATTTTTTGACTTTGATAAAAATGTATTGAAAGTCAAGATCATCTCTTAATAGTTCACATTTCTATTTAATAACCTGCTGCAATGTCAAAAGATACAACCATCAGATTGCCGTTCCAAGAAGTATTATGCACTGCCATCCTATCTATTGATGCACATCAGACATGTCCATGTTATTCCATATTCTGTCCTTTCCAAAGGAAGGCTAAAGGAGACAGAGGGTGCAGATCTTGTTAGGTGCAGCCTCTGACACTATCACTATCAATTGTCTTTTCCTAGCACTGATCATCACCTCAATTATCTGCTGTCCAGCCTACCTGATAGGTTTTTGCAAACTATAACTCTTCTGTCGATGAACATGGAATAATGACAGCTCGGGGCAGATGGACGGAATACAAAAGAGATAAACCCAAAATGTGAGACACAAACRCAGGCAAACATCCCCCTGTGCCTCCAAATTCATCAAACAACCACACATTTCTGTTCTCTTTAAATCCACCTTACAATATGCAGCCAGAAAGGGCTGAGTTAAACGTGCCCCCCATGGCTCTGTTTTCTTTTCCTCTTTCATTTCACTCCCAAGCCAGGGAAATGAGCAAAATGTCCTGGAATACACAGAATACAGTACCAAACCCCACATTTTTAAATAATTTGGCAACTCATTCATAAACTGCTATTGTATCCTTAAATAACGGGAGAAAAGCTGGTTTGTAAGTCTGTTTGGTCTAATTTTAATTTAAAGCATTTTTTYTAATCATTCCAATATGACAAGCTTGAGCCAAGGATGAAAAAATCAAATAAAAACTTGTAGGCAGTGAGCTGCTGCTGTAGCTGCAGATTTYCCCCAATTCAATATTCCCCACAACAGGAGGAAATGGATTTTAGTGCAATATTAATTGGAGTTTTGCCAGTATAAGGTTCATGAGGTTAATTCGAAAAGAATACATTACCAATATATTTATAGCATTTAAATAAATAAGGATTGCACTTCACACATCCATAACAGCTGTTAAATAATATTTTTATTCTATGTAAATTCTATCCATTCATCTCTGTTGTATAACAAATGGCCATAATTATGGTGCTTCATTGGTAGGAAGGTCATTGGTAATCTTGCAATTTCTCATTGGTGTAAAAAGAGAAAACAGAAATGTTTGTGATGAATGTATTCAACCTTTTGCATACTTTGGTGCTTGGGACTGAGCATTAAAATGCAGCAAGAAATTAAGTTCTTCCCTTACACAGCATTTTTAATCTGGTGCTGTTGATTTGTTCTAACTATGGCATTTACAATGCTTTTTCAGAGGGCTTTTTCCTGGGTATTTTATATTTGCTTCTTCAGAAACTAAAAAGGTCCAAACATTCACAACATTCCCCCTGTTCCTGAAAAAGCCCCACCAGAGCCAGGTATCACAAACTCAGAAGTTCCAGTCTCTGCTTTTTTAACTTGCAGCCCATAAGWCTTACATTATTGAAAAATAATCAAATTAATGCTTCAAACCAAGCTGTAAAGAATTCTTGAACAAAAATGACACCACAGATTCTTACTGGAAGTCTCTGAATTGAGATTACTGAGCTAAATGTGTAAATTTAGATTTTTTTTTCCCTAGTTCAGTGTTAATTTTTTACATACTTGATTCTTACTTCCAGAAATTGAGGAGTCCATGTTTTCTGAGAATATATTTAGAAAGAGGCATTTCCCTGCTTTAAAACAGCTATTATGAAATCCTTGTGTCTAACTTATTAAAATATAGAATATATTGTCTAATTCAACCCCAAACTTTTCTATTTCTCCAGGTATAAACAGCCATTCTGRTTTCTAGTGGAATATCCAATGATGGCATGGATTTTAYAGGCAGGAAATGAAGATGGAATATGGGTTGTTAATTCAGAGAGAGGAAAACAGRAGGAAAACAGAGAAGGAAGGGTGGCCTCTACCTGGGGCATCCCTGCAAACGCTGATGCAGGAAAGGTCCTCAGAACAGGGATTCATGCGRTGGGAATTCTTTTTAATGAAGCTTGATTTAATCCCATTATTCTAATAAAGAGTAATCAATTGGCAGAAAATCTGAAGGTCTGGTTCAGCTGTGATTGGAGTTGGGTTGTTTTTAAGACAGGCGATACAATGGAGGAGAAGTGAGTTAATCAGCTTTTGGTCCACTAATCCCCACTTCCTGCAGCCACTCGGAGTTTTGAAGGAGGGCAATTTGGAAGCTGTCTTAGCATAAATCTCCAGCAGGTCTGTGGCTGTCTGGGGGGAACAAGCCCCTCAGCATTCACCAAGACACGCTTCAAGGAGATTCTACTCTTAATCCAATTTACTCAGCCGAATA
Source organism: Cardinalis cardinalis (assembly GCA_014549065.1). Taxonomy (NCBI): domain Eukaryota; kingdom Metazoa; phylum Chordata; class Aves; order Passeriformes; family Cardinalidae; genus Cardinalis; species Cardinalis cardinalis. The sequence continues at coordinate 2,219,917 of JACDOX010000101.1, forward strand.
AGTCCCACTGCTTCAGCTTGCCAACAAATTAAAATCCAGCTTCATAAAAACACCTTGAATTTGGAAGGTATTGGCTGGCCTGCTAGACTTGAAACTTCATTTATTCTGGCTAACTTCTCAATTATCTTCCCAGCAGTGGAGATGTGTAAAAGTGCAAAAATCAATAGGATTCTATTCCCTTTCTATTGGAAAGGGAAAAATTAATGAGATAGGACACTCTCTTAATCAGAAATAAATGTTTTAATTCAGATAATGACATAGTTTTCCCTCGCTGAAGGATGACAAATGCTGGGCTGCACCCCCAGCAGAAGCAGTTTCAATTTTATTGTAAATATAAAAGGTATTGATCGGTGAGATGCACAAACCCTATTGCTTACAAAAGCCATTCAGGGGGACTGGGAAAACTATTAAGCACTGGGTCAGAAATCAATAAACAACACTGAAATGTAGCAGAGGTCGCCCTAAGGCTTCGTGGCATCTTAGAAAGCCAAGTGGCAGAAATAGTGACAGAAATGTCTCTTGTGGAGCAATGTTAGGGATGAAGGGGTCACGCCTTTAATCTCTTCGGGGCTTTGACAGCTCCGTGGCACAGAACTGATGCAGTCCTTCCTGGCTGCCTTTGATTTAAATACATGCTGATTCATCCCACAGCCCAGAGCAATGATTGTTTGGGGAAGTGCAAATAGATTGGCTCAGGGAATATCGTAGGAAGATTTTGATGCAGCTCCGCTTATGTAAACGGGATTTTTAATTTCAGCTTTGCTTGCCCTCTCCAGAAAAATGTGGATGCAAAAGCACAAAGGAGACTCTGAAATCAGGATCTTCCAGCACGCATTTTTTATAAACAAATTTRAAGAGGTGAGATTTAGAGATATAAATAATAGTTTTTAAAATGGGGGGTGGGGGGTTGCACCATAAAAGTTATCCAATATGCCATTATTTGGAGCAGTACAACGAACAGCTTCATTTTCCCTTTCCTCTTAAAACATGTTTCCACTGCCAAAGGTGACTTGCTGTGCCAAAAATCACTGTCCTTGCCTGAACAAATCCCAGTCACCCCAAGTCCTCGCTCTCTGCTCTTTGGTTTGAAAGTGCCAGCTCTGAGCCCAGCCTGGATCTCTCCAAATGCCCCGRGGAGCCCACTCAGCTGCTGCTCCATAAACCAAAGCACCCGCAGTGAAGAGACCGAGCAGGCAAASAGCTCTGTCCCCCGAGGTGGCAGCTGACTTTCCATGGAAGACATTGATTTGAAAGGCTTAAAGCAGAGTATTGAAACTTTTAACAACATCATTCCAGAAGCAGAGCCAGAGCCAAAAAAAAAAAAATTAAATAAATAAATAAAAGCGAGTGACTGTACCTTCTGCTCCGGGAAATGCAGCTTCCCCCCTGACATGGGTATGATTATAAGATTGGTTAGGGTCAGGTTACCCATCAGTAGGTGAAGTGTTCAGGTGCTGAGGATTTCAGTTCCATCTCACCTCAGATATTATGTCAGCTCCGTGTCATTTTCATCGCGGGGAATGATTTGAGGGCTTGCCGTGTCCCCTGTTATTGCGGTCACTTGACCTCAGATGTAACTTCTGTTTAATCCCAGCATTTTAACAAAGCCTGGGAGTAGCACACACACCACCAGCCACCACTTGACCTTTCCCAGCCTGCACGGTGCCAATTGGCTCCAGCCTTGGATTCCACTGCCCCCTCCATTTGCAACAAATGAATGTTAAGGCCTCAATGAATTGACTCACATTGGAAGTTATATTTTCTCATTGCCACAAGCRTTTTCAAATTGAATCCCCTTTTATCTTTAGTCCTGCAATAATGGTATTTTTCCTGTTGCATTTGGGTTGGGAGCATAGAAATGGGTTTGTTCTTAAAAACAATCTTCAGCTCTGCCACGTGCTAATTTTAAGCACATGGTACTAAGGGAGGATATGTAAAGRGCCAAGTGCCTTTGCTCTGTATAAAGGATCACTTTACATTGCTTAGCAATTAAAATGTTTTCTGTAATTCATTAAGCAAGCCTGACTAAATCTGGTAAGTAGAGAGAACTTTTGCACACCATATCAAATTTAAAAGTGAAAACCATTTAGTCACAGTATAGCAGGTTAGAAACACAGTGCCCCCAGCCACACAAACACATTGTTATCACTCAGCCACTCCTTAATGACAGCTCATGTCGCACAAATTTGTTACTACAGGGGGATGTGGCCAGACCCAGTGGCCAGCACAGCCTTTGCACTGTCATTATTATTCTGATGTGAGCACTGCTCAAGCCAGCAGCAATTTTGGGGATGTCCCTCAGAGCTCCTTCTTTTTTAAGAGCACCTTCCCATGCTGGACAAGCCACCCAGGTTGATATTTAGATGCTGCTAAAAGTCTGATCTGCTCTACTGGATTTTTCCATGGCTGCTTGGAGGCAGGAGTGAAATAAATGTTTCTGAATGAGCAAGAGTGGCAGGAGTTTTGTGCCAATCAGGAAAATCGGGCTGAGATCAGTAGGCTGATTTTCAAAGGTGCAATTCTCAGGATTCTTTGCAAATCAGGTGTCAGAACAGGGATGTAGGAGCAGCAGAGGGATCCCAAGGGATCCACCCTGGATTGGGCAGTGGCACCTGGGGCTCCCTMTGGCACATTCCTGGATTTCAGCTTTCCCAGGTGTTTTATCCAGAAGGAGCCCAGCTGCAAMCTCCAAAACTCTGCAAGGCAAACCAAAGTGTTCCAGGTGCAGGAAGCTTCCAAAGTGCTCCAGGTCCAAAAAGAAATGTTTCCATAGGTGCAGACTCAGGCTGCTTTGCCAACACAAAGTGCAGGGGTCAAGGTCTCCATGGATATTCATGGAGACATTCATTCAAACTCTCAGCTGTTACTCACTGGGAAGAAATCTCTAAACCAGAACATGCTGAGGTGGGTGAGGTGTTTTGGATGCAGCAGCTGCCACACACAGGGAAAATCTRCACAACCCAGCCCAGCCAGCCCCTTTTCCAGCACTCCTCACCAACCAGGAGCAAATTCAAACATGGCATATGATAGGCCCGTAACAAATGTCCTCATCTCTGTTACCTTCCTAAAAAGTACTGGATTAAATGACATTAATTATCTTTAAAATTAAAACACAAAATGCAGCGCTCTGCCTTGGGAGAGGAAGGCAGGAGATGGCCCAATCTGTCATTCCCAGCAGAGCCTGGCCTCCCTCCCTACCCTAATGAGAGCTCTGGGTCTCTCCATAATCCATCTTCACWTCCCCATTATGCCAGGCCCACCAAGCTCTCATCTATGAAACTCTAAAACATAATGGCMGTCCTAGCAGGATGAAAGCTTCCCCAAAATTCAGATTTCCAAGCTGGAATCCGGACTCTAAGGTTCTGAAAAACACACAGATAACAATTCAATGACTAAGACAAAGACTGAATCCTGAGGGCTGGGCCCAAAGTCTGGGATTTTTTCCTAAATAAAATCCCTATCAATGCATTAAACACCTGTCCTTTGTGCAATTTTTTCTTCTGAGTTAATTAACAGAGAAATCAACTAGAGTTTATTAGTATTATTAYTTTGCTCTTCTTATTTTTTATAGAATACCCTTAGATCAGGAGTCATTGATTAGGATAATTTGGGGGAGAAGGGAGCATGTGTAGAACATGAGGCATTCAGTAAACTCCTGCTAAACTGAAGGTCCAAACCACTGTTTCCATATGAGCCAGGAAGGACAGATTTGGCAGGAGAACTTCCCAATTTTCAGAAAAAAGTGCACATTTGGCTGCAGAGATATCCCCTTCTGTGAGGTGTTCTCAGGCCTCACCCAGCCCACACGTCACCCTCAAGCCCAGCCTTATTTACGGCGCCAGCAATAAAATTTTCTTTCCGTTTAATGAGATTAAGGATGTCCTTCTCTGCCATTAAATGAGAAATTTTACCAGTGCGTTCTGGAAGAAGGACAAATTTAAGCACAAGCTTGGATTGAAATAATTTGCTGAATTAGCACTTAAATCTTTGGTCTTCTTTGAGGCTTTAGGAGCTGTACTCTGAYTGAGCACCAGCTTCACTGGACACAACCCAACCATCAGAACTTCAAACAACATCAGAAGCAGAATTCTTCTATAATTTTCATCTTGCTAATCTTCAAATGAGAGAATGCCACTCGTTCAAAGAGCCATTTATACTTATTCTTGTTTCCATAAATTCTGCTAATTATTTGGCTCTGGAGAGGTAACAGTTATAAAGAGTTCACTGCTACCTTGAGGGTTCCAAAATGTCACTGGTTTGGATTGACTCAAATGRAGGAGCTGCATTTCATCTGCTCGCTGGGTGGGACATTCAGGAATGGTTCAGATCTTGATTTTCTCAGCTGGAATTTCCTGCATTCAATCCTAATTTCTGCTGGGCACCGGGGATGTGCTGGGGGAGAAGGGAAGTGGCTGCTGAGTGATGGGAAGCCCTTCAGAGAGCCCGGAGCTGCAGTGGTGGCACAGAAATGTCAGCTCCCCTGTGCTGCAGCASGGCCTGGGGGCTCTGCCTGGCTCCMGGGCTGCACCCCAGACCCTGCAGGGCTCAGGGTTTGAGAACAGCAGCAGGAACCTCTGCCTGCTGTGTGACCCTGCTCCCAGTGACACTTGGAATATTCTCTGACTCCACATCTGGCCCAGGTCACCCCCATTTAATCTCATTTTTAATAAGCAATATTCCAGTGGCAACTTAAAGCATATGGGCTTTMAGTGGGGCCATCCCCTAAGTAAAAATGCCCATTTTTATGAATTTATTTTGCAGGGGCTGAAGGCAGGGATCAAACACCCTGAAGGCTAAAGCTGTGCTGTTTGCCAAAAGGAGCCTCACGAGCCTGACAACGCCTGCAAACGGAAGAAATTCTGTCTGAAAAAGAAGCTCCAGTGAAAATGTGGGTTTGGGTGCCCTTGACATTTATAATTTA
>JACDOX010000101.1:2229837-2249837 GCA_014549065.1 Cardinalis cardinalis
AGTGTAATTTATATTCCGGGATTTGTAATAGTGCTCTTGTCTTTAAGGCAGGATATATGTCACCTCTTTAGGAAGGGGAGACGCGGCTTGGGGGAGCCTCGGGGCTCTAATGGGGCTGAGCAGGTGCTGGAGCCGGGCTCATTTCACAACTCAGTGGGGCCTCCAGACACGGAGCCGGAGCTGGAGCGGGCCGGGCCCTGCCGGCCCCGCACGGCTGAGCTCAAAGGGACCGGGGCCTTTTTGTGCTCCCTCTGCAAAGCCCGGGGTTAATCGATAACCCAGCGCTGCCTTTCAAGGGCCCCGTTTGATCCTGCTTCGTTTTGGCCCCGTTGTAAATTCAGATTTATCGCCCGATGAGAACGAGATGTTCGAATGAAATCCTGTCATGTAATGCGTCGGCGTGCACAGGGTGAGGGGAAAGAAGACTTCCCCCATGAAGTCCCTTCAAAATGAATCAAAAGGAAAATGCAAAAATTCTTCATGTAAAAATTCAAATGCAAACACTGACTTTGTGGAGAATGAGAAGAAGGGATGAGCTCCACACCGAACTAAAATGCCTTCTCATTAATAAATAAGTGTRTATTTATGCATTAAGTGTATCTGTCAGCATTTCTGGGTTTTTATTAAATCAGGAAGGATTAATTYAAATTAGGCAGAGTGAGATCTATATTACCAAAGCAATCAGCTGCAAGCAAGTTGGCTAATTCCACTTCTCTATTTACAAATCCTTCTCGCTCACAATGAACCTTTTCCATTGGAATAATTTTCAAGTGGCTATAAACAGAGCCAGGAGGGAAACTTGCACGAAGTATCTCACATCACATTTGCTGGGCTGTTGTTTGGTAGAGCTCTACCGGAGTCTGCTACGCAGGCACTGGAGCATCTACTATGACTGTATAAAATGTGTTTAATTGGCATGAAAAGGCACTAACAGAGTGCTGGTGGAGTTTCCATCAGCCAGAGGATATCTTATTTACTTTGGTTGAGCTGGAGGACAAGAGGAGAGCGCGTGTGGACGTGTGWGTGTGCGCTTTGGGGGAGTGGGAATCACACACGCTATAAACCCCACAGCATTTATAATGCCACTAACCTCCAAATCCCCAGGAGGACGGCTCGCAAAATGTTTTCCTAATTATAATTTTGCAGATTTATGTTTAACACGGTTTGCCAGTTGTGAAATTGGCAATGACGGTAATACAATTTGACGGGTATTTCATGTTAAAAAATATGCATTTTTATAACATACTTTCCCCACAAGCAAGTAAAAGGAGCTGATGTGAAAGGGAAGGTTTATTTTTTATGCCACGCCGTGCGAGGAGCTGGGTACACATCTAGGTAGCTGTAATTGATCCAGGAGCCCAGGCTGCATTAAGAATTGATGTGGTACTGTATACATTGTGTTACAGTCACTCCGCAGAGTCTATGAGATACCAGCTCCCTGCTGAGCACATACTTATGTCAATATTTCTGTTAATTGTTGCATTACAAATTGTTACATATCCCAGTGGTGGGAGTTCRCATTTGTGCCTGCAGTGGAGCTGACAACACCTACCCGTGCTCCCAGGAGGCTTCAATGTATTGTGGGATTTGCCTTTTGAAAACGTTATCTCAGTTTATCAGCCCAACGTCATTCCGCTCAKCACTGACAGGACAGAGCCCTCCACTCTGCCATGGGGCTGGGGATTCCCCTGTCTCCTCCATGCACCAACCACCAAACCAAATCCAATGGACTTTGATTCCCTTCTAGTTTCTGCATTGCTCTATTACAGATTTCCCCCTAAATATKGGCCTCTTTGAGCTGTTGCTGGGATTCATTAGTGGTGCACTGGTGTTACACAGATTCCTGAATGGGTCATGTTCAGTAGAGGAGATATTTTGTTCGAGTTTTCAAAATAAATGGCAATCATTTGGGAAAATTCAATAGTGGTATTGACTTCAACACATGCAAGTTCTGCAAACCCAGGTCATAACAAAATATCTCAATGTAATTTCATGCCCAAGTCACTGACCCCAGGAGTTGACTCCAGCAGCCMCCAAGAGTTGATGGCTGCAATAAACCCTCACTGGGCCTTGCAACCATCAGCCAGCCCCAAAGAGCAAACAGCACAGTTTTGGAAGATGAACTTGGATGAGCAGCACGGAATCAAGTTTGTAATATTTACTGTGCTCTTTAATTCCTTTAATTTCTTGCACTTTGGTGAAGATGAACCTGTGTGAACTACAATGGGGCAGTGCCAATCCTCTCTCTGGTATCAGATACAGCTGATGAAGAGGCAAATTTGCTGTCACCAACTGGCATGACAATGAGTTCCTAAACTGGGGGGCCGGTTTTCCCCAGCCTTTTCTCAGGGGAAACAAAAAGATGAAGTGAGGCATTTTCCTTCTCTCTACCTTTGGGAATCCCTGAGATCTCAAGGGGAGCCGGAGCCATTGGAGGGGAGGAATTGCTCCTGAGCCTTGCTCCCAAAGCCCTGCATCCCCACCAGCTTCCTGCCAGTGGGCTTTACTGGGGGCACTGGGGGAGGGGACTGGTGGCTCATTGCCCTGAAACCCTCATAAAGAGAGATTCCACAACAAGGAGACTCTGTGCAAAAGGCTAATTACAGCCTGGGGCTGCATTAACCTTTAGTGTGGGTTCCCCACTGGGACCTTTGTGAGACTCTGTGTGTGTGTTCATGGCTTGTGGGCACACACAGACCTTCTCCCTCTCCTCGAATCCCCCATCCTCCCCTGGCAGATCCATACACAGATGGATATGGATCTGTCCTACACACAGATGTTTCTGAGCTGCAGAAAACCTCCACAATCCAAGGGTTTGTGCACTGGGGAAGACGAGGAAAGGATCAGACCTCCCCATCTCCCCTCAATGTGGAACAGAACTGGCTTCACAATTCCCTCCTGGGATGGAAACTGGAAATACAAACCCAGTAAAAGACAATAACAACCAGCTTGTCCCTGGAAAGCAGCTGGTACAAACCCACACTGGCAAAGARAAGCCATCCAGCTCTCTTTGGAAAAGCACACAGAACACAATCAATGTGAGCCAGGTGCATCAGTAAATATTATGACAGATGTAAATTTATGACTCACAGCTACCAGTGGTCTCGTGGTTCATATGAGAACTTGCAGGGATGGTGTAGACATTCAGGAAATCTCTGAATGTGCTTTTCCTGGACAGCTACCATGGGTAAGTAAAACTGAAAGCAAAACTTAGGAAAATTTAACTCACTGGAGATGATGCTGCAAAGTGACTCTAATGGAGACCACAGTCATTCCAGGCTCAGAGATCCTGTGAGGAAATATGCTGTAACTAATCTGATTTCTGCTCTTGCCCACACAATGATCTGGCTGAGGGTAAAATACCCATGAAAACATCGGCTTGCATCAGATCTTCACATATTTGAAAGCTCWCAGAAAACTTAGCACAGCCTCACCTGCCTGATGGCAATACCCTGACAGCCCACAAGCTCTCGGGCACAGTGTTCCTACAGCAGCCACTCTTTCACCTCCTCATGTCGTGGAATCCTGGAATGGTTTGGGTTGGAATCCTGGAATGGTTTGGGTTGGAATCCTGGAATGGTTTGGGTTGGAATCCTGGAACGGTTTGGGTTGGAAGGGGCCTTGAAGGCCATCCCCCAGCAAAGGCTTTCTCCCATCTCCCAGTGGCCAGGTGAGGACGTGGCAGAACTCCCACCACACAGCAGCCCCAGTCTCCAACCTCATCAYTCCACTTAAAGCTCACTCCCTTTCACTTCAGCTGCTCAGCAGGCTTTTTTTTTTGGAGTTGCCTTTGCAAACATTTATCCCAATAGGTAGTTGTGTGTCATAAAATAAAACCTCAGCAAAATTAAAAAGCCTCCCATAAAAACAATAAATCCCAACCAAAATCAGGTCTGCCACTGAACATCCTCCTCTCCTTGGGGACAGGAGGAGGGAAAAAACACATGACAGATGTTAATCACCTCCTTTAATGAACTGCTTGGAGATATTTAAATAGGGTGGTGTTGATTGTGGTGTGAGAACATATGTACAATAGTATAAAACAAAGTAGAAACATGATGTATTATTAATACACGTTCATTCCTTTACATCTATTTAGAGGCATGGTGAGGGAAGAACATACTGTGTATTCTCACTGTGCCTCTCCTTGGATATAAAGAGACCCTCTGAAGCAAATTCTTCAGCCTACAGTGCTTCGAGAAATAGTAATCTAAAGCATCAGACATTTCCTATTAAAGTTTTAAAAACATAGCTTTAAGTCATACATTACATTGAATGCTTTAATATCTCATCTGATTCAGTAGGTTTTAAACCCCACAGAGGTCACATTTGGAAGCACTAGTCCCTTTTTACAGCATCTCCAAACATTAAATAAAAATAAAAATTATTAGGAGGAATAGAGCCATCTGTAGAGGCTAATAATGTGTCAGTTTGATATTATTATTAATAATACTATTATTTCTGTTTCATATTAGGGAGATCATGATTGCTAATGGCTATAAACTAGGAGTGATAGCCTTCATTCTGGCCCATCTGTGTTGCAGCCAGAGCGGCGTGAGGGGCTCCAGTTACACCCCAGTTGTCCCTCCTGACCCTATTTGGTGTCTGGTGTTATCCCTAAAGCCTTGGCATGCCCAGCTCTGGGATCTGCTTACAACAAACCCAAACCCTGCCCCAGGCTTTGATGGCCTTGGGAGCAGCTCAAGGTCATGTTGTGATCAGGACAAGGGGGTTTAGGTGCAGGATGAAACTCATCCTGATGTCACCAGCTGGGCAGGCAAAGCTGTCCCAGGCAAGCCCYGGGAAAGGAACGTGGAGCAGAGGGTTTGGGGCAGGGGCTTGCTCCTGATTTGGAAATAGAACTTTGTTCTTGGTTCTTAGCAAAGGTTTCCTTTGGTTGGCTCAGCTGAACATCACCTCTGGGCTTGGACTGAGGTGCCTCACAGCCTGTGAGGCTTCTCTGCATCCCATAAACCCAGAAGGCCCTTTGGATATAAATCTGGTGGTTTGCATTTCTGGTGGCGTTCAACACCTACAGTGAGTCACGTAAAACAATAACAGTAGTTAATTCAGCTGATTGTAAATATTATGATAAAGTAGAAATGAAGAAGAGGCTGTAGTCCAGCAAAAGAATGAAGAAGCACCACACAGCTCAAGTTTAAAGAGTCCAGCAGCCTCATTTCATTACCTGATTAACCCAGCAGCACTGACCAGGCACTTCCCTCCTCTCTAACACCAAATATGTACAGACCACAGTCCCTCTTCCCCTCTATGTCACCGTTGTGGGTCATATTTAGTGCTGATGATTTGTAATTTATCCAACAGGTACAGGCACATTTCCCCCAGGTAACATTTGTAAACAGAAATAAAGCTGCTGCTGTATTGTTTGCCTCAGAAACTCTGCAATTCGAGTGTGCCGTAGAGCAGGCAGTGATGTGTAACCAAGGCCAGTGATAAAAAGAAACTGCAATTGTTTTTTTTAAGGTACAGCTCTAAAACTGTACTATGTGGATTTTCATGGTGTAGCTGCGCAGACAGAAATTACTTTTTTCCCCACTATAAGAACTAGTTATCTGATTCTCTTTTGTTTCCCTTATTCCAATGTTCAGTTGCATTTTAGTGTTCAGAGCTATAAGGATGCATTGAAACTTATGGAGCCTGACATTTTAACTATCTCATCTTAGCATGATTCATCTCAATTTACTTTCTTCAAAAATGTAGCCTGGAAGAATATGAACCATTTTGGAGGGTTTGCTAGAAGGCCATAAACTCCATTAAAGAGTAGAGTATCAGCTGCTTTCCAAAGAGGGTTTGCTTGTTATGGGGCTCATCCTGCAGAAGAAAAGGGTGCCTGCTGGGAAATGCCGTGGAGCCTCAAAGGCTGAATTCACAGGACTGGGGGGGATCCAAGCCCTGGATTGTGTCCTCCACCCTCCCAGTGTTCTGTGCTCTGCTCTAGGAAGAGCAGAACAAAGAARTGCAGCTGTGCCTGCTCTGCATTGAGCCTTGAGCAGAGCAGAGGCACCTCAGCAGTTAAACAATGAGGAGATTAAAAGAGCCTCAATAAATTTGATGGGTTGATATGAGCAAACAAAATCATTCATGTGATATTACACAAGTGTCTGTGCAGAAAACACATGATTTTGGAGCTATGGCCACAGCCTGACACAYGTTCTGGGGCAGAGCCTCTGTGGACAGCGAGTGCCATCGCTCTGCCGAAGTCACCAGAGCCGTGACAACTGAAACCCACGGGGCAGTGCCCTTTTTGTGCACAGTTCCTGTAACACTCCCTTTGCAGCACGCCCAGGGCCCTGGGTGTTTTTTGTTGTTGCCACAATTAAGGGCAGCGTGGCCACCATGGTGGGAAGAGTTCCGTGGACACCAAGCTGCTCCACAGGACAGGGATAAGGGACAGAGGATTCCACCCAGATTTGGGATTCACACCAGCTCTGGCTGCCATGACAGGAACAGTCCTTGAGAAAAGTCCTTGARGAGATTCCCTCTAGAAACTGGAAATATTTGACTCCAGTCAAATTTTGGCCCAAGAGCATTCCCTACTTTCCCAAGAAAACCAGGATGAAAGCTAAATACCCAGGGAATGAAAAGAGACCTAATGATATAGTTAAATAAAACTTTAAACACRACTTCTTCAGGAGTTTCAGAGCACTGAGAAAGCCACAACACCTTCCCAGACGGTGGTGGGGAGCGTGGACATGTCCCCAAGAGGTCAGTGACACTCTCCTGGCCTGCTCCCCTCCTGCACTTCACTGATACAGTGAAACAATAATATATCACCAGGCCTGACCCCTTGGCCTGTATGAATTATCTGTTTTAGAAAGACGTGCAACCACCTTTTATATCCAACATAATAGATATTTAGACATTGTAGATCAATAGTGAACAAGTTTTCTGGTTATAGTTAATGGGTGCCAGAGGGGCATTCTGACATTGACCTCTGACACTCTTGTTGACAAGAAATCTATACAGGAAAAAAATAGGAAAGACTGGCGGGTTTTAAAGTTATGAATATAGATCTACAGCAAATCATGGTAATTTTCATTGAGCAGGAATTTTTCATACTTTCCGTTTCAGATGGATTTCTCCAAAATCCTTAATTCTGACCAATGTAAAATTAATAACTGGCCCTTGGTGAACATGGGAAAACAAYTGTTCAGCTGTATGACACAATTTGCCATTTGTTACTCGTGTGATATTGTTCTGCTGTCAAAGAAGACTTTTCCCTTTATAAAATAGGCTGTCATTTATAATTCCAAACCAGCACAGATTTGTTAAACAGCCACCTCATGAAAGGTCTGGCTAGGAAGAAATACTGGCTCCTGGTATTTGAAGGAAACGGATCTAAAATGATTTTGGAAAGAGAACAAGTTTTCTTCTTCTCTTAAGTAGGATTGTAATGTTATGATTTCACACAAAATTGCTTGCTAAAATGTATGGTCATAAAAACCCTAAGGTAAATCCTTTTTCTTAAATATTCAGAGAGTTCGCCTAATTCTCATGTAATTAATTGATGCAGAGAAAGGCTGTTAGTAAAGGTGGTGACAGCTCTGAGTATAAAATAAATTGTTGTATCAAACACTTGGAAATTTCCAGTCACCAGTTTACAGGATCAAGCGCAGAGAGCCTGTTGGGCAGTGCGGCACAATCCAGCACGCCTCAGGTGCTGGAATGGCCTCTGTCCCCTGCGGTGACACGAAACCCCCGGGCAGGGAAGGTGTCCCCAGAGCCGCCGCTGTCCCCGCGTGTGATGCGCTGGTGTCACGGGCGGGAGCGCCCCGCAGAGCAGCGCCGCGGCAAACGCGTTTGTCCCGGCTGTGCTTTTCTCCCCTTCATCCCGGGGAGATGAATCGCGCCTGCTCCGGCCGGGCTCCGAGGGCAAAGGCAGGTCTGGAGGAGGGAACCTGCCTCCTACGGCTTCAACATTTKAATTAATTTTAACACTGATGCACAAATGAGAGTTAATCGCTCTGCTGCGGTGCTCTCTAATTTACCAAGTTTATTCATTAAAACTTTCCTCGCTGAACTCTGATTGAATGTCATGCTTTTTAAAGGGCCTCTCAAACAGCCCGAAGGCTTTTCAGGCTGCTGCTGGACACTTTTTACAATTTGCTCTGCAAGGAGGAATGTGAAAGTGTGCTGGGAGACCAAACGAGGTTCGGGGCAGAGACTGTCAGGGCTGCTCTGAAATGCTCCTGTAAACACACGCGGGGCTGAAATTATCTGCTGAACATCAGAGATATGTCCCCACTTTTACAAATTATTTAACTCTGTCCACATGATGCTCACGCTGCCTTTTGTCATTTAGTGCAAGAATGTAATATATGCTCCATGACTATTAACTTTATGAGATTGCCTTAGATTACACTGTGATATGTTTTACTGCTGTGCTGTATAACAAAAAGCGTGGTGATAATCTTATTTGTTTTAGATAATATATTTGCAATGTGTTTGCTAATCTAATTATTTTAGAATCAATATAATAAAACCTTAAGTACACAGTTTGGTCTATTAATTGCTAGAACTAAAATCCAAAATTTATTGTTTAAATGGAGGTTCTCTATTTCAAATTAACTGAAGCAAAATGTAATCTTTACCTTTTTAATTAACTGTGTTCAATATTAGGTAAAAAAATACCTCACATTTCCAGTTCCTTATGAAGGCTGCAGTCAGCAAGGATGACATTCAATCATACATTTAATTGGCTTTTAAAAAGTCATTTATGTTACTTGGCTCTCCAAGAAAGTTGCAGCTAAGAAAAAATCTGCTGCATGTACTTTGGGGGAGAATTCACTCAAAATCTAGATGCAGAATCRTTTATAAATTATTTTTTTAACCCTGTGGGTGTGACTGCAAAGATATGTAAAACAAAGTAAATATATCTGTTTGTTTGGTTCACCTCTGGGCACTGGGAGCTTTAGACAGCACCTCCAAGCCTGCAGTGATTTTCTTCAGCTCTGGGGTACAGTTCTGGTGATTATTCACATTTGCTGTTCTACTTTTCTCCTTTATTATATTTCCTTCTGCACKCTCCCTACATTTTGGGAAGCAGCTGAATTGTCAGCACAGAGGGTCCCTCAGGACTGGAGCTGTCCTAAGCTGCCAAACCATTTTGTGAGGCCTCATTGGCAAAGCCCCTTGACACCGTGGGTGGTTCAGTTAAGAAAACTGCCTCAAGTGTCTCTATTAATACCAAATTCCTGCCTCTGTAGCTCAGATGAGCTCAAAGTTTACTCAGGCAATGAAAATGTCTAGCTGGAGATTAAGGCTAACCTTCCTCAAGTTTATAAATCACCGCCACTTCTCTATTTGAATCGATTTTAAATATGAAAGAACTGTGATTCTTCCCTTTTCTATTGCCTTCACACTTCACCCAGCGCCCTACTGCTTCTCCTGACATTKGTTTGGGATYTCCAGTAGCCATGGGAAGCCTGGAAAATGACTGAGGATGAGGAATGAGGAAAATGACTGACATGTCCAGTCAGCTGAAGCACCTGGGCCAGGGCTCATGGCATTGTTCATGGCAATCCATGGGGTGATGTCTCTCTGCTTCCTCATCAGGGACAAGCTCCTATTCCCAGATCCAGGGACAGCTGAGCTGGAGGTGTCTGAGATGTGTTTGTCAACTTTTAATCCACAATCAGGGCATCTAAAATCCAACCACTGCAACAGAGAATCAGGGAGTCACAGAGTGCTTGGGTTGGAWGGGATCTTAAAATCATCCAACATCCACACTCAGCTCCCAGCACCGCTGCCTCACGCTCCAGCCAGCCTCCCAGTTTTGTTTTGCCTCATCTACCTGGTACATTTCTGGCTGAGAAATTAAATTCAGGGGGAAAAAAGGCATTTTAACAGCCTTCCTTTCACACCTGGGAGTTCCTGCAGCTCTCCTTGCATCAGTCTTTCAGCACTTTGCTGGGGTAACTTCTCACTCCCCTGGACTGTGCTGACAGCTGCACTGGCTTTTTCAAAGTCAAACCAAGTGTTGTGATTTTTCCTAGGATTCCTCCTTTAAAATTTTCCTGTTAGTGTCTCCTTGAGGACATTTTCCTCTGCTTCTTCACACACTGCCCCATTAAAACCTTTCTGTGTCTCTGCCTTTCCATACAAACACTCCYATTCGTGAATTGTATTTGGGGCTGGAAATGTTCATCAACTTCTCTGGAACGAGTGCAGAGTTTCTCTCATCTTGCTGGGAAATTTATGAATCGATATTTTCAGCTTCATTGCTGCCCAGGTTCTGTGAAACAATCCTTATGTTCAGATCTTTCTGTGGGCTCATCAAAGCACGGGTCCTATTGAGTTGGCTGCAGTTCTGGTTGCAGCTCGTTATGGTGGGAGGCACCGGAACACATGGACAATTGTGGCAGGAGCCCTTTCCTGCCCCTCCARACAGGGACTTTATTAGAATAAGAATCACTGTGGCTGATTGAATTATTCCATCTCCTGCCTCCCCTCTGTAGTGCTCAAATGTGAAGCCTTCCCAGACATCCTCCTCTGAACTTTCAGCTGTGGATTTGAGCAAGTGCACAGTGGCTCCCTAARAACCCCAATACTCCAGCTGAGTTCTCATTTCCATCCATACTCCTCTCATGTTTCATAAAATGCTCAAGTTGAAAACKACTTCAAATACTAATTCCTGTAACCACAGCCCTTTTTCCATACCCTGTGTAAATGCCCCTGTCCAGAGCAGCAGTGATGAATTTGCCTGCGCTCAATCACACCTGCACAGAACATCCCTAAATTAATTTCATGCAACAAATATGTTTGTAGGAATTAGGCTTTGCCAGCAGAAAATTCACAACTAAACAAAACCCCCTCCWTTCATTTAAATCCATGGGTAGTTGTGAACAGCTAACCCAGCTCTAGTCATTACCTAGCAATGAAAAATTGACAATAGAGTTATTAGGATAATATATGTAATTAATAGAAATATTAAAAGATTCACCATTAACCTGCATTTGCTCAGAATGCCAGAGGGGTGATTAGTTAGAATGGCACAGAATATTTTATAGTACTTATTGCTCCTCTAAGAAGTCAGAGACGGGAAATGGAGATCCAAGCCTCTCTGGATTGAAGCATGACCTTAATGGTATTCAAATTTTTAAACAGGAATGAAGATAAAGAGAATGTAGAAAAATTATACTTTGAACTTACCAAAGGGATTAGGACACACCAAAAAGATCTTTTTTTTTTTTTGATGGTAAGGTAAGGGATATTTTAAAATCAAGGTGTTCCAAAACTTTTTTTGACTGGAAGAAATTATCCATCTTTAACACTTCTCACAGTTCAACATCTGTTATTAATAAGTGAGTTTTTAAATCTGAAAATACTACAAACATCTCCTCATCGTGCATCAGACACGATACAAGACACACAGGATAATTTTGTAATTCTGGAGTCAGGTACAGATGGGCTGCAAACCACTGTCAGATAACATGTGGATATATTCCATATATCCACACAGGTTTAAGTTCACTTTAGAAACTATTTTTTAAGCTGTAGAAGGTGAGAAGCAGCAGGGATTTTATTAAATGGATCAAAATTTGGTTCAAGAAACATGACCAGCTCAGAGCTGTTAAGAATCAGTTGATTGTTGTTGGAGCCCTGGCTGCTGAGAATTTCAGCCTTTCTGTGCTGCCAGGCTCTGACCCCCAGGAGAACACTGCATTGACCTAAAGCCAT
Source organism: Cardinalis cardinalis (assembly GCA_014549065.1). Lineage (NCBI taxonomy): Eukaryota > Metazoa > Chordata > Aves > Passeriformes > Cardinalidae > Cardinalis > Cardinalis cardinalis. Next base: position 2,241,538 of record JACDOX010000101.1, read on the forward strand.
GGAGAAGCTTCCAAACTGGAATGACAGAACTGGGATTGTGGGTGAGCAGTTTGAATAGAAGGGTGTGATATCACAGGGTGGGAAACTCAGAGTTTAAGGGTTTAGAATATAGTAATAGATACAAAGCAAGATGGAGGTTTTAGAGTGAAGGCTGGTCCTCCTTCTTCTCCTTCTCCTTCACCTTCTTCTCCATGGGTTTGGGTGGTTCTGTGTAATTGGGTAAAAAAGTCCCCATTGCAGGCTATGGGTGGTTGGTTATTGGGTTAAAAGTAAAAATAATTGAGGTACCATTTCTTAATTGCACAGTTTATCCTTAAAAGGCCTTGCAGACAGAGRTGGGGCTCCATTTTCAGTTTGTCAGAGTGAAGTGCTGCAGAACTCAGGGTCTGTGAGACTGTGACAGAGATAAGAACTAACAAACATCTGAGTCCCAACGAGAAATTCCATCTTGTGCATTTAATCCCCACCTTGGCCAAAAGAAGAGGATAAAACTCGACAGACTGTAGCTCATTGGTGCCTGTGGATGGTTTTGCTCAGTTGGGTTTGTGTGTCCAGAGTGAAGGCTGGGGCAGGGCYGCTCCCAGCTGCATCTCTCTCCCAATGAACTGCTGGGCTTTGTCCTCTTTTGTTATATGGCCCCAGAATAGCGCAGGCATTAATAACGGTACCAAGGACAGAGAGAAGATCCCACACCTCATTATCCCGTTTCCTGTTTGAGGCACGGTGTGAGACCAAATTAGTGCATGTTTGGGAAGCACGGGGAAGAGCCAAGCGTTGCAATAGAGATGCTAATTTAGAATTAAATAGGTCACTGGGAGCCAAGTTCACCAACAATAAATCKGAATTCAGTCACCTGGAAACGCCCACGAGGCTTTGATGCCATAGAAATTGCATGGATTCCTCTCCCCGAGTGTCTTCCTGTGGCATGCAGAAYCACTCCAGACTAATATGACAAGACAATAAATGTTGTTTCCTTGCAAGGCCAAGAGTGACTCATTAAGGATGGTTATAAATCAGTTGTCTGATTTGTAACTTTTAAAACTTTATTTTTGGGGAAGGAACCTCTCCAAACTTTGACATCCCTCTTGTTAGCTCTTGTTTTAAAAGGTGGAATCAACAGAAGTCCCACCCCAAGCCCAGCAACAGCTWGGATGTACATTCACCACTGAGCTGAATGGATGAGAGATTGAGAAAGTTAACAAAAAACACATTTTCTTCCTTAAAGAAATATTTCCTCCTGACAGATTTTGGATTGCATGCTCTTTGAAATACTGGAGCTATCACAGCGTGTTCCCAGAGAAAAAATATGAAAAGCTCCCAGCACTAAGTGTGAAACATGTGACACCCACAGAGCAAATCCACGGCTGCGCACGCAGATGGATAAAAACACACCCCCAAATAATACAKGGCTCAGTAAAAATGTGTATGCACAAGGAATTCCTGGGGGGAAATCCCAATTAAAATGTTCAAGGAGGGCTGCTTGGCAAACCAGGCTTGTCCTGAMCCTTGTGCCTTTGGAATTCTGCTGCTGGAGGGGTGGCTGGGATCACTTACCAGAGTTGTCACAGTCTGCACAGGACTCTGGAAGGGAACCTGGAGGGGAATTCAGAGGCCAGTCTGTGTGCATGCTATCACAGCAGAACCAAGCCAGAAGTTCATGATGAGCTAGTTTTGTTAATTTTTTAATTAAGAAAATAAATAAGAAAAATGAGATAAATAGCAGACAAAATAAAGAGATTTCTGAGAAGGAAAAATCCAGTGGAAGGATGCACCTAAGTAACAAATTTTAGATTAAGATCATGATTTTGCTGAACTCACCATCATTAAATGAGGATGCTGAATCTTGAGTCTCTTTGAATTATGCAGGTTTCAAAGAAGAGGGTTTCTTTTTTAGGTACTTCTGTTTCCTGGCATGTAACACCTCCCACCTTGTCACAACCCCAGGCCTGATCCTTTAGATTGCAATGGGACACTTCTGATTCCATGGGYTTTAGATTCAAGTGATTCAATGATTTTTTCATTCAAGTGATCATAAAGTGACAGCTAAGAGATGTTACATTTAGACACAGGTAACTGAGAAAATCTGGCCCTTACCTAGCTCACAAAAAAAAAAAAAAAGGTGGACTGGGATGAAAGAGGTTTGGTTTTTTTTCTCTCCTATAGAAAAAATACATGCAAATTATAAAAGAAAAAGTTCATTAGAGGAGGTTTGTTATTGAGAATATCTGAGCAAAGTAACCCCAAGTAAATTAAACCAAAACCAAGTGTTACCTCCCAGAGACTCTCATTCCATCAACAGAAACCCAGCACATCAAACCTCCCAACTCCTGATTCTCTACAACTGTACCAGGGATCCACAAGCTCAAATTAACAATTTCTTTTTAGTGATGACAAGTGAGAGAACAAAGAGAAAGAACAAAGCAGAGAGAAGGAGGGATCCTCCTCTACAACTCCTCTACTCCAAGTACTCAGACCTGGGGATCAAACCATGCTTTCTTGTGTCCAAACAGAGAGAAATAAAATATTCAGCCAAAATGGGATATCTTCCTTTAACTTCTGATTTGAGAATGCCCTACCTCAGCTGATGCCTGGAGTAGGCAKGATGCAGGAATAAAATGGCATTTGTGACCCTAAAACAGTGCTAACAGCACCCCAAAGGAGTTGGGCAACAACCAAATCAGCCGTTCTGGCTATTAAATAATGTCACCAACACTTTCRAACTTCGTTGGGTTTTTTTAAGTCAATAATACATTAAGAAAAATTAAGCAGAAAATTTACTTTCCCAAATGTCTTCAGTAACTGGACAGAATTTCCAGCAAGTGCCACAGCTTCTCAATGAACAAAATGCATCCTGATTTTGGCTTTATAATCCAAAAGTCTCATTAGCTTCCTCAATTCATTTACTATCATTTACCCCTCCCCACAAGTTTTTAGGTGGTGGAGAAGATTAAAGATGATCCCATAACAGTCTGTTCAGTATTTTACATTCCCTGACCTTTTATGTAATTTGATCTGTTCCTTTGGATGTCTTTTCCAGGCGTGGTGGGTGAGAGCTTGATTTATAAACAGTGCATGCACAGGGGATTTTTATGTACTTTGTTCACCCCATCAGTTTTTTTCTGGGCTCATTTACAGTCTATTTGCAATTCATTAAAGGACTTTTCTTTTTGTTAAAATTGCCTTTCTGGGTTTTTTTATGTTTCCATAGCAGAGTAGGTTTCTTTTGAGGAAGGAAAGTCTTCAGATGCTGTGACAGCTGTTATGGGGTCCCTTGCTTCTACTTCATGTTATGGATCTCACAGCTGGAGCAGGAAAGGGGCAGGGTTGCTTTGAAGGAGGATTTTGATAAAAATCCTGCTCTTTCTTTACCTTTATCTTCAATGTGAGGTAATGGAAGATCATTCCCCCTGCTAAAATACAAAGAAAATATCTTTGAAAGAGCAGAATTGTTGGTTCTAGGCACAGGACAAGGACAGTTTTCCTTTATTCTCAGTAAGACGTTGAGGACAGCAGATGAGATGAAGAATGAATCTAAAAATGGGAAATTTGTACCATTTTCTGCCTTGTCAGSAGCTCCCCAGTGCCCAAAAAAGGGAATCTCCACTGGATGAGCCATGAAGGAGACATCCATGAGGCACTTACAGTCCTTGGGAAGCCTCGAGGAAAGGAGGCCCCTCCAGGGGACCCAAGGGATGTGTGGAACCCTGCAGGGCTTTGGGGACAGCCCCAAACTCCTCCCAGAGAGAGCCAAGGAAGGGATTGGGATGGCCAGGAGCAGCAGCACCTCAGAGAAGAGCAAACCACAGAAATCCCCCAGACCCGCTGTGCCAGCAGCAACTTCCTGCTGTTAGAGAGGAGATCTAGGTCATGATATTAAAAAAGTTCTTAGAAAACTCAGGTTTTCCTTCCAAATTCCCTCACTGYCTCCCACCACTGAGTGTTTCTCACCCCTCTGGCTGCCCTCAGGGATGCTCTGCTCAGCATATTTTTACGCAATTTGGGGGTATTTTGTAGCCTGAATAATGCAACAGTTAAAATAAAAGCCAAACAAATAAAAAKATCAATTCCACGTTCCTGCTCTTTAACAAAAATACCCAGTGAGTGCCAAATTTTTGAGGAATAAAATTACAGCCTTTTTTGTCTTCAATCATGTCTTAATTTAGGAAAAAGAAATCCAAATATATACAAATATTTCTATTTTCTCCTAAATATACGTTTTTTTCCCCCCTTGTCCTTAGYGAGGAAGATGTACTGGATGAAGGATTAACTAAAGCTGATGGCTGAATGTCAGAATCCAGGGGGAGTCAGGGAATGTGGTGTCATTAGCTCCCCAGTAATCAAACCAGAAGGCAGCTTTTAAGAATTTATATATGACCCAATTTTCAGTTTCTTTGACACTTGTACACGTCACAATTTTCTTGGAGCATAAAACCTCCAATGTATGAAAACATTTGCCGGCAGGAAATGTCCTTTTGTTGTTGATTACCYGCTCTGTGAGTGCAATTTGCAGGTTTTCAGGTAAAAAAAGAACGGTTTCATCCTTCTCCCGAGCACAGCAGCTGATGCCAAATGTTTCAGAGCTCTGGGAGAGGCTTTTCCCTCTCTGTGGGGAGCACTTTTTCTGATCCCCAATGTAGCAGTTAATAAAGTCTCAATAGTCTTTCCACCATTTCCCTCAGCTCCCGTTTGCAGTCCTAAAACTCCGCTTCTGCTGTCACTCTGCAGCCTCTCCAATCTTCTCTGCCAAATGATGTTTTCCTTAGCAGGAACTTCCAATGTAGCCCCAATTGTTTCTGTTTTATTGAGGGATTCCTCCTGAGTGGATTTTTCGATAGCATTTTTAACCACACCAGCAGCCACGCTCCTCTAAAGCAAAATTATCTCCAGCTCCCCGAGATTTAATAGCAGTAAAGTTTTTAATGCTGCCTTACTCAAGTCCCCTGAGCCTGCAAGAGGTTCCTTCTCTTAATATTCCATTACATCTGACATGCTCYTGCCATCCATGGAGAGAGATTGGATCTTGTCCTCGGAGCTTCCAGACTATCACATTTCCTGCCTCTCCTCAAACACATCCTGCTCCTTTCCTGGAGGTCATCCTGCCTTGCACACAAACAGCACTGAACAAGAAACTGAAGGCTGGGCAGTTTTCATCTTTTGGCCAAGGCAGGTGTTTGTAGGATATGTTTGAACCGTGGATGTGTTTTCCTTCTCTCCCATGGATATGAAGCTGTTCCAGAGGGAGATGTTTGTCAGGGGAAGCTCCTGGCCACCACGGGGGACACACACTGACACTTCCGAACATGAGGTGGCAAARTTCTGATCTTAGGAAAGAGGAAAATGAGGATTCAAATCCCAGCTGTGCCAGGGCTCCCAGTAATACTCGTTGTGTGCACATCTCTAATTCAGAATAAACAACTGGCTGGCTGAGAGGGATGTGTTCCAATAACTGGAATTTAGGGATAGATATTGGAACARCAACTGCTGTTGTTCCAATAACTACAGAATTTAGGGATAGTCTGGGTACAGACTTGTGTTGAAAATATTATCAGCTGCTTCCCAYTATCTCTGCTGAGAGTACAAAGATATTTCATTCACTAATATTTGRGATACTCAGATAAGAAGCGCTTAGTGCTATTAATGGTACTTCTGTCTCCAAAAGATAAATTATATAGTATATAAATAATATCATATATTCATATAAATAACGTAAATAATCATCAAACTGGACTTTTAATCTCCCACACAACCTTACCACTTTGTAATTGGTTTTGGTTATGGATTTATTTTCAAAGCTGAATTATGAACAAGTGTTTGGAATGTTGGTTGCACTCACTGGAATGTTTTCCCTGAGCCCAGTTCTGACTCCTGACAGTTGAAAATCAGTTGTCCGCCTTTGATGAAAAGATCATCACCCGAACCAATAATTGTTATCCTTGCAAACCTCAGCACTCCCACTGCTTGTACAGTGACAAAAGGTATAAATCAGCCCCACGGCTCCTAATTAGTGCCATTAGCAGTTGGTTGTTATCCTGCGTTTGAAGCACTGGTGCCACAGAGCGCGGCTCTGGCCGGCCCAAGCCTTGGGTGTATTTAACAAAACTAAATTCCAACTGAAGGGCTGAATGGAGCCTCCACAGGCTCCGATTTTGGGGATGCAGCTCTGAAATTTCCTCAGCACATCCACTTTATTTGGGCCTTGGCTTGCATTGCTGCCTGCCAGCCCTAATTACAACATCCAAAAAACTCCAGTGTTTTCACAAAAAAAAAAAGGCATCTCTGCATGACCACATAAGGGCAGTTAGACCATCAATAGCTGCCAAGTGATTTTCACTGTTTGTATTTATGTATTGCCCCTCTCATCTCTATTATTCCAGCATGGCAGATACCAACTGTTAATTCCACACAGTCATTTCTGTCGTGTGCTCTAATGCCTATGAGGTGCATTTATTTCCTTAGCCTCCAAATAGAATTATTMGAACTCATCAGTGAAGAGCTGATTGTTAAAAAAAAATATATATAAGGGCAGCTGGGAATTATCTATGTACATGTAGAAAAATCTGTGTTATGGTAATGGATCATATCCAGCTGCTCCAGTGCTTGTGCTGGGTTATTTACATTTCATTTCATTCTGGGCTCTCTGCTTGGCTCTGATGCTATTCTACCACTGGTAACAGCAAGAAGAGATGAAGTGTTCACCTCCTCTGGTAAACAGAACGTTGTGGCCAACTCTGGCCTGGCAGAGCTGTTCCTGTGCTGCTGCTCCCACAAGGATTGCAGGAGCAGGGAAACTKGGATTTCCTGAGCACTCCTGCAGTAACTGAAGCATTCCAACAATCCTGAAAGGAATAAATAAAATTATCCCCCCAGCCTCCGCTGCACTGGGAAGGAAAGACAAAAATTTCTGATAACCGAGGAAGCAGACTGACCAAAAGCTCCTGCATCCTGCGTTAGAATTTACCAGGAGTGTTTAAAAGCTGCTGTGCCACTCCTCGGCCGCGGAGAACTGCTGACTGTGCGCTTTTCCAGTAAAGATGGAGCGCAATCTGTATGCAAATGAGATGTTAATACGGCATATAAAAGTAAAATTCAATAAAACAAGTTTGCACTGAGCTCACRGAAATTTGGCCGTTCCTTGGCTTTGGCTCCTCGCTGGGTTTTTGCTGACTCAGTTTCCCCGGCGCAGTTTATATAAATTGTGAGATTTAGCAGATAAAAGCAAAGAGCATCTTTCCTGCTAATGAGGTGCGAGAATGACCCCAAAATCCCCAGCTCTCCTGAGRGCCGGGTTAAAAACCCCACTGATGGCCCTGAAGGTTGCGCTGCAAGGAGCACTCAAAGCCGGGACTCAGCTGCTCGCCTTGGATGGGACATGGCCACATAAAGAAATTTTAAGAGGAAGAAATTCTGGACTCRAGAGTTTGTTGGCAACTTGTGGTTTACAACAGCAGCTGGAATAATCTGCTGGTAAAATTCCATCCCATTCAAACACCCAGTAAAGGAGGGAGGAAAAACAGGAGCTGTCCATTCCTGTTGGGAAGAAACTGAAATTCTGATACAAAATGAAGAGTTTACCAGGTGTAATAAACACATTTACCAGGTTAACTATGAAATTGTCTTCACRCTCCTATTTGTAATACAACATTTTGCTACCCAACCATGTGTTTTCATGGATTCCTTTGGGTTGGGAAATACTTTTAAGATCACAGCACTTAACAAACATTAATTAGTGAGTTGTTAATTACAAAAGTGAGAGTTTAACCCACATTTCATGGAGCAAAAATCAAAAAATCCTAGAGTAAAAGGCCCCAAAATTCTCCCTGAGGTGTCTCACATTTGTAGTTACGACTCTGGTCTCTCAGATTTGATTATTTGACAGAAGACCTTGGAAATGCTTTTGCTCACTCTGGTCTTACAGAGAGCCCAAACCCCACAGCTGCAATATATCTTGTGTTGTATAAAACTATGGGTTTGACTCTGAGGCCATGCTAGTATTTTTTGTTTGAACTAATTAGGTTTTGTTCCTATAACTGCCAAAAATTCTTAATTGCATTTTAAAGCAGTTAGTTAGGCAAAACTGAAGGGTCAACATTCAGAGCAAATGTCCTTCTTTAGGATTTTTATAAAGAACGAAYATTTCTTTTGCCCATAAACACAAAACCCCCTGAGTTACTCAATCCACTCAGCATTGCTAATTTCTGAGTCTGTCTTTGAGGCAATAATTCCTTCAATAGCTCAGAAACCTCGGGCTGAGTGCATGGCAGTGGCATTTCTCCACAGCCCACATTTTGTGTGGGAGTTTG
>JACDOX010000101.1:2254837-2267686 GCA_014549065.1 Cardinalis cardinalis
AACAGAGCAACAATCTGCCCAAAAGGGATTGTGAGGCTGTGAATAATTTATTAGAAAACATTTTTCTTTGTCCTTCCCACAGACCCACAAATCCTCCCTAAGCGCTCTTTAGCAGCCTAGCAGATAATATACTTACACATCTCAGAGCTTGCTAAATAGAGTGAGCAGGCCAGAGTTCACTCCTAGCCCAGCACAGCTCAAACACCCTCATCCTCTCCTGGAAGTCCTTGCCGTGCAAGCTTTTTGTAATTAGCTAGAAAAGTGAATAAAAAATGACAAATCCATGCTTGGAAAACAAATTTTTCCTCCCTTTTGTTTGCAATTGGGTAGTGAATGCGCCAGCTCCTCCAGCAGCCCCAGTTTCAGCCTGGATTCACACCTCATTTCCCCCTCCTTCATGCGCTTGTTTGAAGGTGCTCARCCTGTCTCATTAACGTTTTCAGACACCAAACACCATCTCTCAGCATCTAATGAGAATTGTGACTGAAACATGGAAAAGCAAGYTCATACCAGGATGGGGAGAGGAGTGTCAGCAATTTAATGTACAGCCACCGTGGGGAAATTCGGGTGCAAGTGAAAGATCACAGTGCTCAGAGGGGACAGGAGGGGAGGATGGTCAGAGTGAAATATGAACTGATCAGCAAGCAGAGCTTYCAGGTTTGTGCTGCTTTGGAGCACCTGAAGGCTGCCTCAAACTCTCCCATCCCTGAGCGTGCCCAGGGTGACGGGCTGTGGGTCAGCCAGGTGAGGAATCCTCTGCACAGTGGCACCCACGCGTTCATGTCTCCTTTGATAAATACCAGAAACTCTTCCGTTTGAGATCTGGACTGGAAAACTGCTGTCCAGGCAGGGGTTCAGGACAGAATCCAAGAGTTTGGAGAGGGATTGAGTTCAGCTCTTTGGGTGAAGAGCTCTGATCACTCTGTTGTCACAAAATGTTCAACTTTTAAGGAGTGAAATTCCTCTTCTTTCAAAGAAGCCTTGTRGGCTTCTGCCACTGGGGGATGAGCTGGGGCTCTGAAGCTCAGGTGGAAAGAAACTCTTCATTTAGCCTGGACTCTGGCAGAYACCGTGCCTCAGTTCCCCCAGGTTCCTCACGTGTGAGCAGCCTTTCACACTAAAACACTGAACGCACAGCTCAGCTTTTCAGCCCTATCTGGCCCTGTCCCTTTGCCCATGCACGTGAAACACAACTGGTTCTGTGCCTCACTCAGGTCTCCAGCCCTTTGTTCCGCCAGGCCCAGCCTCCTTCCTCCCCATCTCCTCTTCCTCCTGATCCTTAGAGTGGGAATCATGCCCTGTGCTTCTCTTTTGCAATATGCAGGAAAGGTAATGCTACAATATTTTCATCATTTTTCAATTAAAAATTACCATAAACTGTGTCAGTCATAATTCAAATATAACTTATAAGAGTATAGAAAGGAAGYTGTTTTCTCAGTGTACTGCAAATCTACTTTTAATTGGCATTTGGTTATACTGCAGGTTTAAAGTTCACCTATGACATGTGAAACACTGGTCTTGATCTAAATCCTGTTTGACTAATGGAAAAACTCCCATGGAATTCTTGCTACTAGTTATTCTTCAGGTGTTTGATTTTGTAACTCAAACAATGCTCAGTTCACACTGTTTCCTGATGGAGCACATAAAAATGCACTTTTCCTTACRTTCATCATCATTTGCTACAATCATTAAAATAGTTTAAACAGAAAAATAAATTATGTCAGCTTTAACAAGGCAGAATGTTATGGTGTCCAATATGGACGATTAACATTTTAGCAGCTTCACTTGCCTAAAATAAAATTTTGTTCTCATCTGCTCCCCCAAACTCCTCAGTAATACAGACATTAATTGTAGTTCTTAATTGCAACTGCTAATAGTCATGGAATAAGTTGATATTATGGGATAGCACCGTGTCAGCCCAGTACTCCCAGCCGTGAGGYCGCTGGGAATAGGAGCCAGCGTGCAGAGTCTGTCCAGCAGGGGCGCTGGCGAGCAGGATTTCTCCATTGAGAATTTATGGATAAATCCATAGGATATAGGAGCGCAAATATAGATGGGTTTATGCAGGTCCAGGATCTGTGCACACAGCAGTGAGCACCTCTGCTGCATCCTGCCCTGTGTTGTGTTGCAGAGCTCAGAATGGGATTAGCAAATTCTCAATCTGAGTTTGCCTCATGGTTCTGGAAGAGCAGGGGGACAAAAGGAAAAGCCAGTCRGAGATCCAGCACGGGAGATCCGTTTAGGAACCAGAAAATCTCCTTTTTTGGCACGGTGARGAATCCAAAGCTCCCATCTAACCACAAAGGTGCTTTTGGATGCCATTTTGAGCCCCAAAGCTGGCTCTGGTGGGGGCAGCAGTGCRGCTGGCACAGGGAGAGCAAAGGGTTAAGCTGTGGCCTCGCTGCAGGTATGTTTGTTTCTGCAGGAATGAATGGAGTCACTGTGAGCAGCTGAGTGTTATTTTAACACCTATTCTCTCTCTGGCTCTGTGGCCAGTTCACATGGAACTGAGTGTTTCCATGGAGGAAGGAATCCATCTGTGTTTTCTCACCTGCAGGTGTTGGGGGTTTAATTAAAAACTCCAACTAATATGTTGCTATTTTGTGAAGGGATGTGAATTATAGCAAAGGCAAATTATGAATGATAATGAAGGCAAAATAACACACTTGGAAGCATTTTTTTGGTGTGTGTTTTTTCCCCCTTGTAACATAGGCGAATGTGCTTTAATGAAATAATCAAGGATGAGCACTAATTTCCTCTCMTGGCCTCTTTGTCTGTGCAGGCAAGGCAGGTACAGTTTCATTTGCATGGGGACTGCACCAATTTAATAAGCACAACCACTTAGAGCTGGACTGTGAGTAAAAACCTTAAGATGCATCAAGGAAAGTGGAGCTCTTACACAGAGTTTAAACAAGCCTGCCTTCCAAATGCAGACACGTGGAGTAAATTTGTTTGCCATTTGCAATAATTGCTCATTCAAGCTGCTGCACTGGGTGGATAGAGACATAGAGCTGAGTTTCACAACCACCTGAACCTCTGGGCAGTTTGGATCCTTTCTCTTAATTAGTATTAGAAAGTAGGAGTGAACATAATGATCTCACTTTGGTGCAAACATTAGGACTGGAAGCATTTCTGTATGTCTCCCATAGAGAAATGTGCTTTATATCTCGGACTCTCACTTTCAGAACAGAATACAAATAACTCCATTATGACTTTCCAGAATGGTCCTACCTTTTTCTCCATGTATCTGACATGATGGATATGGAAGGATCCTTTTAGAAAACTTTTGGGAAGGCAGCCATCCAAAATCTCCCTAAATTACCACTAGGACATATCTTTATTTTATTACTCTGCCCCAGATTCTGGCTTCTCCAGACCTCACCACCTCATTGGGGCCAAGAGATCCGAGCAGAGAGTTCCAGGCTGCCCTCAGTGCTGATTTAAAAAACCAGTGGAAAGAATGGTAAATAAAATTGGCCCAAGAGGCTGACAGAGCCTGGGGCAGTATCAGAGGGCTCTGAGGCATTAAAGAGCCATAATACAAAGCACAAGCTACAAMACAATTCCAGCAAGACACAAGTCTCTTATTCCCTATCAAAATCCACAATATAGGTCTGTCTCATGCCTGTAAAAATTACAGAGAAATATACTTGTCATTCTRGGTGAAATAATAAAGGAAAAGAGGAAAGTGATGAAATAGTGGRAAAAAGGAGAAGAGGTAGGAGACAGGCAGTTGTTGAAGGAAAAAAAMCACCAAAACAAAGGGTCGGCAGGGTTTGTAAGTGTGAAATACTTGGTCATTAGGGGTTGGCGCTTGGGTAACAAAGAGAGAATGGGAAGAAAAAGAGTAAGAGAAAGGCATAAACAACAGGGAAGAATGACAGAGGAAAGAGAGATGGAAGCAGCCCGATGCCAGGAGGAGCAGTTGTTAATTACACCTAGGTGGATTTGCTGTGGACAGTAACGTAACCTATTCTGTTCTATTAATCATTAGGATCCAGGGGCCTCCAATGGCACATGAAGTATGTGTTATCTGTCCCCTGGTCATTTCTCTGGGAAAAGATGTGTGTTCAGGGGGTATGGAGAGATTCCTTTTCTTCTTCCTTAATATACATGTTGTTGTGTTTTCAGTTTCGAGATGGCAAGGTCAAAGAAATACTCCTTCCCTTGCACAAATGTGTCTTTGAGGCATCAGGGAATTCAGGAGGGAGAGAACSAAACAGAGCTTGCAAAAGGAAAGGGATCATAAAATGTGGGGTTTTCCTTCACCAACTCATTGTGTATTTTTTGTCCAGGCTTTTGGGATCAGCCCACTGAAGCAAAATAAGACTAAAACCTCTGCCCATGGTCTTTTTTCCAGCCTTTTTTCCATCCTCTCCCTGCTGCTTTCATTTCATCTGGAATTTTTTCAGTTTCTTCCTTGCTGCTCCCACCTGAGCAGGTCCTCCCTTCTTGTTCCTGCAAACCTGAAGCTGCAGCACATTGGGAACGTGGCACAACCCCGAGTCCCACTGCCCAGAGCCCCAGCTGGGCGCAATCCCACACCAGAAAGGAAGACTGGAGGTTTTCTCATGGATGAATTTAATCTAATTAACCTCATGGCTCCGTAAGCACATCCTGCAGTTGGGCTCAGAGAGGAGCCCCCAGATTGTCCTGGAGGTCTGGTTGTGTGCAGCACAACCCCCTCTGCAGCCATCATCACATGCTGGGCACTGCTCTGCCTCCTCCTCGTATCCATCCAGACACAACTGATCTGACATTGTCACCTGTATGGCCACAGTGAGAGTGCAAAGCACCAGGAATTACTCAGGAAACTTGGAGCGCTCTGGCATGGCACCGTGGCAGTGCTGGGGACACTGTGACACAAGGTGTTGGGACCAGCCACCACCAGCAGAGTGTTTTTCCTGCTCTTAAGGAAGGTATATCACTGATCATTATAAATGGATAGTGATTGTAAGGCTAAATTCCCATCAAGGGGTTGATGAGTCATTAAAACCCCTCAAGCTTTGTTCTCACAGTTTATTGCCTCATCACCATCACCACCCCTTCATGAAATTATTGTCTTTTAATTAGCTCTAGCCCTTTCATTACTGTCTGTATCATTGCAGAGAAAGAAATAGGGAAACAGCTCCAACCAAGTATCTGATTGCCCCTTCTGCAGCCAGTAATAAGGGATTAGAACAGAGTCATATAAAATTATGGCCTCTGTGATACAGCAAACGAATTTCTTTCCTTAACAAAGGAGAAGCTGGATATGAGTCCTGGTCCCTCTTCCAGGGGTATAAGGATCCTGTTGAGGAGAAGCTGTTCCATCCCTGGAAGTGTCCAAGGCCAGGYTGGATGGGGTTTGGAGCATGCTGGGGTAGAGGACGGTGTCCCTGCCCACAGCAGGGCATGGAACAGGRTGATCTTAAAGGATTCTTCTGACTCAAACCATTCTGGGATTCTCAAGCATCATTCCCCTAGCACCAAGAAAGCTTCCAGTGGTTCCTCCCATCTCTCAGCCTCTCAGAAGCTGCTGTGCTGCTTGGCTGAGGGGCTGGTGGGAGACTCAGCCAGCAGAACACCCAGAGTGGGACCATTCCACCTGCTGTGCACCCACAGATTCCCTGGCTCCAGTGGGAGCTGTTGATTGGAATATGCTAAGTAACAGCAACCATCCCAACTGCAGTGATCTCCTGTATTTAAAACACGGGTTTACATGCCCCATAAATTTCAGTATTTGTAATTATACGATATATATGAAGAGAGTGAGTGGAAGAGAGCAAATATATTATGTGAGGAAACAGCATTATCGATCCTGTATTATACAGTGCACAGGAAAATTAGTTAACCATACAGCTCATTGGTTTAAAGATGGCAGTAAAGTTTAAAGGCATTCTGTTGTGAAGTTAAATATAACAGCCATGACACAAATAGAACAATCGCTTTCCCCGGATTTCCCTGGCAGCCAAGGAATTCAGGGACTGGATCCTGCCCCAGCAGTGCTGCTGCAGCCTCAAAATAACCCCACAGAAACACACAGTTACTCCAGATTTACACCACCGTGGCTGGAGCAGGAATTTGGATCCAGAGGTTTAAATAAGGCTTATGTAATAAAAGGGGAATTTCTAATGGTTCCCTGTGGGGAAGGAAGGCAAAGTGAAAGCTGCATCTGCTTAGAGAGGGAGTTAACAGAAATGGACTTCAGCTCCTCACAAGTTATTTGATCTGAAAGAGTTTTGTTTGTTTCAATGAAAACAGATCAGAGCAAGCAAAACTATTTACTAAAGGAGGCACCCCTGGGAGTACCAGCCAACCCTACCAGGGGCTTCTCCATTTCCAGCCAGTTCCTTTTGCATTCCAGCTTTAGACCACTGGTGCCTGGGGTGGGGCTGGCTGGTCAGGAGGAGGGCTGGACCACCAGCTCCAGGTCTGGCAGGATGTGAATGTACAGCAAGAAGGGGAATGGCACAGGAAGTTATGCCATTTTGGATTTTGCTTTTTTTTTCTTTTATATTTCTCTGTATTTTTCATATGTATATTTGCAGGTCTGTAGCCTATTGTAYTAGTGGCTAGTTTTTCCAGTAATTTTCCATGGCCTTTCCCTAAGCAAAAAGACAAAACAAATTCCAGAGCTTCAAGCCCCAGAGGGTACAAGGTCCCTATCCTGTCTTGGGTCTTCCTGGGTACCAAGGTTGAGAACAACTCTTTGAGGTAYATTTGATGGACAAAGTACAGCCAGTGCTGAAGGGGAGGCTCCAGAAAAGGGGCTTGACCTGGGGGGGAATTGCATCACCACTTGCCCTCCTAATTRGTGCTTTTTATCAATTCTSCTRATTTCCTAAAACCTATWAAAATGTACTCACCCTTGTGGGAGTGGGCTTTTGTGGGCATCCTTCCATAACTGCCTCTGAAAGCCTTCAAATAAAGACCCACTCTTATATTGCTTCCTTACTAAAATGGCCTCAAGTTTCATTTCCAGGTTGATAAAAAGGCAACAAGAGCACTGAGGATGCCAAGGCACAACCCACTGGTCCCAGGGCTCATTCCTGCTCCTGCCAGGCCTTTGCTCTGGGACTCCCAGGGTGTCACTCACTGTTCCTTCTCTCCTAAGCAGTCTCAAGCTGCATCAGGGGAAATATGGGTTGGATATTAGGAAGTTTTTCACAGAAATAGTGATAAAATATTGGAATGGCCTGCCTGGGGAGGTGGTGGAGTCRCCATCCCTGGATGTGTTAAGAAAAAAACAACTGGATATGGCACTTGGTGCCATGGTTTAGTTGAGGTGTTTAGGGCATGGGCTGAACTTGATGATCTTGAAGGTCTTTTCCAACCCAGTGATTCTGTGATTCAAGAGGTGCCAGATGGATGAGAACRCAGAGGGGATACAAGGTCTGGTTATGCCATGCAGGGCAAGGTTTACTGTTTCTCCAAGAGGAAATTCCACCAAAACCGAAGGAGACCAGAGCGCTGCACTCTGGAGCCATCAGCAGCTCCACAGCAGGCTGCAGGCTACACACAGCTGGGGAGTGGAGCAGGGGAAGACAACAGAAAATACAAGGAATTGCAGAAATAYCAGCTAGGAAGATAGAAAAAATAATAAATTCTGCATTTAATTTCTCGCCCCCCATTTCATACAAATGTGATCTAATTTAATTTCAAAGAAATCTCTCTCCTGGATGCTCGGAAAAGGTTAAAATGCAATTTTCTGAAACTAAGTTATTAGATAGAGGAATATTAACCTTTGAGCCCCATAGACTTTTACTCTTTTTTATCTCCTTTTCATTTTTGTTTGTGGGTCTATTCATTTTTTGGCGATGTCGGCCGTGTTGCTAGGGAACAGGCGGGAGCTCGGCAGCCGGGCTGTGCCTGGGCTCCCGTGCTGGACCCGCTCCCTCCTTCCCATGCTCGCTGCCGGCCCCTCCAAAAAGCATTTATCACATCCTCGCTCGGTAATGGCCACTCAGTGGAGGGGAAATTGAGCTGACCCGAAGGCCAAAGCTGTTAGGGAGACTGGTGGGAAGGGTAAAAGGGTCACGGTACCCTTTTCCCACCCACTTAGTGGGCAGTAAGCAATAGAACAGCAGTGCCACTGTTTCCACTAACATATCCCGAGGCTTTGCACCTGAAATAAATGTTTGTTTGACATTAACGATAAAAAAAAAATAAAAATCTGGGTTCCTCACAGAAGCTGGTTATGCTGTTTAAACTTCTCCAAGGTAGGGGTAGAGTGGGGAGAGTGGTTTAAGAGCTGATTTGTTGGGCGCTGTGGATGTTATAATTATTTCCTTTTGATAGCAATAACTCTTGCATGTCCCCATCTCCTTTGATTCAGAGAAGGCAGGAATCACAGAAGCAAAACAAAAAGTCTTTTGTTTCCTTTGGGTCAAAAACATTGCCTACCACAAAGGCCTGAAAAAAACCTGAGTTCTGTTGACAAATCAAACACAGAAATGAGCAAAACCCCCTCAAAAATTACCTATATGCATAGCCTGGATTATATTTTTGAATATGGAAGCATTTACAAACTGAGACAAAAACCTATTCTCTAACAGAAAATGGAAWAATGGGAATAAACCCACCTCTGTTTTCCCACAATAACCTAAAATTCCAGTTTCTTCTAGAGATCATGTGTGCTCATAAGACCTGYGGGACTGAAATCCTGATGGAAACAGAGAGCCTGGTTTTTAGAAAGCCATAAGAATTTATCTTGCTCCATTTCTTACATCCAGGGACCTCTCCCAGGTAAAGGTGCTCCCAGGCAAGGAACACTTTTCACCATTAGACCCTTACTGGGGGCCCTTCACTGGTGTCAGCAAAGAGCAGGATTTGGTAGCTATTAATTAGCAAAAATCATTGCTTATATGGCTTTTTCCTYCCACAGAACTGGTAAATCATAATGAGATTTCTGCTGCTGTATCCAGTGTTCTCAAACAACAATATTTAACCAACAAAAAGAGGCCGAGTCAATCTCGCTTTCAGTGATTCCCAGGAAAGTCATCAAATAAAAATGTGAACTTTAAAATTGATCAGGATTAATTTCACTGACACTGTATCATAACATATATCTCTTTGGAGACTCATTTGTTGGGCTGCGGATGCAAAGAAAGTAAGGAAAGAAATAAATCAGAATACAATAAGGCAATTAGACTTTTGCCATTGATAGAATACTAAAAATGTCTGATTTATCAAAGCATTAACAAACAGAAGTAAACACAAGATGTATATTTCCCTGCAAAAGATCTGGTTAGGAAAAATAAAATAATAAACAAGGCTATGTTTATCAATAAATTTAATTTCTCAGTATTGTGCCTCTCAGTGTGGAATGCCATTTCATCTGCTAATTTCAGGAGTGCAGCAATAGAAGGAGATTTATCACATGAACACCAATCCAGTAAAAATCCTCTTCCCACCTCTGAAATGAGAACRTTCCCTGCTCTCCACTGTGTACTCAGGGTAGGATATCTGAGGGGCACACACACACACAGACATGCGCCCACAGCAAGGGGATTTCCCAAAGCTTTCATGGGATGCTGAGACAGTTATGGGAGACTCCTGTAACAGGGGCAGAGCCTGGGGCTCTGCAGGGTTTCCTGGACCCCCAGAGAGTGGCAATTCTCCCCCTAACATTCCCGAAGGCACGAAACACTTCCATATTCCCCRGTTGTTCTGTTGGGATAACCCAGTGCAAGGAGTCAGGCTGGGATTTTGTTTCCTGTTCCTGGTGCAGGGAGGTGCAGTCTGAAGGATGGGAGGCAGTGCTGGCTCAGGGATCACATTTAAGCTGCTTTYTGGGCTCAAACACCCCAAAGATGGCAAGGAATTGTGTCATCCTAAACATCTGAACAGAGTTAAGTCTTAATCTGGAGAGAAGATGGGATGCTGGGTTACCTAATGAACTTCAGAAATGTCTGACATCACAGGGAACAATCCCACCTGGGAAGGAGGGAAGGGAATAATCCTCACACGAGGTCCCTACAAGGGAATTTTTCTGTTATCACTTCTCAATCACTCTGGTATCCGAACACCACCATCTGTACAAGATCTCTAAGACTTCCTCAAAATGTTTGTCCTTCAGAACRAACACAAAGGTTTTCAGGAGAAGCAGCAAAACTGAAGTAAATTATGTATTTTAGAGGGAAAAGTGAACACAGCAGTAGGTAAAATACAAGGTAATATTCCTATAAATATCTGAGCAATATTTGGCCAATCTAAATCACTCAAAATTCTGAATTTTAATTTAAGTTTTTTTATTAAAAAAAAAAAGGTAAGAAATCAGATGGAAATAGAGCCTAGTGAGAAATTTAACAGGTGAGTGGTGGTACAATACAAATGGGGTAAAATTCCTCATCAAATCCYCAAGATGAGTTTTCCAAGCGATGCYCAGAATTGGATATACATTGTCTCTCACCACTTGCTGAAAACCAATTGCACACTTCAACCCTGAGCTAACACATGCATAACTCAGAATTTCCCTAAACCAATGCAAGAACCAATTTCGAAAGGCAATCTGGAAATTATTAATTTAAGAAGGCTGAATGAAGTGTATGGTGCTGTGTTATTGATCTGAATACAACTGATGGTAACAGATAGATCCATTTTTCACCAGCAGCAATGGGAAACTCGTCACTGCAGCTCCAGAGGGTCCATAAGCACCGAAGGATTTGGCATAATGGATCTTAAATATGAGATTATAAGGAAGGCAGAGCACAAGTGTTTAACTGCTTTTGTATGCCAGCATTTATTAATCATAATCCTCCAGGAAACCAGACCAGATGTCTCAAAACACCCTGGACCAGTCACTTAACTGATAGCAAACCTGGAAAAATCAGATAATTTATTGAGCACAGTACCAAGCTGAGTCCAAAAAGCTATTTGGAAAGCGAAGCAGGATTGTACAGACTTTTAAATAAAGCTATTGTACTTTCCCCTCTTTCCCCTGTTATCCATTCCTGGAACTATAACATATTGTCTCTTGTCAGGGACCAACATGAAAAGGAAATTACATGGCTGTCTAAAGTTATGTCTTCACTGCAGACCAGTCTTTCAGTGCAGCTTTGCATTGATGGCTCTCCTGATGTTACAATATAAGCAAAGAGAAGGCCAGGGAGTTTTCTCTTGGTGTCACTTGTACGGGTCAGACTCAAATTGTGGCAGAGAATTAACCCTAAATACGAAATACGAAATACGAAATACGAAATACTAAATACTAAATACTAAATACTAAATACTAAATACTAAATACTCTGGGATGGTAACGACACCTCAAAGCCTCCTGGAATTATCTGCTGCTCTGTTTTGCTGAACAAAAATGTGTTTAAAATCTACATTTAAAAAAATTATAATTTTAATAAATAAATATTATAAATAAATTATTCTATAAAGAAATAAATACATGTTATCATTTTAAAAGCTGCATTTTGCCTGGAAAAAAAGAAAAGAGTGCTGAAGATGTGGGAAGGCTAAAGGGTACATAATCACTTTCTCAGAGCAGCAGAGCCCCAGCCCAAGCTGCACCACAAGCTCCTGGGGGTTCATGCTTCTCCCCTGAGACCCCCAGAGTGTCCCTGCTCCCACATCAGCCCATGGCAGGGAAACACAGCTGCCAGTTCCCAGGGAACAGCTGAGATTTGGGGTTCCTACTGAAATCCAAGCTGTGGGAACACGGGCATGGAAAAGCTGTGGTTCCAGTGTGTGTTACTAAAACAGTCAGAGCAAGCTCCACGTGTTCCATGGGCTGYTTACAGACTTACATACCAGCAGCCCCAGTTAATGGGAATAAAAACTGAAACTAAACTATGAGTGATATCCTTTTGATGTGGCTTATGTGTGCTCTTTCCTTTTATAGCAGATGGATATTTTTCTTGCTGGAGATTAAGCTGTAAATTGGAGAATGTTTTCCTTGATGTTTGCCACTATGGTCCTGATGGAAATGAATACAAAAAAATGAGTGTGAATTTTTGTTTGTTTTTAATTAAATGATTTGTCCTTATGCTCCTTGAAGTTTGGGGATGCTGAGCAATGCTGTGCTATGCCCTGCATTCTCTTCAGAGGTTCTGCACTGGCTAAATTAATTACAAGACAAGCCTTTGGAATTAAGTGTATTTTAAGTTCAGAGGCATCTGTTTAGAGTCTCCTAATACCTCCAGCCCCTTTGGAAATGTACTTGTTAGTATGAGTGGTATAATTTTCATTTCCGCTGGCATGGTTATAGCAGGACTTCTTCAGTTTCACACACACTTCATTTGACCTATCAAGGACATAAACTGAAGATATTCTCTCACCCTTTTTGTTTTTCTAGCAAATAGAAGTGAAAACATTCGTTTAAATACACCCTAAGCATTAAAAGAATGTTGCTCCTGCTGCTTTTCTCTTTAAATACCAAGATGATTGTTATTTTTGAAGAAATAAAAAAATGCAAGAGGAAAAAATGCCTTGAAGGTTGTAGAAATCTGTAAGAACAATGTATCTGTCTTCCCTGTAATTGGTGCAAAAATAAAATGTGTGAMTAAAGTATTAAATATCAAATTCATTAAGTGGAATGGTAGCAATAATAAGTGGGAATAAATTGGAAATAAAACTGGGACTTCAGGAGGCCTAAATTCAAAGCAGGAGTAGATTTTGCTCACTGAAATAATAGAACTTTGGTTTTGTTTTATAATTACATATTGAAGGTGCTGAATATCACATAAATACTGAAGTGAAGGAAAAAATTCCTCAAATATCTGCTTTTATGGAGAGAACTAAAGCCTGGCAGATCTATGGCACGTAGATCCCAAATATTCTCATGGATGCAGTTAAGGAAGGATGGAAGGACGGACGGACGGGAGGGAGGGAGGGAGGGAGGAAGGAAGGAAGGAAGGAAGG